>LQNK01000508.1:363520-425340 GCA_001586405.1 Phoebis sennae
AAAAAAAAAAAAAAAAAAAAAAAAACCCCTTCGGGACCATCAGCTAATACAATTTCCGTTTTAAAATTAATCAACCTTTACTGATAATAACATTTATGACTTAAAGAGTAAAATTTTGCAAGGTTTGTAAATAAATCTTTACGAAAAAGTTGACATCAGGAGTACATATATAATCAAAACAATTAATGTAGATTTATGAACACTTACTTCAAGATAAATCTATTCATAATTGAAACAATAAACTCTTTGTTTCCATACTTTACTCACATACTTTCACATATAACTAACACAAAACAATATAGTAAATATTTCTCACGCAGCGCCTAGACATAGTTTAGAGTGATTACGATACGTTAAAGTATATCTTATCATGTATCGGTATGTGTTGTTGAAATATAATTTACGTTATGATAGAAATCCATATAATAACTGCGAAAATAAAGTCACGCATAATACAATGATATATTTCTACCGACCTCTCACTTATTATATTCGCTCACGAAAGAAGGAGTTAGAAAAGTCATTAGACAAGCATTCATGCGATACGATATTTTATCGTATTGTTTATATTTGCATTAAATCGTCTAGTAGACCGTAAATAATGTTTTCATAGTAACCACATTATTAAATCTCATGACTTCATTTATAATTTATTGGTTGCACGCAACAAATTTATTAATTGATGCGCAGGAAAATAAATATTTAAGATAGTTTTATTGTTTTCTGATAGCTATTGAAATACAGAAAATATTTTTTCACTTGTTTGTATGAAATGTAGCTTTTGTTAACATCAAATTTAGGAATCGTTGGCGCTACACACTCTCAAATAAGGTTAAAAAAGTAGTAGTACCATTATAGATTGTTATGGTATCTAATTACATAGTAATGCACAGATCTTGTAATAAAGTCAAAGCTAACATTTTAAACCTTCCAATTTTGAAATGACTTACATCTCAAAATGTCAGCATACTCAAAATATTCCGATGCATTACGAAACGCCGAATCCCTTCAAAATTCCGATGGGATCTGGAAATAGGGCATTTTTAGCCGCCAATGTACGTTTGTGTCGCAAATTTTAAGCTGCATAGAACACGTGAATAAGGCGACCGCGGGTGGGTGAGCGTGCATTGTATATACTATATACGGTATGTACTGTTAATCTTAGGCTATGAAGTGTACACATCTGATGCTAAAAAAATAATAAACTCAGCGTATTCCCATTATACGTCGTTTGTTCGCCATGTTTACTAATCATTCAACCGATTCAAAAATGTATTCCATTCACAGATAATTACAACATCCTTGATTAAACGGCATTATTTATCATATTAATAAGCGCGAGTAATCTCTTTCAGTTACAAAATGACTTAATTATTGTTTAAACTCTCGGTATATGATTTTGCCTACTTTACTTTTCGAGTCAAATAGTATATGACATTTTAATTGTTTTATTATAAAAAATCTATACATATAATAAAATCGTAGACTAGCCGCGTCTGTACATTTAATATTTTCAAGAAAAAAATAGTGTTTCGTGTTTCATTTATGATTCTAAACTCAAAACAATGATTTTTAGAATTTTTTTCTGTTTGTCTGTTTGTCGGTTTGTCTGTCTGTCTGTTTGTCTGTTTGTCGGGCGTTTGTACGCAGACAACTTCGAAACGGCTTAACCGATTTAAATACGGTTTTCGATTATATATTACGGCTAGCCCCCCGGAGGTTTTAGTGTTTATTTCATTAAAATCGGTTTACAAATAAAAAAGATATGAGAGTTCAAAGTGATCCATCAAAACATATCATCAATGCGCGTAGGTATATTAAATTTAATATTTTAAGTGTTATTTAAAGCACTTTTATTGATAAATGTAGCCTTCTCTTGATCTCGAAAGTAGATTACGATCATGGCGGCTAATCACAACAAAGACTAACCAACATGCAGAAGATATTATTTGCGTCCATAAGCAAATATGTGTTAAATCCATGGAAACATCAATTCTTTTATTCTGAGAGTACACGACAGATTTCCAAAATGTCACTATTTTACAAAAAAAAAAATAAAATAGAATTATTAGAATTATATAAAACTGAACAGTGACACTTTTGTTATATTTAATGTCGGATATACCTCGAACTTAAACCTTTTACGAGATATATTTTTACAAACGTACGTTTCTAAATCTTAAAAATTCTCATACCACCTCTACTTCGAAAAACCACAAAGTACAGAAATTTGTAGTCCACGCGGGCGAAGCCGCGGGCGGAAAGCTAGTAAGTAATATTCTTAAAAAATGATTTCGGCTTCACTCATTTTAATATTTATTTTCTTTAGTGGAAACTGTACAGTGACATCAACACTATGTATAAAATATAATCTTAGTAAGACCATTAGCTAAATATATTTATATAGATGCCTCCTAAAAAATGTTTCACTTTGTTTGTACAGAAAAATATCCTATCAACTAATCCAATTAATGGTCTATCTATATATATACGAAACCTCAACAAAATTCCAAAGTTCCAAACTTTCACATATAAATAGCATAAAATTTTAATATTTTGATGATTTGATGCAACAATAAAGAAAGACACGTAGATAAGAAAAATACATCAAAACATATCATTCAGAAGATGTTTCTACGATTCTGTGAAAGAAAACAAGACATGGTGTGAAGCAGCAATCATAATGTGATCAATTTCTTATTAATCAGCATTGCCCAATAAGGAGCTACTGTTATTGTACCGTAGTGCCAACTCGCGCGTTAACTGATGCCTATTACAGACAAAGTCTCAGTCAACCATGTTTGTGATGCTTCACTTACGACTTTTCATATAGAAAAACTGTTTATAATGTGTTTATGGATATAATAACTATGTTATTCAGTTTAAAAATTTTTTCATTAGAATTATAACACATTAGAGCTACGTGGGTGAAACCATGGAGCTTAGATAGTGTGTATATATCCCGTTCCCGTAGGATTTTTGGAATAAAAACTATCCTATGTCATTCCTGGGGTTTTAAAGAATCAGAGATTCTATTACAAAATTATTAGATACAAAATTTCATCCAAATCTTTCTTTTCAATACAAATAAAAAACATAAGTCGATTTCAAATGATAGATTATTTGAAATCGACTCAATCTATAAATAGATATTTTCTTTTGATTATGCTTGAACAAAATTACACTATTTTACTGAAAGAAATCTAATCGCAACGACACAGTTAGCCATGTTTGCGTTATTCCCATCCGTACAGAAAAACATATTTTTATGGTGATTTATTCATCATAGGCCCTTGCTTGCATTGATTTATTATAGTCATTGAAATATATATTATCCATAAAGCCTTTTACTGCGAGAAAAATCACATTTAGCATAAGAATTATGAAGTTTTTAAAAAAAAAATTTGTTATATTGCAAAAAAATTATGAGAATTATAATGATTATTACTCATTTAAATATTCCTATCGATACTTCCAAGCACCGAGCCCGTTTTACAGCAAAAATCTTGATTTACGAATTATAAGCAATACATTACGTATCTAGCAAACTCGTCAGGTCGGTTTAAGAACGGATGCAGATATTATCATGTTAGATGGGACGTCCTACTTGTTAACTTCCCGGCCTTAATCCATACGCGCCGGTCATCACTTTGATATACCGTGAGGACTTGTCACTGGTCACTTACACCTACGCCAGAATTAACGAATTTTGCAATTGCTTCCAAAATGGGGACTCATTCGGTTAAGGTTAATTCGTTTCTCAAATTTGAGATCCTCGATCGACCAAGCTATGCCGCTCACTGGATGCAATAGTGGCACAGGACACAAACAGATTGGAGGAAAGCACTTTCAACTACATAGTTAAAATTTAGTATTTTAGATTATGTAGAAACTTTGATGATCTCATTAATTAAGATTAACAACAAAGCCATTTCCAAAATCATTATTCAATTATTAAAAACAATATAATCGAATTCTAAAATATCGTCGAATGTATCGTCACTGTCCCGACACTAAGAGAAATGCGCATATAACATAAATAGCGAATGTTTGTATTGACGCCGCTCAAAGTGACAGACCCAAAACATTGTGAAGGGTTAACCCTACAAATCCAGCGCTATACTATCGTACGTCTCAAGGTGAATGCCCTGAGTCCTCCCCCCGCGTGACCCGCCCAGCACTTGGGTTAGGTCAGGGTCGAAGCTTCCCCGCCACCTTACGAAGAACTCTCCCATCTGTTTGTCTAATGTAATTCAAGGGCCATACTTATTGGGCGGATTTAACCTTACGTCAAGCGATTTTTCCGTTCGACTAGTTACCGATCTGTCCGCCTACTAGTGATCCTTTAACGAGGTCAAGGTTTATTTGTGAGAAATTTGACACTTGACAAATATGTAACGAATTCCAAACACAACGTGCATAATTTATTTGTAACTTTTGCGCTGTACTCGTAAATCTTATATTTTATTGAGAAAATTGCTGATTATAATTGTTCGATTTTTTTCTTGTGTATTCTTCTTCGATAAATTAATAAAGAGTCGTTAGGTAAATTAATTTATGTGACTATTATGAGTCTGTTATCGATCCTGTTAATGACCGTTTGTTATTATTTATAATCGTTTTGATTCAAATTCCCAATTATCTCTTTTATGAACGTTAATCTGATAAAAAATAGAATGAAGGAGAAATGTGCTGTAATATTTCCCAAATCAATTATAAAAAATGCTTAGTCTTTTACCCGGCCTCAGGTCTTAAATCACCGCAAGCTGACCTCAACATCGTGGAAAATTAAAATATCTCTGAATATTTCCCTCATTTCTTTCCACCGCAATTGTTTTCAAAAATTTCAAAGACAAAATAAATAGCATCCGAGCCACTCTTCCGTTCGTTTAAAGCGGGAACAACAAAAAAACTGGCTTTCCAAGCATTTTATCGAGCACTGCTATTGTTGTTTAATACCGATCTGTGTGATTAGTTGTAAAACTCAACAAAAACCCTCATAAAGATGTCTTACCGATCACAAGAAATACAATAACAGCTACATTCTTCCATACATTTTTCCAATTAATAATATTCCGTATAATTTTTTCATAATTAAGTGTTGATAATGAATCGAAAGGGTATTTCTTGTGGAAAATTAACTGATTGTTTACAGTATACAAATGAGACGATGTTAGCTACAGCTTACTTTCAACAGTAAACTTATAGCAGACAGATATATGTAATTTGTGTTGTGCGGGCCTTTAGGAATATTTATAACTTTATCAGCGTTAAAAATAAATAAACTACGCCCCGAATTGTTAACCTCCACGTTTTTGGAAAGTCGGTTTTAAAATTACATGCCTTTGACTTAGTTTAGTTTTGATATTTAATAAACACCCAGAGGTCCTCATCCTAAATAAAACTATTAAACGTAGTAACATAGTTAATGGATAATTAATCTTATGAATATATAGCCTTGGATTTAAATATTAAAATAAAAACAACAGACACAGTATTTCATTTAAGAAAAATTGTCTCTTAATCATCAATTTTAATAAATAAAATTATGCGACTTCCGACAGCCATTAGTTTTAACGAACATAAAACATTTCTCCATTCCGAGTTCAGAGAAACCTTTCACATAAACATTAGACATGGTTTCTTTCTTTTCTATATTATATTTACGGAGAAAATTCGAAATCATTTTTAAATTATTCAAAACAAAATGTTGCTCGAGAAAAACCTTATTATCATAGAGATGGCGGCGCGTATCACATGCATGATTTGTGTAACATTATGATTTTATTATTAATTTAAATATCGCATACGAAGCTACGGAGTGTGCCGTAGCAATTTCATTATTATTTCAATCAACTGAATGTAAATTTATTCAACAATCTCACGAGGTAATTGCGATATTGTCGTCTCGCTTTTGCGTATCTTGGGTCTCGTTCTAGCGCGTGGTGTTGCCAGCCGAACCCCACATTCTTATGCGTTCAATCAAACATAAGCTCGCTTATGTTATTTTGCGACTCTGCCTGTCTCGGCAGGCATTGTTTGTTCCTTTTGTTCTATTATAAAATTCAAATGTCAACGATCGGTCGCGTAAACTCTTGACGCGGGAAAATTTTAATTTTCCCCACCCTACGAGCAAACTAATCTGTAAAAGAGAAAGTTTTATAAGAGTATAACGTAGTATCCACATCTGCTTGATGTGGTGAAACATCAGCGCTTTTATTTCAAACTCGTTTGTTCAAAATAACAAATTAAAATGATTAGCTAAAGTACAAGTAACCAAGGTAGGGACTAATCAAAGTCTTCCACCAGAATACGTTTTAAAGATATCCTCCCCGTTAACAAAAGATACTAATCAAACAAATACTTTCTACAAATTTAGCAATCTCAAATGAAACAAATCTAGAATATAGATCCACCTAAATATACGTTGAAACTTTTCCAAGCAAAGTTCTAACCATAAATAATTCCACTATCCCTTCACTCTGTGAACGAACGAAATCCGTACAGTTCCAAAGTTAACCTGCATGTTTAACTTAAAATAAAATATTTTATAATTCGTCCGAATACTTAGAGTTGCAATATTAAAAAAAAGATATGAATTTTTAACTAGCGACCGGCAAATTAAAATCGTAGATGTTACCGTTTGACAGGCCACTGAGCGTAAACTAGTCTTTTAATATCAACTTATATTAACTTTTGACCATTTTCTCGTTAAAATTTTAGCTGGCTGTCGTCGGTAACTGCACGTATTACACTTTTAATTTTGAGTATCCGTAGCGCTCTATACGTTTTATAGGTTGAAACATTTAAGAGGAATGTTTCATATTTTATGAGTCTGTTTCCGACGAGAACAAACCGTACTGCTATTTAAATAGGGGCGTTAATAATATAATATTTGATGCATACGCGCTTATCCGACTCGTCTCTCGTTGAATATTCAACAATAATTCGCTTACGGCAAGATATAGCTTTAATTGTAATATAATTACATTTTGTTTATACTTTTACACTTACAGGGATGTACATTTGACGTCGACTTCCTTCATAGTAACTACATAATGCGCATATGTTGTATTTAAGTTGGTACAAAATTTTAAAATATATAGTGATGAAAAAATTGTTATTGTTATTTGTAATTGATTATTAAATAGATTTCAAGAGAATGTTCACGTAGAAAAAAACCTTATTTTTTATGCAAGAAATTATACTTTATTGTGAAGTTATGATTCACGCTGGAAAGGGTGAAATTGCAAGGTGGAGTAAATAATAAAATATTACATACCCGACAAATCATTATTCCAATTACTTACCTCGTTGAAAATTTATCAACGTGAATAGAAAATTAGTAATACATAGATATAGAAAGAAACGAGGAGTGTTTAAAAATATTTACAAGCTTTTTTTTGCCATACCAGGTTTTTATATTAATCTTTTGTTTAGTGTTTTATCATCTCCAGTGTAGCAACATAGTCATAAAAATGTTAATAAATACTAATTACCTATAATATATTATTATGACTGAAAAATACCAATTTTAAAGTAACTTATAAGATAAAAGTGCTATATATATCATATAATTATACAATATTCAATGATAGCGTGAAGATAAAATTTATAAATACTTAATACCGTACTATAATTTCTTTTCCGTGTAATGGACAAATTTTATTTCCATAAATGTTCTTTTTATTACTATTATTTAGTCATTCCACAAATTCCAAAATTGTATAATTCTGTTACAGGACAATTACATTTTTACAAAAACTTTTTGATTCAATAACTGATAAATGTTACCTTAAACGAATTGTTTTATTATTAATGTAGATGCGCATTAGAATGAAATAGTTTAGGATGTGGTTGATATGGAACTTGTGTTCTGCATAGAACCAGCGAATATTTTACTGATCAGTGACCCTTTTGTTCGCCTTAGCTTGATCTGTGTTGCCACTTCAGGAGAAAGATTAGAAGCATATACAATACAGACAATAGCTTTACATACAAGTATTAAAAACAGCACTACTTCATCTTCTTCTCTCTTCTTTTTATTTGTACTAATATAAATACATTTGTGTTATTGTATGTATGTATGTAATATTTTCATACAAATACTACTGGGCCGATAATAAAATTCTTACAGCATTATAAAGTTGCATCTTAAATGATTGACAAAAGGCTTTATAAGAGTACGCTAATGTAAAAAAACCGCGCGGCTAAGCAAGTATAAAATATAAAAAATAAGCTTTTTTCTTTCTCCACTTTTAATACTTTTTTGTTGTTTTTTGACTTGAAATTCTTCAGAATTTAAAATATAAATATCTTACTTACCTTATAAATTAAACGAGTTATTCAGTAGTGATAAAAAATGGAGAAAGTTTCAGTTACAATTTAAAACAGTTTAAATTTATTACTGAACTGGCAAATTCGATTTTTATAAGCATCAAACGGCAGAGTTCACACGGTTGATTTGAGCGCGGGTCGTCCATGCTTTGAAAAATATGTGCACACAATTGCAGTGAATGCATATTAGATTTAAATATTATTTCATTTAAAATATAGATACAGCTAGCTAGAATTATTATATAAATAAATATAATCTTTCAGTTATACAAAGATGACATTATAATTAATTTTTGACACTTGCAAAAATTGTAAAAAAGAAACAGTTAAAAACTTCATCACTTACTTACGCAATAATTGGCGTGTATTTTTTCTAAGATTTTCTAAAAAAACAAAATAATAATATGCTACACAAAAAGGTTTACAAAAACAAAACTATTTCCACAACAAAAAAGACATTTTCACAATAAAAAAAAAACAATTTTTTGTGATTCATAAATTAAGTCTACAATATAAACTAATTAATAACTATATGGCAGGGAACAACAACGTATTTTCAAAGTGAAACATTTAGTTTAATAAGAAATGAAAAGAGGATTATTGGATAATTCTCCACGCGCGCCCCCAGCCTCCAACCACCGCTAGAATATTTTTTTCGATAAATATAAAGCTAGTCCTATTGATGATGCTCTATTGATACGCTTGAATTCACAATTGTTAACGTTAGACCGATTCTTTCACCCCAATAATTAATAAACGAATGGCTTGCTATTAATTTTCTAATCAAATACGAAAGATAAAAATAATTAAAATGCAGTAAGGCAACGTGCATTGTTAGTCATTTATAAAATATTCGATTAGAATACAGTGCTCTACGCCGAACATTTTTCACACATCGAGAGATTTTATAGCGTTTAAATATACCTAAATACCTGACTTTCGAAGATTTTATTTTTTAATTACAATGAAAAAAATACGAAACGCATTCCTAAAAAAAATAAAAAATTAAAATTTGTATGTTGAAAGAATTATGCTATTCAACCGGATAGATACACTTCGGAAAAATTGGGAATTTTTGTTTCACGAATTTTAAGATTTGATTGCAAATAGCTCCGTCAGAGTTGTTATTGGCTATACTCGTATTGTGAAAGAGGAAACTCTTATAGTAACTGTAATATTTTCGTTTCGCGAATCGCCGAGCAATTTATTAGACTTTCTCCGCGCTAGTTCAAAAACCACAAGAAGAAAAATTGGACTACGTCCACTTTGATCAGAAAATTAAACAACCACAAAGATAAATATGAAACAAATCGAACAGTTTTAAGTTTTTGTCAAAGGGACTAGCGGGGACCGAATTCCTTTTCCATTTGTCTAAAAATGTTGCAATTGAATGCAATTCGGTATGGAATATTGAAACCTCAGAGTGGGTGAGTTTTCCTCATCCGTTCACGCATCGGGGGCGGGCAGGCACAAAGGGGCGAGCCTCCACCGGCGCTCCCCTGCTCCCCTGCTCCCCCGCGTCTGCTTTCTAAACCTCCACGCAAATAGTACACGTTTGCTTGGCAACATTTCATGCTTAGTGTATACAAATAATGTACGGCACCGCTACAAACTGCGCAAAGGGAATACTAATGCGAGCGAATACAGGCCTCAACTTAAACATTCGCCCAATAATCGTTCGTATTGTAATTACCGTTTTGACGCCCTCTATTTCAACAGTTACGTTTATAGCACTAACTATTGGCGTGACTTCTGTCGCTTATGCTGTTCTCTATCGCTTCATTAATCAATGGAAGATTCCTTTAATTATCCCTTCTTGCACGAAGTTCTCCGCAATCTCTCATTTACATACCGTACAGAGATCTGAAAATAATTACTTAAGGCGTTCACAAAGGATTGTATGAATAGACTCGCGCCGCGGAACGCTATGATTTTTTAAGAAGTTTTCCCGGGTAGAATTCGAAGAGTATGCTTAATTGCATATCTAGAGAAGTTTAAAGTTGAATCTTATTACCGGGGAGTGACGGGCCAGTTTGAAAGAATGGTAATTCGATAGCGAAGTGTCTACAGCGTTACGGCCATTGCAATTCCCAAGTGCAGAGAGTTGAGCAAAAGGCCGGCACAATCTGCCGGTGAGGGCGTATAAACACGGCTCCCTAGCCGCTGCTCTACAAAGTCCGACTAATTCACAATGCAAAACGCATCGGCCGGCCTACCTATCTAATATTGCCTGATGTATTTTGAATAATTGCCGAGTACGCCGGCGGCTGATTGCGCGTACAAAGAGATCAGTTGGTGCAGCACGGAAAATGTCTTGCCGGGGATTTGTGGATGCTCTTTGTGAGATAAACCTGGACAAAAGTGACTCCTTGTCACGAATGCGGGACGCGTGCTCGCACTGCGTTCATTGTCACCGGTTCACGTCGTTTCTACTAAATTATTCTACGTCGCTGTGATTTTAAAACAGTTCGTAAATCGAAGTTGTTTGCATGAAAAGGTTGTCGTGCTCGCAAACAAATAAATTAAATTCATCTATACTGAACATGACCACAACGCAGAGCTATATCCTTAACATAATAGAACAACAGCTTTTTCCATAATTTAATGAGTAATTTTTTGATACATTTTTCTTAGTCTGTGGGCCTAAAAAGTCTCCAAAAAAAAAAGTCTTCGAATATATTTACTACACTAACCAAAAGTAATTATTTAAGTTGCAGTCAAGAATAATTATAACAGCAATTTGATTTTAACAAACAAAATTAGTAGTAATTTTTACAACAAATTATAAATGATCAGTTATGAATAATGCGGATACGAGTTGTAAGTTTCTAATATTGCATGACTGTTAATAAAGTTAAAAACAATTAATTTACAATTCAATGTGCAAATATTACTGTATAATTATCTGAGTCCACGAAAACATTATAACATTTTGTTATAAAATTTACAAATTAACTAAGTTTTTACACAGTAAAGGACAAAGTATAAATAAACGCGCTTCCTCGATTGTCGGTACAAGCGTACAAGCAATTATGCTGAGAAATTTGGATACGTTTCCCAACTAAAACCAATTTGCTCTAGAAATTGAATTGTAACCAGTAAAAATGTGTAATAAAATTTCAATCAATAAATTGATTGGTTACTAGACATAGGTATTAAAGACATCCAACCCTCAAAAAACAAATTCAATGCATTCATAACCTAATCAAACTAATTGATAATAGGACGCTTGAAGTAAAACTAATAATCCATCGATATATTGCACGGGTTTTAACTTTTTTGTTGTATATCTATATGTTCTTTTATTTTGGAATTTCATTCGACATTCCGTCATTCCAAACGGACTGCATACGTTTGTGTTGCAATACTTTTGTAGTTTTTGAGTGAACACCTCGATAGTAATAAAACCAAATATCATACTTTGGTTTGCCGACAGAACATTGGTAAAATGTCATGTGGAATAACCGTATTCACAAACTAAAAATGCATAGGACCCCATAAACGTATTCAGACACGATACTTGAGTGGCACTTAAACTAAGTCTCATTGTTTTTCAATTAAAGACTTGTCATTTGCAACGCATTGAAAAATTTCTTACTTTGCATAGTATTACTTCTTTACTAAAAAATATTTATATAACATTCTTAGTGTTCAATTAAAAACTCTTAATTGAAAACGAAATAAATAATATTTCACATGTTACTAAGAAATAACCTCTAAATCGCAGTATAATTGTATACTAGAAATTATACTTTTATATTAAGTTCAATATTTTTCTCATTTGACCAAATAACCATGAAGCCGTTACATTTATATTGAACAAAATGAAATGTAAGCACGCGATTATAGAATGAAAACAAGGAAAAGAAGTAAATTCAACAGTGGTTAGATATTAATGTATGCTGTTCTTAGGAAATTACATTTTATACACCTATATCTTTCTATGGTGATTATAAGCTATTTTCGATCTATAATTATATTTTACTTAAGAAATTAGCATAACAATCTACATTTTTTTTTTTGGTTAGTTATTAATTTATGCTATTCTATAAGATTACAATCTTTTAAAATTCGATATATTTTATTATTGGTTGGACACTCGGGTCTTTATTCGATATCTTACTAAGTTGGTACAAACTTTCTAGAAAGTAATATTTTGCAGTTGAAAAGCAAAACACTCATTTTCGGACACTATTATCTATAATTTCATTTTAATCTTGTTTATTAAGCAACAAATAAATTTAAATAAAATTCTCAACTTGTCAAACATGATCGTTTTAACACTATAATATTTATTCAACAAAATGGCCAATAATGATAAAGTTTGAAAGGCTTCTGCTAAATAGTCGTTTAACTGTTGACACGCGCGACAGGTTGTTAAGCTTTTGATTCCCTTTTAAACGATATCGGTTAATTTTATGTGTAAACTGCTATTCTGCTGACCGCGCCGCGAAATTTCATTCAACGTATGTTTTAGAGACCGAATAAACTTTTTACGGGTGTATTAAAATTAAACAATATCCTTTTTCTTAATTCACGATTTTATTCACAGCTGTATATTCCTTGAATTCTATTTTTACAATGCAATTTAAAAATAGAATTCAAGGAATAAGAAGAAGGTTTTCCTTTCCATTGATGTTGTTATGAATACATTTTTGAACCAATTTCAATGAATCTTTCTAAACCACAGCGAGAATTATTAATGAGTAATGTATCTACATAGCCCGACTTTATGTCACTAGCATACAGTCAAATTCGCGGCTTGTGCAACCCACGCTCTAGCCATTTATATTATTCAATTCATAAATAACATCCAATATAAAACCCTACGTCAAGGAGACCATTAAATATTTATCATTTTTAATTCTATTGAGTATATTTGTTGAGTTCTGTTTGCAGAGCTTAGTTGACAATCTATTTCGTTTATCTTTCATGGACAAATAGGATTACTTATCGTTTTCATTCGCTCGCTTAAAATATAATTGCTAAATAGCGCAGTATTCCATTCCAGAGGAGGAATCACGGGCGAAATTCATTAAATTATAAGTCGAACCAAACGTGGATTTCTAATTACTAGAGAATAATATTAGTGGTAGGAATCGATCTAACAGCGCCCCACCCCAAACGGGCGCAGGCAAGGCAACGGCGAACAAAATTGTTGATTCATCATTTTGCAACTGCGCCATAACTGATTTTCGGTATCCGCTGCTTGTGATGTGTGCGTGAACGCGTGTATTGTCGCTGTACGTGAAATGATTCACACTTAGAACTCCAATAGATGTCTGTCCCACAATTATAGTGTCGCTTTAAGCGAATACCTCAGCTGTACACGTACCAGTGTACTGCTGTTATCACATTAAGATCCTGCACTGGGCTTAAGCAAAGTATAATAATATGCGGAGTAAACTCTCATTATGAGACGGAAATTCAAATCTGCCCGATTAGGATGTGGTTTACCCGCTTAATAGTTCTATCATTATAAGCGATGCTCTATCTGTTGTAATGTTGTTATAACTAAATGTGACCCATCGACATTGCATCAGTTGACAACATTTTGTGAATATAGCTAATATGAAATACATATCAGCATTCAGCACGGGTAATTTCTCCATCTAAATTGCTAAAAATAATTCTGTATGGAAGTAAATTCAAGAAATTTAAAAGCATTCTAACTTTACACTACTAATTTTAAGTTCATGTAATACGTGCCTGATAACATAATGGAGTGGCCATATTTCTATTACGCTTCAGGAGCTTCGATGAGTAACAAAATTTGCGATGACACACGGCTAGAGTAATTAGAACCTTTGGGTTAAAAATTACGCTCACACCGTACGAGTTCCATTACGAGCCTTAGTGCAGCAAAACGACTTCCACCCCTCTTACACGAATTTATGTCCTCTATATTTAGTGACGGGCAAATTTTTGTAAGTAACGGCCTCTATTATTGAAGTGGACTTAAAAATTCCCCGTTCATTTATACCTACATTTCCTCTTCTCGATATTTCGTTAACAAAAGCAGCTTCTGTCAGCAGAACTTCCAGCGAGACTTTTTGTTTAAAAATTGATGTCCATTAAAATTTGAACCCAAACTTTTAAATTTGAAATCGTTAGTCCATTAGTTTTTCTTAGTTTCAATACAGTTTATTATTTAACGTGTTTCGTTTACGTGTATTATTTGCAGCTAGGGAAAATTTTCAACAAACTTTCTACGATTCTATTATATACACCAGCGTATGAATGATTTGTTTTTTAATGGTGTTTTCTCGTGTTATACAATAAAATATTATCGATGTGTTTCTTAATTATTACCACGTGTTTATAAACTTCTGTAACTCAAGTTATCCGTCATCAAGTATAAAGGCTCTACAGAGGCACGCGCACTTCTTTTATTTCAATTCACACGGTACTAAAAGTCTACCTACGTATACCATTTCAGGCCTGCAGTACAAAAGTGCCAAGAAAATGCGTTCACGCGTCAAACATTAACCCGGCCCATTTGACTTTGCAAAAAGCGAAAACAATAAGTATAAGCAAAGTGGCAAGTCGCGTTCACCCTTTCCAAGCGACTTCACACATGGCTTTGTTCGGACTAACGATAGCAGTGCCGGCAAAGAAGTGTACTCCTATTCGGGACGGCGACGCAAAGTTCATTAAAGGCGGGTGAGCGTGTTGGAGTGGCCACCGGCGCGAAGGGCCGATCGCCCCTGCCTCCACCGCCCGCCTAATATTTTCTATATGAATATTAACGTCGTGACGTCATCTAAACTCACGCTCGCGACACACGCTGACGACTTTGACATTTTAAAATGTATGCTCATCTAGCGTTAGACTTAGCCGACGAGCTTACTACGTACACAAACAGCCTCGGTGGAACGTCTACAATATTACGTTATTTTCATGAAAATTATATAGCTGTACACCAGCTGGATAACTTATTGTATCTACTGTACAATAATTATTGAATAATACAAAATATTTTGATATGAAGTATCAATTGCGTCCAATGTTCATATTAAATATGTTAAATTGAAGCATACCTTCTAAAAACTATAATGCATTTAAATAGACATTATGAATTCGTCACGGCACACATGTGCATCGTTTAATTTTTAATTATCATATTTATATGTCAACGCGCCTTAATAGCTTCCAGTTTGTTGTGCAAATTAGGGATAATTGTTTGATTGCAATATTTTTTACGCTGAATTTTAATAATATAACTAAGCATATTTGTTTTTGCTGTAGTTTCACTGGGTATTTCTAGTCCCAGGTGGTGGGTTACATAGTTTCACAGGCATCTCACTCGGTTAAAGGTAAGTCGTATGTTGTACCCTCAAGGTGCATTAATATTAAATTGATTAAAGGAATGAATATGTGTTGGCTGACTACATGTTTGTTTTTATTTATATATAAACGACGTATTCATAAAACATCGTCATAAAACATGACGTAGAGCTAATATACTGTTACGTAGTTTTTTAAAGCCCAAACTACCATATTAATGGATATCCATGATAAATATAACACATTTGGTATTTGTCATGGAAATATTAAAAAAAACTGAGCTGCATACTTTAAATCAATCGGTTGCTACAATTATACTCTTTCATTTAAGTTTCAATGCAATATAAAGCTCAGTGCAAGATTTTGTAAGTAGCCGTTTTAAAAAATAATAATCTGTTACTATTACTTTAATATGAGTATCCACAAAATATAAACATCCATTAAAAAAATACATGTCAAACAAATCATCCATTTAAAAAGATACATGCCTAACCATAATCTTACCTTCTTTTAATTAAAAAAAAATACTTCGTTTCTAGTATTTATTATCAATAAGACACTTTTTTAAGATATCATCCTTAATGAAAAAAAAGGTAACCTTGCATTAAACCGGATTGTTTACGTTTCAGTAACAATTATAATTAATCATTTAAATAACAGTTATTCAAAACAGGTTTATCTCATTATAGTGTAATTTAAAAAAATATAAAACGCAACGCGGTTGTCATTAATGCCGCACCTTTTCTCGATATTCAATCATGGTTTATTTTATTATGATTATAGGAATCAATCTCCAAGTTATTAGAAATTATAACAATCTATTACGAGTAATTGAGATTACTTTCATGAGACTATTAACATACAATAAGAGACGTAGTCAATCACTAAACGGGAGTGGGGATATTTCTGATTGTAAAACAGAGTTGAGAATATTTTCTAATACAGCAGTCACAAAAGTGGATTTTTACTGTAACGGTGAAGAAAAAATTTCATGTTTTTATGTTCTGTGCATAAATTTTAGAATGATACCGTCGGCAAAGGTACAGTCCTACCCTACTAATAATTTTATAAATGCGGAAGTTTGAGATAATGTATTTATGTACGTATGTATGATTGTATGTATAGTTGTTTGTTATTATTCCACTAAAACTACTTATTGACTGATTGTGATGAAAGTGTAGATACAGGTAAGGATTCAGAATACCACAAAGGCTACTTTTAATCCCGGAATTCCTACGGGATCGGAAGTTACGCGGATGAAAGCGCGGAGCGTGAAATATAAATAAAATGAACGTAGCTAATCTAGACTAATATTATAAAAAGGATAGATTTGTTTGTATTGAATAGGCTCCGAAAGTACAGGAGCGATTTGTATGAGATATTGTACAGAGATTCTTTGAAACCCCTGGAATGACATAGGATAGTTTTTTTACCGAAAATCCTACGCGAACGGGATACATACGCGGGTTTAAACGCGGAGCTCAGCTAGAACTATATAGAACAAGCTTCCACACCATAATTTGATTTGAGCCAAATCTATTTTTCTCGTTCTAAATCCATAATCTGCAAATGAGACCACGGATCTGATTTTACTATGCAAATAGATCAAACACACCAAAACAGAACAGATATTAATCAATTCAAACAAAACAACAATAAAACCGATACATATAAAACCTCTTTTAAAAACACTGCTTACAGCAAAAAACAATTCAATAAAAGAATGTTGACATTTACGCCCCACGTAAAATACATCCCACGGGGTTTCCCACAGGATTTAAAAACATGACTAGAACCTATGGGTAAACCTAACTTAAAGTAATGGACTCTTTTATTGCATTTTCGTGATTTTAAAGCGATTATATAGCACATGCATATACAACGGTTAATAAGTTCATTAAATGAAATAGTTTTGGATAGTTTATTTATGATATCAAGCAAGTTTAGTTTTAACATTACTGATTTAAACTTGTAATAATCGCACTATCAAATACCTGTAATAAAGATTGTTCGCTTGCAAATCTATATAAATATACATAAATATACTTGAATAAAAAAATGTTTTACAAACAATAAATATTTATTCAAGACTGTATATGTAACTCTCCACTACCAGAGCAAGCCCGGGTGCAGTACCCATTATAATCTGTAAGTTTTCTTAATGAAGATAACATCAATATCAAGTAGTTACTTAGAACACCGAAAATCTATTATACAGTTCATATTTCAGGTAAAAATTCAGTTCAATTTAACCCTGAAGACTTTTCTTATTTTTGGATAAGATCTGCATAACAAAGCTGCGCTAGGAGCACGTAAGCGATTAACAGTAGAAATCGAGCAGCGCCTGCCGTCCGCGCCACCGTCGCCACCCCAGCACATTCCGCGGCATAGCCGAGAATGGGCTGCCCTACGCTTCGATTCGCTACCAATTTAAAATCCACTTAAAGACAACCACAGACTAATCGAAAAGTTTGCGATGGTACGCGATCCAGTAGGAACCTTTAATTGCCTGTATTAAAATAACTGACTGATGTCAAACATATCTAGGGCGCGCGCCCGTACCTGGCACCGGGCCTCACATGTTAATAATCATTATGATAATATCTTCTAGTATGCGATAGCGGCTTTGTTCCCCTCCACAGGGCTGCCCGCTTTCGCTTACACAATCAAATTTATTTGTATAAAAATCGCTCCTCCAGTTCCGTTTTAAACGGTCATTAATCATATAAATATTTTACGATAGCGAGGTACAAGGTTTTTACGATAAATTTTGGTATAAACACAACGCGATTAGTGCTATTACAACTTAATTGCTCATGTACAAAATTCTTGTAATTAAAATTTGTTATATTTTTATGATTAACACAATTGCGTCGTATATTTGAAATATATATGAATAATTAGAGTGATTATAATTCATGGCCGTGTTATATTTTTATTATAGCGCGATGAAATCCCCCATGGGTGTTGCTTGTCTATGATTTATTTATTAACATTGATATTTCTATATTCAGTTGTGATTGTTTATACTATGTCATTAAATATATAGATTTTTATGTTCCCATTCAAAAATAAATCAACAATATAAATATTGCATAATGTGATGATGACCTTACGCTAGTAAAATTAAATGTATTTTATCTAAGTATTGCGTGTAATGATTCATTTGGTTATATTATAGTAATAAAATAAAATACTTTTCTTAACATTCCAATGCAGATAATGAGGATTAGTTGAGGATTAAAATACGACCTTGCAATACTCATTGTTTTTAAGTCATTAATTAAGATCTGGATATTAAAATGTAATGATTTCATTTTCTTTGATTAATTTAATTAGCGAGCCTGAATTGATTTAATAATTAAATTTCTTTTTCATCAGATAAAAAAACTATAGATTTATTGTGATTCTATCACAAATCACGATATTAGTTCAAATAAAGTTATTTTATATCAAATTAGATTTCTCATTTAATAAGACATTGATCATCAGAAAATTGTGTAATTTGAATATTACGTTAGATTCCGGATACGTATGATTTTAATAACGTAATATCTATAGGTGAATATTTTGAAAATATTAAAGGGCACTACCGAACATAAGGGAACGCAGCCCTACACCGCATACAAAAGTGGAGAATGTTACCACTGGCGATTACAACGTGTTTCAACTATTCCGATATTCCTGCTAAGAATTCGTTAAACAAACACTCCATAAAAAGGTCAGGAATTAGCAACATTAATACGATCGATGTTTTATCGCGTATACGTTGTTAAATATCTTGTAATACCTGAATATCTAATGAGGGTAATGTTTTTGCCAGCAGTGGCGCCAATGCCGCTGAGGTAAAAATTATTTACTATGACTACTTTAGTAACCCGAGTATACGTTAGTTTTTCTCTTTACAAGTTCGCATTGAATTGAGTTAGTTTTTATAGTACTTGTATAGTTGCCGAAATCGTTCAAGAATTGTAAACGCTTGTGAGGCGTCCGCGTCATAGATTCGAGGATATTGTGTGAACTATTACAATAGTTCATATCATTTTTACCATCTAAAATTCGCTTCAAAGTAAACGTTCACATCCAGACATTGGCTATTGTACCGGTTAGGGTTGTAGACAGAAGTCAGTTATATAGAAAGTTATATACACTTTCACACTATTGGTTTTGTTAGTATTGTATTTTAAAATTTCAGTTGTACTTGGATAGGAGCTAAAATAGATCTTCTTGCTTACTATCAAAATGTACGTAAGATTGTAAAATTTAAGTATTATCTCAAGTACAATAACCATTGTCGAAATCGACAAAAATATTTTCAATCGTATCAATAATCTACTTATATCAATACTAGAACGATATAAGCCTGTTACTATCACTTCTGTTCAATCATCGTAATGTATTCAACATGGATATATAGTATTTACTAATTATTCATTACGTGATGTAATATACAATCGATTCCGGTGACAGCGCCTAATTGATAGTAATATAAGTGATTACAGATATTCTCAGAATATCAAATACGTTATGGTATCGTAATTGGGGCTTATTATTAATTTTTATAGACAAATAATAAAGTACCTTGCGTGAATTCTTTCCACCTACTATCTATTTTTAGTTATACAAATAATTATTGGCATTCAATTAATTGTATTGCTTTATATAAATAGACTTTTACAAGTAAGACAATTTCTTGAAATAAATCTAAAGAGTATGATGTTGTCAAAAAAATGTTACGAAGCGATTATTTCTATACTTATTGTGATAAATTTTATTAAATAATTCTTGTAATGCTTAATTGTACCTTTTATCATTTGCTTATTATATCAAAGATTTATTTGTGCATTCATTTAGAAAAACTAACGTTGTTTATTCTTAATTATTTTAAATAATCTAAATTATACATACAATACGTATTTAAAATAAATAACCCCGTTACTATTACTATATTGAATATCTCAAGCAAAAATCGTGTAAAATCCTGCCGAAATGTGAGATAATGACATTCAAAAATTGTGAGTAGAGTTAATTTCCCCGATTTGGTACACGTGTCCGATTATCCGACCGATTTCCGACTACAAACTCGATTTGCTTGCATTTTACTAATAAGCTGACAACGCGTGCCGTATCGAAATGAACCGCCTCGCGCTGCCCTTAAACCATGACGCTGTAGATTCGGTACTTTAATGTATACTACGATTTAATGAATACTAATAATATACTATTGAAGAGTTTGTATGTTTGTACGTGCTAATCTCAGGAGCTACAGGGCTGATTTGAGAAAATCTTTTTGTGGTAGATGGACCATTTATCGAGGATGACTCTGAGCTATATAACTTTGTTCTAGATATTTCTTGACTTAAAGGCATCCTTACATTTAAATAAGATTCTTCATAGTAGGTAATAAATGACTATTGCTCACGAGAACAAACTATAAAATCCATCTCAAAAAAACACCCGGAAATTTATCACGTTCCGTTAAATTTATGTCACGAGTAATTTTACCGCTAATAGCAATCAACTTACATTTTGTTTCAATTACCCTAATCTTAGGATATTATCTAGAACGTTCGTATGTAATTAAAGCTAATTAAGTGAGTGAAGTATGCAAAACTGTAGCATAAATATGTAAAAATATTTTCAACGATCCATTCCCTCGGATTGTTTAACATACCTACAATTTTTTGTACGTGTACAATCGTCGAAACTGTATAATAATTACATTCGAGTGATGTATCTGCTGTCTGTTATTTGACAGGCGTCCGTGTTACCACGTAATAAAATTAAGTGCAGTGGAATTAAATTCGCAGTCCGTGTTATAGATATCATAAATTGTATTGTTCGTATCGTGTTCCGTTATTGGATTACGGATACTACGAAGATTATATTGTAATACAATAAATATGTTGTACGCGACATTTCATTTAGATATTAAATCAATTTTGATACTTTAAACGGAAATTAAGTCCAATATTTTCGTAATGAAAATAGGTATGATAAGATTATCGCATTTTAATGCATACTATTAATGCAAAGGGAATTATAACTTATGAATCAATCTACGAAAAAATAATGAACATGGAGCACGTCTGACCTGCTGTGCCATCACTACTTTTTCATCTGTTTGCCACTAGGCAGGATATTAATGAATTTCCTCAGCGTAGAGGCGCGGGATTAGTTCGCTAATATGATTAGCTTGCTGCTCCGGAACTACAGGCGTTATTGTTGCGTCATGCGCGCGCGGCGATGGATCTCGTTCGTTTATTTTGTTACGGGCTTGCTAATTCGCGCTTACGGAGTGACGTTAATTAGTACAGGTTTTAAGATAGACGTGGGGGAAGCTTAAAATGCAATAATGCATACGCAGACCTACAATTAATCTATTACTGTCATATGTAAATTAAATATAGGAAGGCATACCTATTGTATTTGTACAAATACAGATGGAGTACAAAAAATATCTTAAATCTAATATTATTTTATCAATTTGACTGTATATGCCATTACAATAGTAATGTTATTCATATCGAAAGCATATCATTTGTTAAATTGCAATTTATAATATTGTTTACAAATACATTGACCAAATGTGTTGTTTGTTAATTACTTAACTTTTGTATGGTTTTAATTTAAAAAAAACATTAATTCACTAAAAGGAGGTCAATCATAAAAATAACACATTATAAATTGAATTCATCGAGCGTACACCGACACGTTCTTATAAATCGTACTCAATTTAACTGAGCAATAAAATCGCGAATAATAACTGATTTAATACCGATTATGCGTAATGAGTCAAAATCGTTTTTAGCTTTACGGCCTTCTTCCGTCTCAGATTACGCGTTACGCAGTGAAATCTCTTGAATTACGCGTTCCTTTACGCCGTTAAGTGACCAATTAAGGAATGGATACCCCGCCACGTAGATATTGCATTATGCCCGCGTAATTCTCCTCCCAATTTCGATATAAATACGGTTGTTTTTAGTGAGTTTTCGCATAAATTATATGCGAAGTAAAGTTTCGTACACCGGCTGCTTTTCGGTTGAATTTTTATGGCCCTCCCATGAAGGCGGTAAGCGGACCGTTGAGATATAAATCAACCTCATATTGTGATTTAGCAAGGCTCGTTATTGCAACAATACCTCGTATTTACATATAAAACATTATTTTAGAGTGTTTATTTATCGAGGGCTGTAACCCAATCTGCCCTGATTCGTTGTAACTGGTGAGCTAATACCCGATCCGATTACTGGTCTGTATTAATTTATAACGGTTAAGATTCCCTATTGATCGGCTGTTAGTTTCCTGTTTGCCCGCTGTTTTCCAAGTTTTAGATTTTAAGAACTCGAAGGAATGATTAAGGGGCTTCCCTAGCTTGCTCTATGCGCTCACCTGTACTAACGATAATCGCTAGCAATTCCTACTAGTTTCTAAGTTATTCGTACTATAATATTATAAATGCGTAAGTAACCCTGTCTCTTTCTTTTTCACGTATAAACCACTGAACCGTTTTGGATGATTTTTTTTACAATGATAGTTTGAGATTCAAGACAGTGACAGGAAATATACGTGGAATAAATATAATAAATTTTTCTTCGTCCTTGATCGCTTATTACTTGGTTTTGCTAACTTCGCAATATTCATAAATAAAACATTCATCATGACGACAATTCATTATGCATACGAATGTTATAAATAATACACCAAAAGAATGGCAAGTATTATTAAACCAAAACAATACATAATAATCAATTAGGAATATATTTTCATTAAAACTTCGTTCAAAACTTCCGTATACCAAATAAAGAATCGACTGTAATTACCTCGACTATCGAATAAGTTTAATTTTAGCTAATAAAGAACATCGACCACCTGCCGTCTCCAACTAATAATTATTTCATTCATTCGATTTTAATGTAATTGAGATATTCCTTTCATTGCCGACATTATTATTTAAATATATTATTACCCGTGATGAAAACAGAAATAATTTATTTCACTCTAATAAGACATCGAGGGCTTTAGGGTATACTTTTTTACTTTCTTCTACATAATTACGTACGTAATGTCTTTTTCGTTTTTATTGAATAAAATAACGTAGAAATGTTTTATAATTCGTGATACGACATCACAGTAATTGAGAATTTCAATTCTTCACGACTTGTGTATTAGTACGTGACACAAACAATTTGGACCCTTTTTTACGAATGGAAATACAGAATTTCCGCGGACGGAGAAGTATGAAATTTTGCACAATATTATTTAACAATAAAAATGTTTATAAAGTATATTAAACACAGTACCATTCATTTGACACTCATAAATAAGTATTTGTTCCTCGCATACATACTCTGTGGTCAAATTGTTTCTTTGATAATATCATTTTGTAAATTTGAATACTGAAATAAATTTAGTTATTATAGTCGAATTTCGACCACTGGGTGACCCCCACTTCTAATAAAAATATATTTGTTGTAAGAAATCGGTGCGGCAAAATGTAATTATTGGTTCGGATAAGCATTTTTGTGTTTGTCCTCATATTATGCCGACGACACGGGTCGACCTCTGAGTCTTAAATATAAATAACGGTGGTGCGTATGTGTGCGTGTCCGATTTGTGTATTTACAAGCCACGTATCGCACTAACACGAGTAACGAACAATACGGACCTATTAATCTCGCCATTCACTGGAAGCGAACCTGTTACTATTTTCGAATACTAAACCATTCTTTTATAAATAAAAAATATCTATTTCTTTCACTAAGTGCGTATTTATTTCTATAAAATTTGCTATTTGGGATTTAATTAAAAATATAACCCTTCTACATCTTATGTATATTCAAAAGACCAAACTCAAGTTCAATTTTGTCAATTCTCTAAAATTTTTCATCTCTTTGACAAACGCGAACTACAATTTCTATTTTATTCAACAACAAATAGAGCGTTATTGTTTGAATAAATTTTAATAGAATTTACAGCACCATTGGGAAATTAACTAAGAAATTTAGCTACAAATTGACACAATATCACTTATCATGATTTTTCGGACAACGTAAAAAACATCCTATGGAATCATAAATAATTCAGCTTACACACCATGTCCCAATACAATCAAAATATGTTAACATGTAAACATACAAAGTTTCACATTTTACAATATTTATCATAATTGATTACTTAATGATAAAATCATACCTTGTGTATTCTAAAATTTAAAATTTGTCTTATATCGTTCATCTAAGATAACATGATATTAAGTCAGAGTTTTTATTTTTGTTTACACCGGTTTATATTGTGATATGAATATTTAAAGCCTTATTGTGCGACACATACTAATGGCCCTGTGCATTGGCGCACCGTGTAAAGTGAAGTGTGATCTATTATTTATTTGATCTATCAGTTATCAAAGAGAGTGCTGTCAGTTTCCCCATGCATCGAATATATTTGAAATGTTAAACACTGCAACGAGAGCGTCACTGCATCCGTTCCATGCATGATGTGCTCGAATTTTAATTTCAAATTAATGCAATAAATTTCAATAAATATATTCCTGCTAAATCATATTATAGTTTATACATGCGTTATATATTCACTGGCCGAAATGCCTTAGATTTGTTGCTATTTGTAGACGGAAAATGGAACATGCCATAATTTAATATTGTCATTTGCGTATGGTTAAATATTAACTTTGTTAAATATCCTCGCATCTGTACGAGACACTATCTTTGACCGTCTTATAGCACAAGGGTCGCGCTGTGTTCGTTCCTTAAACATTAAATGCATAAAATATGCTCTGATTTGAAACAATGGGAAAATATACATATAATAACATCAATGAATAACAATGGAGTATAAATTATCATTTAAACTGTTGTATATTTTATAAAATATTACAGCCCTTGTGTTTGGTACGAAATGTAACGCAACCATATAATTTGTTTCGTTGTAAGCTGTTCGCAAAGCTACGTTTAGCCTGCCTCATTACGAACGAATCATTTTATTCTTGCATTATACGAAACTTTTATTGCCGCCACAACGATGAATTATTGTGACAAATGATATATTTGGTTAGCGATTATATAACATGTGTCACTCAATTCTAGAAGTATGAACCAATATTTCCATAACGTGTCAATTATAGTTATAAAGGAATGTAAAAAATATAGTAAAAAAGAATCATATTTTCGCTGTAAAATAGCAAAAGTGCAATTTTCATGATCGTAAAGCACAAATAGTCATCACGATGTTAATAGACATTTGAAGCTCGGCCGTCAATTGGTGGGCGCGCGTCACTAAAGTTATATAACCGGATATTTTTGGGAAAAATAGCGAATCATTAAACTACCTGTTGATTGTACGGACAGCCTCCCGTTCCGTGATGGAAGTTTCGCGCTAAATGATTGGTCGGCCAATGATAGCTATATAACGATTTAGTGCTCCAGATAGAACCTATTGCTGATATGGGCGGGCATAACAGGCCTGAGTCATCACCGCGAGGTTGCCGACGGGCCATTTGCTTACTAGACCTGATGATTTGAAAATTATGTACTTTAAGTACGTAATTTTACTAGCAAAACTCTATAGCGTTGCTACAAGTCTGATATGCAATATCAGCGTAAATAAGTGTAAACTTATCAATGAATATGATATAAGAAACAATAGTATTATAAGTGTCAAAGATTTACAAAAGTTTAGACAATCAATAGCAGCTATGATATAGGCACAATTTTAAGCAAACAAAGTGACTAGCTGCATCATCATAAATTGTAGATGTTTGAACCAAATCCTAATCATAACAAACGTCACCCAATACGAATATCGTGAAATTAAGAACACATTATAAAAGCACTTAAATATAAAGAAAGCCCCTGACATCCCTGATAGCAACACGACTACCGTATTCGTGAAGCAGCGGAGCACGATCAGCTTGTAGATGATTTTTTCGTGATCGAGCCGTTCATTGTTCAGTAGCATTCATTGGATTGAAATTGTTTACAACAACCTCCGTGCGGTCAATGCAGGTTTTCCTCACGTCTCCTCATGATGTATTAGTACAATGATCCGCAAGTATCAATGGGCCGTCTTCGCGTGCACGATTCTACTCGTTATCTGCAGGATACAGGGAACAGAATAGCGTGTGTTATTTAATCCCAGCCGATTTGTGGTCGGTATATGTAACATGGTAGACGTGATTCCACGTTCGTGTTTCGGTCGAATTTTTAATATGTGCTTTATTTTTACGAATTAGGACATCGTTATGAGTCTATCATTATGGGAGGTCACTTTACGTCCAGTCGTTTCTACCAAAAATATTTAGCAATCGAAATATTTCTAAAGAACTGATCCATAAAGTTATTATATTCACAATACGATTTATTTACCAAGCGTTTACGTATAGGAAACTTAAATAATTTAAAAGGTTTTTATTTATCAATTAATCACAGCAGCAGACAGAAAATAACAAATATCAGCTATAAAAATTATTAATTATTTATATTCTTCATTAAACATTCTACTGACTCATTATGTAAATAACTATTGAATCATTTACATAAACAATAAAAGTCTAAAAATAAGTCCTCCAGGCCCCGACGATTGTAATGACTGAATAAATAAATCTTTAAATACAACAAAGTATAACAATTTTAGTTTCACGCAACATACAGTACTATTAAAGATGTCAAAATGCACTTTGACTTCTTAAATAAAAACGAAAAACTGTGCGTACAAAGTTGACGATCATGCTATCGGTCTATGGTCTGTTGAAGGTAGTAATAAAAACTCTGAAACCTAAATAAAACTCATTGCAATGGTCCGAAAACTTTTTGAAGTGCATTAATGTCCGGTCGAATTACAAAGTTTTTGATTGATCCGATTGTAATTCTGAAAGTGCACCGCTTTGGCGAGAAAAGTTCAGATATTTCATTAGATTACTTGACGAGCGTAATACGAATAATATAATCATTTTTCTATGTGAAAATACTAGAATCTCAGTTGTTATTAATGTACTACACAACTATACAAGATTAGCTTTGATTAAAAGCAAATAATGTACAGCTCATAAATAATGTATAAAGAAAACTATAATCAAGAAACGTATGTTTAAACAATTCAAAATAGCCAAAGTCAACCGTCTATCACGGCACGGCGACGATTTAAAAATAGAGCACAATCTTAACTCATTGAAAACAGAGCTGTCGAAACGTTAGGCGCCACGCTATTATTATAAGTGAAAAAAGCTAATCTGTATTTTACAAGCTCGTCATTGTTGTTGAGAGAATACTCGATGCGTCTCGCGCTCGCCGCCCGCCTTTGACGAGGTCCGCTAAAGACGCTGAAGGGGGCTTGTGGCTAAGCGCATTACCTAACGCTTGCATCTATATTATTTTTACTTTATTTCAATGTTACATTTTTATAGCTATAAAATGTAGATTATATAATTGATAGACCAAACCTAGCGTATATTTAATGCTATGATGTATGATAAACAAATTCAGTATAATTTGGAATAATACGAACAAGAATGTTTAAAAAATATCCCTACAAAAGTCTATAAAAAAACTTCAATAAAATATCACATTTTGTTATCCAAACAAAAATACGAACGTAAATGTACCTTTGTAATTCTAATAAATTAAAAGAGGGAAGAAGTAAACAATACCTAAATATTTTTTTATCCGAAGTAACAACCGCATATTATTCTTGGTATCTTTTGTTTTAGAAATGACAATACGCTCGTATGAAATGGTATAATTTTCGATAGCCCTGGGTTAAATGCATAATCCTTAAATAGTATGGTTCTAGGCAATTTCACACACAGCCAGTCACAGAGATAATGGTGTTCCCCACCACGGTCGGTAACTCTATTGAAAAGGTTTGAATAAAGAAAAATTATTCGAGTCTTGCGTATCTTAAAAGGCTATGCTTGAGGGCTCCGTTGTAGCCGGAACGTGTATTTTTATTTCATGCAACGTACACCGTTATCCCCAATCAACAACATTCAGTCCCAGGAAGCGGATCACTTGTTACGGATACAATACTTAGATTTCAAATTTTGCTTTTACGCGAGTCCCAGCTTATGCCAATTAACAAAAAGTTGTTTAATCTCTCGTTCTTGACATCGAAGCGAAATAAACAATACCCTTTTTTAAGTGTTATCAACTGGGATTATGACTTGAAATTTTAAATTTATTTCTACAAAATGTATCCAGAAATAATCAGTGCTGAGTGGATCAAAATACTGCATCTTGCGGTTCAAACATATTTTTTGCATGTCAAGATCGAAAGATATATAAATTAGTTAAATCTTATGGTATCGCGGTTCGAGTCGGCTGCAATAACTACATTCAACAGTCCCATACAAGCGTTGCGGAATTCCAAACTATGGAAACAAATGTTGTTCTCATTCTGCGCTTCCTGCCTTTGTTTCAACATTTTTTAATAAAAAAGTAATAACCTAATGCTAATGTTGCTATGTTATCATAAGTCGTTTAGTGTTCCCTTTTCAATATAACCAAGTATTATATCGTAGAATGATATCTTCCCGTTGATAATAATCAGAGAATTTATTTAAATTTGCTTTTAGGTTAAAACTGTACCGTGAAGTAACACGATAAGAAAAGGGTTTTTTTGTTTATAATCTGCGTTCTTGTAATTTGAAATTCACCTTGGTCTTCATGATTCTCAGATTTCTAGCCTAGTCTAGTCTAGTCTATTACATAGTACATTGTATAACTGCAAACGTCTTCAAATCTCAATTCAGACACATCTACACCAATAATTCTACTAAGATTAAAATCTTCCACACCAACCAGCTTAACAAAGCAATTAAAATCATTATTATAAAATAGGCCGATATAAAAATAAATTGTTTATACTATGACGTTAAAAGGATTCGTCCAAGTGGGACGTTCTCAGATGAATTTTCCCGTGTGTTCACATTTTCATTGCGCCGCCTAACAGTAATATGTTAAACAAAATTTATTATTAGCGGACATTAAGATCCGAGGCGCCACGTCTGCCGCCGACGCATCACCATACGTATTACATTATAAACTCTATTGTTCGGTGCGGTAACACAAAAGCATAAAAGTCCACGCGACATGTTTCAGTTTTCTTAGAACTAAAGCTTCTAGGTGCATTTAACTATCCCTTTATGAACTAAGTATTGTATTTCCTAGATTTTAAAATTCTTTGAATTTATAAACTGGATTCCTTATAGGTGCTTCTTAAAAGCGGTTTTAATATTTCTGGCAATTATAATCTGTTGAACAACAACTTTTATAAAAATAATAAACAATTCAAATTTTATACTCTATCACCGAAGTTCGATTGAACATTTACACCGTATTTTTCAACAAAATAAATTGAACGGAAAGCAATTAAAAGCATGGAATATCTTTATCCGTATCATTCGACGTTATTTTGTTTGTATGTGCAATCGCCTTTTAAAAACACAGCTAAATGAGGTGAGCGGTAGTTCATAAGCTTAAAGCGGCTTACCTCTTATTGGCTTGAAAGTATAATAATCTGCTATGATGGCATATTTTAATTTACCATAAGCCAAAATAATTATAAATAATATAAATGTCGAAATCTGACTGGAGGTTTGTTCCTCAATCACGCGAAAACAGCAAAGTGAATTGGTATAATTTTTGACAAAGATAGTTCCTTTAATAGGATATTTTATACTTATAATTGTTCCCATAGACTAACTCACGAGGAGAAGATAGTATTTTTAAATGTCTCTTATTTACAATAACAGAGTTCAAGTGAGTCAATCTTTTTCGGGAATGTGTTATTGTTACCGATTTACGTCTGACGTTGTTTTAAATATAATTGCTTTAATTTCTGGTTCACAATATGTTTATGTCAGGTCGGCCTGTTCATTACACATTCTTGCGGTGTAAGCTCCTAAAATCTAAATATAATCGTTACGGTCTCTTTCTGATTCGATTACATTGCTGCATTATATGCTTCTGAAATTACTTGCAAAATACGGACAAAAATCAAATACACAATGCGCTTTCAAAACGTGAAAGTTTGCATTGTTTCTGAGTCATGCGAAAAGCGCTAGACAGATTTGGATGAAATTTGAACAAAGATTTAAAAACACTAAGTCGCCAGTCGTATTTCGAACTAATATCTAATCATTATTAAATATCATATTTATTCTCTCTGTTATAATTACACTATTCCAAAAAACTTTTACTAAACGTAAAATGGCCACAATATAAATGTTTAGTAAATGTCTCTTAACGTCTACATTCCACGATTCAAACGATAATGCAATAAGTTTGAATGTAAACAATAAAAAGATAATACAATTGACAAGTCCGACGTTGCGCCCGCGCCGGCGCCGACACACGATCGAGAGTGCGAGATCAAAGCGCCTGGTGTTTATCACCCGTGGACCATCGACTAATCAACCAACTGATTAATTTAATTAAACATTACGAGAAAGTTCTGTTTACTGCACGTTTCCTCGGGCCCACATGCGCGTTCAAAGGAAGTAGGCCGGAGTATAAACAAGAGGGTATTGTCGAGACGGTCGCAGTACTGTGCCGACAGTCTACGGCTGCGTCATATGGAACCTCTTTGCTTTCTCTCTAATCGTTTTTTATTCAATTAATCTAATCAATTGGTCAGGAATAAAGCGTCGAACGCCTTACAAAGCGATGACTTCTACTCGTAAACGCTCATACGTTTTTTACAATTTTTAATTTCATTTTAATAAAAAATCCAATTATTATTCTATTTTGGTGTTTTCTCTATTTCTTAGAATTGTGAAAATCACTTTAATAATAGTTAATTAGAAGCTTAAGAGTTTCAGTTGAAATTATTGATTACCTTTATATTCAATAACTTTCAATGCCTACATTATAATTATATTCATTTAAGAATCAAATGACATACGAGAAATTCATCTAGAAATAATAACCTAAAGTATACATATTTCATACTTATAAGTATTAGATATTCAATGTGATCGTAAAAATAGCCAGATTTAAGTGTCATTAAAAAAGGTTAAAAGTTTTAGTGATACCTTTTTATGAGAATGTAGAATGTATACTATATATAGAATATATATTTTTGCATTATATATTCTTCTACTAAATTTAAGTAAAAGGTGAGAAATATGAAATACGAACATGAGCATGAGCCCTTAGGTCGGCTGAGACGCGAGAGGCGCGATTGTGTACTTTGAAAATAAAGTAACGGACAAAAAGCAAATGTGCATTCTACATTTTTAACAACTAAAACATTAATTTAAAGCGCGCTAAGAAATGGTAGCTTTCTTACAGCAAAGCTTTGAATATTATTGCAAATCGCAAGTGTAACACTAACCTTGAGCTTTATTTTAAAATCAATTCGTTTCTTTCGCCAATTGCGTTCACCTAATGCTTTAAATGAGAACTTATAATGACTGCGTTTTAAAGATTAAAAAAATACTTTACACATTATACTCACTGTTACTTCTCACTCGGTAAAAAGAAAGGAAAAGTTGTACATATCTATGGCAAGGAAACAAAAACGTTGCATTATTATTTTCCGCGATTACGTTCTTTAAAGGCGACATAACGGAAACAAATTTGTAAATAGAACAATATGGCGTCAGTGGGTACACACGAAGGTCCTTAACCCTCATTAGCTGGACGAAAGGGAAAGCGCGCGAAAAAGAACGAGTTAATTCGGGAAAGCCAGTTTCCGCGCGCTCAAGTGAGCCTCTTTTTTCATTTTGTTTTTAATTAGTTGCCGCTTAAACTTTTTCGCGTTCCGTTGTTCACTTTTAAATCCTATTTTTATTTTTAACCCCTTTCAATTACGTTCTTAGGACAATTCGCGTGATAAGTTGACGTCATTGAGTTAGAAACGATTCCCAAAATATTTAATATTTCTAAATAATTAAATGTTAACGTCGCAGTGATTAAATATTATTTAAAAACAAACATATCATGTGCACTGCACCGAAATACCCGAGCCGTATCCGCGTTCAAAAACTTTGAGAAGTATTCCCGAACTTTTCCGATAAGCCCCGACTGAGCCTGCAATAAAAATTATATTTTACTATTTGTAAAATGTTTTTAAAACATTCCAGGTGCTCACATTTTGAACTGCAATTGAAAAATCAATTAAGTGTTAACTGCATTTAAAGTTTTAACGATTTTATTTTAGATTGAATTCATATTTTTGTTTTTTATTGGAAAAAACGGGGTAATGATTTCCTTCCGTAGCCTAATTTACACTGAGACTATACTTTGGTATATGATATCATAACACAATAACGTAAAATAAACATACATTCAACATTCGTGCAATTTCATTATATAAACATTGTAAGATTGTACTTTAATAAATAATTAGGTGTGTATTATATTCACTTCATCATCATTTCTTAAGAAAAACAAGAGATGTACGCCGATTTTAGATTAAAACAACATAACAGAGCGAGACGCGAGCGCTTTATATGAAAACATAACAATAGACATCCATTTGTACAATACAGAATTAATGTTCTAAATTAATTATAAACAGATGCGGGCGAAAATTTTCTCGTCTGTATGGAGCAGCAGAGCCATCGTGATTACCGCGGGGGCCCGGGGCCTCTGTCAATTAACGGTAGCTAGTCAAGCATATGAAACGGAATTCCATCATATTTGCTGCTTCGGGAAAATTTTCATGTTTTTCGTAAAAATATCCTACGATAATTTTATCCGCCAAAAAAAGTGGATGCAGCGTAACACATAAACGCATTAAAGTCTTATTTTGGACACGTTCAATTTCCCATTTTCCACCGCGTTTCCGTCAACTTTTCTCGTTCATATTTTGATATGCCAGACAGGTTGGCTTTTGTTTTTTTATTCACTCAGAGTTATAGTTATAGAAAACGAAATTTTCTTCGTTTTAGATATTATTTATCAGAATGTAATATGCTCGGTGTCGTAACGCATCTATTCTCACTGTGAATAATATAAAATGGAGTCATACAGAGATAAATCCACTTGACCGTTTTCATAAATCACTAATGCAGAGGTCCCAGGGGGATCGTGCATAACCGGTGGTGCGATTTGCTGGAACCCTATCTAATGCATAATGAGTTAATGTTGCCGCACGGCCTGCGATACTGCACTGGAGAAGAAATACACAATCGGTTCCATCGATCGACCTTAAGTATGCCTTCAAATATTACCCTATTTACTGGTACTATGAGTCTGAGAGTTGCATTATTGTCTTAAGTTTTCATTCAATTTTAAAGGCCAATTATTTCGTAACAATGTTTGAAAATAAAGTTGGCCATACTTATTTCATATTCATTCTATTCAGAAACCGTTTAAAATTTTCTATTAATATATTTCTTTTAAGTTATTTTTCCTTAGATATAGAAAGTGTAAAATCCATATTCACAATCTATACTTTATTATTACAAGCTACGTTAAAATAAACCGCATCTTTAATTAAAATTATAAAGAATTTATGATGTCTAAAATGTATAAAGAGCTTTCTGTAGCTTCCAACTCAAGCGCTTTAGCTACGTAAAACTCAAATATGAATAATCTATTACATTTTATATAAAAGCAAAATTCTGTTATAAATGCATCATAATCGGCTACACTTTCATAACGACCGAAGACTTCGAACGTTACAAAAACAAATAATAATAAAACGTTTTTATATTTACACTCATAGGTTGTTCTAGAAAATTAACAAAAATGCGACCTTTATTACACAAAATATGTTTACCGGAATTCATGTCTTGATAATTTTATTCAGCGTTACTTCAAGAAAAAAGCGATACGAATAAAAATAAGTCAACGACTACGGATTTTTGATGAATTGTATATTTTGTCAATCAATAATTTTTGCCTTTGCCATAAAATGTCTCCAAGCAGATTTAACTAGTTGTTATTGGTTACCAATAGAATTGATAAATAATATAGCAAAGTCCTTATAAATTGTCGTTCAATATATTCACGGGACGAAGCACGGTGCAGGAAACACGGAAAAGTTCTTGTTACACTATGAATAAATATAAATAAATTAAACACGAAACTGAAGGTTCTCGGTGTAAATAATAAATTAAGCGGAGTTTGTTCGTAAGCGCGATGAAATAAGCACCGACGCATTAAATATTTTAACCGATACGTAATACGAAACTATACTCGTATTTTATTCACTAAGGACCATCTACGCCAGTTACCTGTTCTGTCCGGCGCTGAATAATATATAAGTGTTATAATTCCAGCGGATGTATAGGTCGCTTTAAATTAAAAACAAATGTTCGTCAAAGTTCGTCCTAAATAATTCAGGCATCGCGCCTTCGCGCTCGCCGTCGTAATTGGGAGCCGGGGTGGCCGGGAGAGGTGACGGGTGGCAGTGGGTGATAATTAACATGTTTGTCTTGCTTACATCGTCGCCAGCGCCGAAACTACGCCGAAGTCAAATAAAATCTTACTCGTTTTGCATAAGTGCCGACTCACTAATATTTAACTTTACAGATACGACAGTGCCTGTAATTAATGCGATGTATTAAAACTTTGAACGTGCGCGTTCAACTACAGATATAAGAACGTTTACATACTTCTTAATTCATAAGAATTCTATGTGACTTTACTTCCGTTTTAATACTGAATTTTCTGTAAATAACAAAGTAGGTAACGGAGAGGGAATGAATATTTTATTGAGTATTCATAGTAATATTTTCATAGAAGTAATTTTTGTTCAGTGATTGCTGGAGATCGATAAGAGGGGTTTAATCTGGTGTCGAAATATCGTCTGTAATATATAAGGATGTCAGATAGACCCGGGCTCACGTGACACACAACCTTTTTCACGCCGTGCACTTGCTGCTCCGGGATGGGAACGTCACAACTCACATCTTACTCGGGAAAGAATTTAATAAATCAGGAATTCAGTAGTTTCTGTTATTGTCTGCACAAACTAAATTGGTTTATAATATTACGGGAGATTGTTAGAAATATTTTATAAGGTCTATGAAATTTGCTGCAATATTTATAAACTTAAAAAATTGTTACTTAATTTTGTGCCTTTCAAATCTTTTCAACATCGATAAATAACATATATTTTTTGAAGTTTAAAAAATATTTTGAACTGCCAGTATTCTGATAACTTAGTTACTAGTCAATCGTAGATTTTATATGTTTATCATTATGTATGGTATATTTAATAAGATAAAAGGCTGTTAAGACAGCAATTTAAACATAAATTCACAAATACACCGTGCATTTAAATTATCTAACAATACATTCATAAAATTACAGGACTCGAATAATACAAACAATACAAAGACGACATTAAGGTAGTCATTTAACCAACAATAAATATAAGATTATCAATGCTTCTAATGCTTATTAAATACATATACTTTTACATAAAGTTTCACAGAATACATCAAAAACATTATATGCTTTGTTCTGATTATTTGACTCTGTTAAAATCTACTGCATTTGTATGCAATTTACATTATTGCTAATCTTAATTGTCTTTTTTATTAGAACCATAATTTGGTTTCAGTATTTTTATGTCCAAAACGATTGTGTTAGTCATTATCTTTATCTACCAAGAATGCCCAATTTTGCTGTTCATTATAATATATCTTGTACGGCCACAATATGAAAACCATTTCAATTTCCAAATTGAACATAACATGCAAAAATTGCAAGTAAAATTACCACAATACTTGTATAGGTTGAAAACAATAACAAGACTAATAATACGAAGCAAATCATAATTAATCGCAACACTGCAACTCAGTTGCCGACATGATATTTTAATATCGCCGCTGTTAAATTACCGCATTGTACGTGAAGTAGTATATTCCCATGGGATCATCAATCCCCGTTGTCTAATCACTCGACTAGGCCGCAATAGAAAATAGAACAATAAAAAATGAAATAGAGACAAACTCGGATACACGAATAGATCTAGACACAATAACAACAACGGCAGATGCGTGCAATAGACGCAAAGTGCCTATTAAGCCTTCAGACGCTGTAAACATATAAAATGAAGGTTATTGTTCTTCTGAAACAATAAGACCAACATATTCCACAATTGACTGAAGCCATTTCAAGTGAAAGCTCTATAGAAAAAAATAACCATTGGATACCACATCGACGCACGCTTAAACAATCAAACGGGGAACAAAAAGGCATTAATGTGAAGATGGATAAAGCTCCGGTTTTACAGGCGCTCGGCGCGACAGCGGGCGCGCGGCGCTCGGCGTTCGCAGACCTAATAACTCTACTTTGCAATTATTGCTGTTTACAACCAACTACCGGTAAAACGGATTTTATTTGAAGTGCCTCTTAATCATAAAGAATGCTGAATTAAGGAGATAGATTTGGGGAATAAAAATTGAAGGTGTTAAGTTATAAAGTATGAATTACTTCGCGACATATGGACCAATACACAAAATCTTGATGTTTAAAAAATAAGTCAAAATTAATTTATGCTCTGAATTCGATAACTGATTTAAAAATTATCTCTATTTGACTAATACGGAATATGGGGTGAAAATATGTTAGTATTTTATAAGCTACTAGTTTTGGCCTGCGGCTTCGCTCACGTGGACTACAAAATTTTGTACTTTGTGGATTTTAATTTAATACGCTTTTTAATACCTATCCAATAATTCTATTTATCTATATAATCGCGAATTTATTTTACCTCGGTTATATGTGACAACAACACCTACCCTTAGATATTTTTTGTAATAAAATAATATTAGTCTATCATCATATTCAATTTTATAAAAATCTATCTAGTAGTTTTTCCGTGATTCAGGCACAAACAGAAAATTGTTTCAATGAGGCAAGAGGTCTATAAAATATTCGTATTACATAGCACTCTTTAAAAAAATATTGAATGTACGTGAATGGTCTCGCAACTGTTTTATTGTGTGTAATGTGAGCGCACCCGTATCGCCGTACAGAGGATGTGTGATTAGTTATCCTTCGCCTCTCGGCGGATTCCACCCCCATTCTTCTCTAACTCCTATCGCAAATGAATCATAGGCATTTACTGAAAACAAATGCAAAAATTAATTTCAATGCGGAAGCGCGTCAGGGAGGATTCGTTTTAAGAATAACACAGTTATTAACATATTTATTTTATTTAAAATTAATATAATGGAAAATGATATAAATAATGAAATCTAATTTCAATACGGAAGCGCGTCAAAGAGGATTCGTTTTAAGAATAACACAGTTATTAACAAATTTAATGAAACAATGTTACATATCATGATAATGATATTACAAAACAAACACCTATCTAAAATAGAAACATTTAGCAATATCCCTGTCAAAACATTTGTATTCTTACACTCGATTTACCTGGCACTCATAATCCTATCACCAACACCGTCACAAAAGTGTAAAAGCGGACGGCGTGCGCTCGGACGGTGCTCCTGACGCCTCTGAATGACATTATCAAAATCGCAAATAGCTAGCAACGGGATCGTCGGACGTGAAGCCTATCTGACAGCACGGCCAGGATCCAATATTATTGCCTTAGCTCGGCGATGGTGAGACAGTAGACACGTGTTCTCGTCTACAATTGCTCCGACGTAGCAACTATCCCCAGCAAATTCATCCATCACTGTTAACACACCCGATATTCTATACCCCTAAGTCGGAACGCTCGCAATTACTTTTAATTTTATTATATTCCATCCGTTTTCCGCTAGCCAATATTACAATTCGGTAAACTTTTTCGATCCATTTTGTACTCGCTCATTAACAAATTGTAGAAAACTTTTAATTAATTTTTTACATCTCGTAGTTTCGAAACATATAATTTTGAGTTGAGCGTAAACTCGCTTTAAAAGTTAAATAGAAAAATGCAATGTATTAAAACTACGTAACAAAGTTCTGAATTCATAAAAGCAAATTCATGGCTCCTTATTATACCAACGTGTGGCTTTCGAGTGCAATAGTATAAAATAAGAATTTAAAATACGACATTTTTTACGCAGACCAGCTTTGTTACCAGCGTTTATGGAAATTATATCTTAATGTCGAACAAAGTTTTAAAACAGCGTGTTTTATAACTTTATTCGAAACAACGAGGTACGATTTTTTAATTACATATATAAATGCGACGTTTTCATGACAATATTATGCGGTAAAGAATCGCTGTTTTCTCATACAATCACAAATGTGGGAAATAGGACTTATTCGTATATGTATTATTTTTAATAGAATAATGTAAGCGTAATTTAGCTGGCGTAACTTATTATGCACATTCCCCATCATGTGCAGCGTAATTGCGTAATGCGGAAGCTTATTATACTGTTCTTGAGTTATAAACCATTATAACCGAAATAGGTCTTATATTCATTCGAACATATTTTGCCCTTTCAGGCATATTTTGAGATGAAATACGAAAGAACGTGTTTGATAATCTAATGAACTCTTCTCAACAAGTAATGATGTAATTTCCTAACCAATTGCATTTTGAAACAAACAAAGGTTATATTTATTTATAACAAATTGTGTCTTTTATAACGCCAACTAAAGTGACGTTCTATAACAATCTTTGATGAAACTCATTAACATATTTAAATGGCCTAAATTTCAAACTGACTCACTGGACATTTTAATATCGGTCGAATGCACGCACAATTTAATAGTAATCAAGGTATATTAATAATTCGGTATATTCATAATTGAGATCAATTGAGCTAACTCGCGTCACCCTTGACCCTAATAAAAAGTATAAAGACACCGATCTTCTAGGCTGAACTTATTACTGTTTCATGTTTTAATATATTGCATTAACGATTAAATTCAAAATGTGTTAACAAACGAGTTTTAAAAGTTCTATATTTATGAAATATACCTTTACATATATTACGGTATTTTAAACATAAATATTATAAAGAGACGCCGTTCATTGTAGCAGGGTAAGGAAAGTGACGCTGAAATGACCGTTACACGATACACTCGCTTATTTTTTATAAAATCTTGTGCGATTTTTCTAAGCGAATAACATAGCGTTCCTCGTTTAATAATACTTAATAGGTAAACGTACCAGTGAAGCTCACACCGTGTAGCAAGCGAAGCAATAGATCGCGCTCCACCAAGCGAGAGATCGCTGAAAGCAGTTCAAGACCGGTCAGTTTTCAAGCTACGCCACCTTCGGCACTAACCTTACTCAATAGCTTTTATTCCACTGCGCGCGTCACCGTCCTATCCATTCCGGCCGAGTCGATAGGTGAGCGCGAGACGCATCCCTACAAACGTTTAACGAATAATCAGAAGTGACACTGAAAACGTTTTACAATTTGACGGTGTAGGTGTCCCCCTTCCCGCTAATTGGCAACCGTTCGGAACGTTTTAACTAATAGATAGAATGCATCGAAACGCCGACGAGTATAACATTTTAATGACTGCTAAGTTCAAAGGAATCTCATTATTTTTATTGTAGTTCCTCGGACGAATACACCTTTTCATTTTAATTCACGACAGCAATTGTAACGGTCAGATGAAAAAATCGATTCATGTTTTAATTTACACCTACCGATCTCGAACAGGAAGTTTACGAGCGGCCGGCACGGAGCCTAGCCTGGCCGCGCAGCGTAGTTTATTTACTCTGAGCCAGTAATCGCTCGGGCAAAGAGCGGCGTTCTTTGTAGCCAGCTACAAAACTTTATCGAACTTTTAATTGTGAACGCAGACAAAAGCGCCGTGTAATGTTCAGCAGTAAATTAGTAAGAAAGGCTTTTACAAATAAAAATTTTATTAAGCATGCGACGCCGCGCCGGATCGCTAGTCGTATTTACGTAGCGCGCACGTGCCCTAAGTACCGTTTCAAACGTTCCGATGTATTGTTTGTTTACCCAAATAAAACACTAAAATCCAATTCAATAACAAAGAATTAAAGATCCCGAAATAAAATTTATTGCTCGCGTACGATAAAATAGATTTATGAATGCGCCGCGAGCGACTTGCCCATAATATTATTAGGTACACTCGGAAAAACAATTTATACATAAATGTACACATACGACACGTGTTTGTTCCAAATCGAGAATATACACGACATGTGCGAACGAAAATGTACAATTCATAAATTTCATTGGCCGGTTTGTTATATTGAAAAATTGTTTTCAATTTCAAGTAATGAAATTTGATTGATCTTCTATTATTGGACAAATTCAGCATTCGAGCTAAACTTAATTAATTCGTAACTAGGTTTTCAAATATTTCTTGCTTGACCTGTGTCGTTTAACGGTAAATATTGTGGTCGTGAAATTAAATTAAGTTTTAATGCGACTTGAAATTGTGTTAATGTGTTTAAAAACGATTACAAAGAATTGCGTCGAATAAAGTAATAAATGGAAAAATATAATGTTTTTATGATAATCCTTCTTTCTGGATATATCTAACCATAGTGTTATGACTTATGAGTAATTATGACCCAATCACCTTTTCAGATATTAAATCAATCACAGAACTTTCGCTTCCGAGCGATACGCACTTGGCCGTTTCATTTTCAAAGCGAGAGCTGAAATCGCTGACACGCTAGCATCTGCAATTAATACGACGCCTGTTTATAAACCCCGCCATGCCGAATATGTCAAACAAAAAACATTGCGGTATTTTACACGTTGAAAATCACGCCAAAATACTTTGATTCAAAAAAGTGCACCGGGCTTGCTGCGGACGTGTGACGTGTGCGCTCCAGGCCTCGCTTGCTATTGTTTATTACGTATTTTAATATTGGTTACATGATTATTTGACGTGTACGAATGAAAATAACTCTTCTTTAATTGCGATGTTGTTCAGAAACAAAGCATATGTTAGTAAAGTAGCAACACTATGCGAAGACAGATATATCTCAAAGTTTTTTAAAAGGTTTCCTTCAATTCAAAGACAATGAAACTTAATTTAAATGACACTAGACGGACTGTCACTTAAGTATTGCCTCTGTACGTTCATACCTACACACTATGAGAACTCATAGTATTGTTTGTCAATCCGGGTGTAATTAACGCGTATTTTACATCAACACATAGGTAACGGTAGAGAAATAGTGGAAAAATCAATTATGTAAGACATATCGATAATTCGCGACTTCATTCCCTGCAATTATTATTTTACTGATTCAAAGCCCTCGGCTGCGTACAATAACTAACTTAATTTTATTTTAATTGGGACATCAAAACTATTATAAATTCTGGACAAATAAATAAATACAGAAAAATAATGTCATACTATATAAATAAGAAAAGTGCTTGGAATAGAGGCGCTTCCTCTTTAAATTGAATTAAAAACGTGTATATTGAATTTGTTTGTTTGTTTGTAAGACCATACTGATATTGTTATTAGCAATGATATCTTTATGTGTGGAAGACAAAACAAGGACCCGGAAAGTTTTGAGTTTCACGTTTTATACCATACCGTCAAAGCGCTTCTTTAATCATTCTTTTAATTAAACTAATGATGAAGCGACTTTACTTAAACTAATTACAATAATAATTGGTTAAGAAAGCGATTAATTGATAAACAAATACCTATTAAAATCGATTAAACAATTCATCAGGTGGATTAGAAATCGCAAAAAATCCTTGCAACTAATGTTCTCAGCGCAGATCCATTTTTCCACGACATACGATATTTCCATTATAGTGGTAAAAAAATATGATTGAAATTTTATTTTTTTCAAATGTATTTTTACTTTCAAATAATTAAATCTTCAAAAAAGATATAACTGACCAATGCTTCATAAAAATTTTCTATTACATAAATATTCAATATTCATATAAATCTTTTTCTACCAAGACTTTCTGAGTGGCCACTTTCTGAATACTATCGTATCGTATGGCTTACAAAATGTATTTTTATGCAATGTTTTTATTAATAAAAGCAACTTATGGTTAACGCAAGTTGCGCAGGCGCATGTCTCCAACATGTGCACGCGCAGCTTCGCCACGTAATTGCTTTAACCACCATAACGTATTGCTACTGGAACCCTATGCTTTGAACCATAAAATGCGGTGTATTCGTGTGCTTTTATTTGCTATATTTTTACACCAGTTGAACATAAAATTATTTTCTTTATTGTAATAAATAGGGCTTTTCTTAAATTATTAGGAAAGTCAATTATTTTTATGGAGCAAACTTTAAAAGTACAAATATTTAGTCCTAGAAATATGCTAATATCTCCCAGATTTTGGGTATATACTATATACTGATATGGTTTTTACTTTTCACAGGCTAAGATACTTGAAAACTCTCACGCTTGGCTCGGAGCATCCACATCATCTTTGGCAGGTCAGTTGATGTCTTTCAAATGTATCAATTATCTTCTAAATCTAAATGTGACTAACATTAATATACTTAATATACGTGATTTACGTATATATTCATTAATACCATCATTTTTCAATTTCAGTAGATAGCTACCAGTACCAGCTGCAATCCATGTGGCAGAAGTGCTGGAACACCAACCAGAGCCTCGTGCACAACCTTCGGTTCCGCGAGCGCGGGCCCCTCAAGTCCTGGCGGCCGGAGACCATGGCCGAGGCGATCTTCTCCGTGCTGAAGGAAGGCCTGTCGCTGTCGCAGGCTGCGAGGAAATACGACATACCGTACCCGACCTTCGTGCTGTACGCCAACAGGGTCCACAACATGCTCGGGCCCAGCGCCGACGGCGGTACAGGTATGTGCCATTTTATTTCCCATGTTTTATCTCCCGTAGTGTGGTGGCAAATCAAAATAACTTCTTGAACTCGCGGTTAAGTAAATTCAAATAAAGACTGAAAGTCATAAATCACATTTATTAAATATGGAGAATCTACGATTCTGATAACGGATGAGTACTAATTTTGATTATTTCAGTTACATTTCCAATCAAGCAGGGGAATATTATAAAATAATTCTAATTTATTCAAAAGGACTTAATTGTTGTTGATTTAATTTGATTTAATTAGAGACAAGCTGTTTCGCGCGGCTCCGCTCTCTAGCTAGTACAATGTTACATAGCTAAAACTAAGGCCATTGCTTTCCTCGGAGAAAGTGTTAAATATAACATAAAACAATTGTCAAACAGGACCAGTATATCCTGAAAAGTATAAAACAAACTCTTCAACTTTATTATTAGTAAAAATATCTCTTACATCAGTAAAAATCCAATTTGTTGTTTGAAATATTTTGATTTGTCATCACAATTTTACACCTTACCTTTTTCCTACCTCTATGATTTCAATCCGTTATTTTAGTTTTCCAAGTATACCGTAGAATGTGGTAATATAATGTACTAATCAGACGTAAGTTACACAACATTCCGTACACTATATTTGTTATGCATTGCGAATTGTTTTGTTGCGAATTTTTCTCATGTCAATTTTATTGTCTAGCTGTGTAAGACTCGGAGCGTGACAAAAATACTTCTTATTTAAGTGATAAATGTGAGCGTATCTGCGAATGGAAGAGTTGTTACTCCCGTACTAAATGCATGTAATGTCTATATTTATGTAAATATAAGTCGTGTTCGGGAAACTTTCTTTGCACTTGCACCTACGAGCGAACGCATTGCGCGTCATCACTCACTGTGAACCCTCACGGTTGTGGCCGCAGCATTTGTTCGGAAACATGTTGACCGTTGAATTACTATTACCTGTACATTGAATGTACAATATTATACGTTTACATTAAAGAACAACCCTCAACATGTTCATCAAATGTTGCTTGAATCGTAGGAAAAGTGAGGGTCCACATCTTCATAATCGATCGTAGCTGACAACTCCAAATTGTAGGCTCGATGTTCGCTCATGGAAAAGCGCACAGACATTTTCAACAAAACTGGGCTGATTATCAACAAATGATATTGTGAAAATATCGTTCGTTGGATGGTCCGTCATCCAGGAACAGTAATTGTGCGTTGCCTGTTCACGCTTTACTGTTGTGTATCGTTGCAGATTTGAGGCCGAAAGGTCGAGGTCGGCCACAGCGAATCTTACTAGGAGTGTGGCCGGACGACCACATTCGTGGCGTTATCCGCGCAGTGGTGTTCCGCGACTCGCAGGCTTCCCACACCGCCCACCACATCAAGGAGGAGGTGCTCCCGGTCTATCCACAGATCACGGTCAGTATATACACTCCATTTATGTGAGCAATTTCTCTGCATCGATAAAACTCACACGTCCGAAAGAAACGGAATTGCACCTTTTATTGTCCATGCGTTTGATTCATTGCTCACAACGACCCTCCCTTCGCTCTGCTAATGCGAATATGCCTTTGCGAACTTCAATTATTGTAATTGGCTGGCGATTACCATCGCGTTAGATTTAATTAAGATTTCTTGGAACTCTGTTCAGCTCTCGACCATTTGCATTAAGTAATTGTGTTATTGTTTTTATTCGATACAATAACACATAGTACTCGAACCCGTATGGCAATTGTTGAGGGCAGGACGGGTTTCTCCAAAGTGGTTTCTTACCGTCCTGGCTGACGAGTTTATGGCAGTAAGAAAGTGCTTTTTGTAAGGAGGATGAAAGTGTATGACGTGATCGGCGCGTGCATTTTCAGGACGTAATGACAGTGGGCCAGGGCCCGTACCCAGTGCCGTGCGGCAACGGGCGTGAGGGCGGCGTGTCGCCCAACGCGGCCGCCGCCGCCGCCGTGGCCGCCGTGGCGCACGGGCTGCGCCGCCAGATGTGCAACATGGTGGTGGCCGCGCAGAGGCCGCCCGACCACCCACCGCACCTGGGCCTGCCGCCGCTGCCGCTGCAGTCGCCGCGCCTGCCGTCGCCGCTGTCGTCGGGCCTGGAGTCGCCGCTGTGCTCGCCGCCGCCGCCCGGCCACGCGCTGGAGCCGCCGAAGCCGGGCGACCCGTTCCGCCCGTTCGTGTCGCCGCGCCCCGACAGCCGCTACGGCGAGCGCGACGCCGTGGCCGAGATCACCGAGATGGGCCCGCCCAAGACGCCCGCGTCGGTCGCCAAGAACGGCAAGGAGCTGTCGTCGCCGCTGCCCGTGAAGCTGGAGGCGGCGCAGGCGGAGGCGCGCGCGGAGAACATCTGAAGCCAGGCCGCGGGCCCGGTGGTGTCGCAGACGCCGGTCGGCCTGCCCCCGCCGCTGCCCGCCTATCCCTACTTCGTTCCGAACCGCAACTCCATCGGTTTCTTTTAAACGGCTTCTCCTGTCGCCCATCTCGCGATACAAACGCTAACTCCATGTTACGTTATTTTGTCAGCATTACTTTCATATTTAATTGTTTAAAGTGGACTCACTGTGCAATAAATTGCTCGTTGTTTAGTTACAAATTTTGTATAACTACGGAAGATTATTTTTAATTTAATTATAATATATAATTATAATGATTATTTTGATTATACATAGACATTTATGTAAGTGTCCCAGTGGGATGATCATATTATTATTTGTTAGAGAGCGCGGGCCCCGGGCGGCCCCCGCGACCGCCCGCGGCCCTCCATATTGACTATACCTATCGTGTACGTGTAAGCTTAAGAATATAACCTAGATCCATCTATAATCGTAAGGATATCAAAATTTAAAACATTTGGCCCGATTCAAAAGACTGTTTGGTATACCTAATCATTACCTATATTTCCGCGGAATACATGCATATGTCTAAGACAAAATTATGAATTAGCTCTAGATATAAACCCTAAATGAAATGTATATCAGTTGTCAGTCGACCCGTAGCGCGTAGTGAGTGTCGCTTGCGGCTCCGAGCCAGCCCCACTGCTCGTCGTGCAGCCATCACCGTCACCCTTACATATTGTAGACTTAGTGATCGCCAAATGTATTATAGATGTATCTTAGCCAGTAGTGATTGTTCCAAATGTTAGGCTAAATTAGATGTCTGGGGCTCGACCGACCTCTCTGCATTAACTTTAGCTCGGTGTGTCGTACAGCTTTGCATGTTCCCTATCGAATTATATTGCCATTCCAGTTTATCCGTTTTAGAGGACTCTACGGATCTGTGTCTACATGTTTAACATTATATCGAAAGATCACATAATATATCACAAAAATACAAAAAAAAGTGTATTCGTTGTATAATTCGTTAATGTAAGGAGGAAAATCGGCTTGCCCATGTTAGGTTTAGAAGCACTAAACAATCGCCAAGCGTTTGAATGTCATCTTTCGAACGGCTGTTAATCTATCTCGTAGCTAGAATATACATTTTCAATTTCCTTAGAATAGCTGTGTAACTAGGTGTAGCACGCGCGGCGGCGCTGCCCGCTCGGCCGGGCTCTCGCTTCCTGCAGTGTCGCCAGCGCGCAATAAATTAAACAAACATATATTAAGGTGTATATGTACAAATTTAATTTATCAGCACCTTTCATACACAGATACAAAGTTATTTTTATTAATAGTTTCGGCGGGAAAAAAATATTAGTATACGGACCTTCTTGCCGCAAGGGTATACCATGATTTAGATATTGTTGGCGGGTATTCGTTGGCGTTTACACAAATAAATGAATGACCGGAGGGGGGAGGGGGGGCGAAGGGCCGGCGCCCGCGGGCGGCGGCGCTTCGGCCGCGCGAGTCTCGTCGCAGAATGTTCGAAATGATGTATAAAGTAAGTCTCTAAGTGGCCTTGATATCTCACTATTGTTTGGAATTTGGAGTAACTCATTCGGTTTAAGTTTGAAGAATTTGTAGGTATATAAAAAGACCAAATTATAAAAAGGATACATTCACGATCAAATTTAGTGTTGAAACTTTTGGCTATCTTTTTGGAAATGATTAACCTAGGTAAAAAAAAATTAAATTAAAAATGTTATATAAATGGCCTATACGTTTCAGGTGTATTGCGTAATTTTGGTAAATGTTACTACGCATATTTTCTATTGTATAAGTCTAGGCTAATGTGTTCAAAAACTAAATTAAAATTTTTGAAAAAAGTAGAAAGTGCCTTCCAAATTTTTTGACCACAGTTAGTGTTGGAACGGGTGCGGCGATGATCGGAAGGGAGCGGCCCGTGGCAGTGGGCCGGACTGTCATATCGGCGTCCATTGCGCAGGCCGGAGCGACGAACGGGCGCAGCCGCTTTGCGGAGCGCGCAATGCAAGCGTGGCGCGCTCGCAGGCTACGTTGCGGTACTCGCTCTGGCTTGCAACGATCTCGTGAAGGTTTTCTAAGAATCTCTAGTTGTTGCGGCTCGCCTCACTGCCATTCGACCGTACTGAACGTTACTATAAATTTTTAGAATAATGAAAATTCAAAATTATTATATAAAATTAAATACATATGACTATTATATAGTAAAAAATATACAAAAATTATATATTTGGCCGATGTGGTTATACCCTGACTGGCAAGCGTTAGATCACTATTCGGCGTCAAAATTAATTCTTTATTTATTTAAAATCAGTCTTACAATGCAGACATGCAAAGTGCCATTCGTTTGAACTTGAATTGTTCGTTTAACATCACATTCGGTGTTTTAGTAGTTATATTTAATAAAAATTAAACTTATTTATTGTTCTGGGTGAAAATTACTATTCGATTGCATACGATATACTAAGTGAAATGTGTTAATTTTCGTGATAGTTAAGTGAAGGATTACTTGTAATTGTACGTACTGACGTGCTGAGGTCTTCCGAGTTCCGACTCGGTACTCGTATCTGCTTGTTTGTGAGTTGGACGAAGCACACAGCCCTGTGCTTGTAGCATGACAACATTCTTATTAAAAATATTATTTCATTATTTTGTGATACTTACTATTAAAATTGATTGTAAAGAACAAAATCTTACACGATTTATTGTACCTACTGCTATACCTGTTTAATAATGTTATTTATTTTTAGTTAAAATATTATTCCTACCGCCATTGTGGGCTCAAAGTATTCTATTGATTGATCTTACATATAGTTTCACCAAAAAATCTTTATTATTTCAGTCGATGTATTGTACCTATTTAATGTGACTGTTTAGTTGTAAGCAATGCGCGTCGTGTCAGCGGATGTCGACAAATATCTAGCTATATTTTTGTATTATTTAACACTTTCTTTATCGTTCACATATAATCCATGTAATTTCAATTCTGTTTCTCCTGTTTGTTGGGTCTACAGATGTTCATAGTTTGTGAAGCTATTGCTATTTTTATTGATTTATTCTATTATATTTTCCTTATAGTAGGCCTTTTTGACAACATTTATCATTGTTAATATGACATAAGTTCAATTTACGTATCTAAGTGGTATTTAAGGCACAACAAAACAGGAGCCGGAGATTTCACCAGATATTAATGTAACTAAGTTATACGTTTAAATCGTCGTGTAGCGCATTAGTCATAACTATTATGTTATACTTATCATGTATTGTTGATATATTTTTTTCATTTTAGTATGTATACCATATTATATTCTCTAAATCAATATCTGAGGAATTCTTCGAGATCAAAGATGTTAAGTTACTGTAAGTAGGTACTCTGATATATGGATGTTTTAGATGTCGTAATCAATGTCCGGATAATATTAATTGTATTTATTTTATCTTAATCTCAATCTTCAGTCGCGATATGTTCACTTACAAATAATATTTATAATATTATTTAAATTGAGTAATTGTAACATGTTTATAAATTCGCCAAGTAGACACTGGCGTCATTTTAATTGTAATTAATGGATGTTTTTATTATTCGGACAATTTAATATACTACTATTTGCTATGCATTCGTTTATCATCAAGTACAATTTGAAATTTGATGTAATTCTTGAATGTTTTAATTTTAAATGTAAAATCTGTAGTAGGCAGTATCCGATTACATATTTGATTTAGTGGCAGTTCACCTGATAAATTATTATTATTATGTAGTATTGTATAACGGTTCAGTAAATTTAAGTTCGTTATTGTCACAGTGTACCGTTGTCTGAATAAATATATAAAATAGATCAAAGTTGTCGTTTTATTTGACCTTCATACCCCAAATTCCTTATACTATGATAATTTAATTATGTGCCAAGTGCAAGCCAGTTCATTATCTGTAGACATTTAAAATAATATATTCAGTCTATTCTTTAATTTGAAGTAAATCTTTAGTGATACCTAAGTATTTTATTGATCACAATGTTACAGAAAAAAAGCAAGACGAAATATACATTTACAATACAAACATCTTTACAAATTAAAGGTGAAAACTTTAATATAGACTCTCCTTAGTAATCCATGGAACCTGAAAGTATCTTTTCAGAATGCATTTAATCTATTTGATGAGAAATAGAGGGCAGTGCTCTCAAATCACATATGCACGCTGTTATAAAATTCATCAAACCAAGCTGTAAATAAATTAAATTTATCGTAAAGATTATTTGTCTTAGCAAAGATATTTTACACATTCATAATATATTTCTATTCGATTTTGTATTTAGCGCCATCTAGTAGGTGGTTTCGTTAACCTTAAAAGCTATATTGGACAAGATAGAACATGCTGTAGTTGAACGAGTATCAAGCTAGTTGATAGTATAGAGGGCGCCAAAATATTTTCCTTTTAACTGACAAAAATTATGCGGCCAATTTGTATGCCCTTTTTTCTGGAGTATCTATAAAAAAAAAACCGAAGGTTGCATATAGAATCTGATCTTATACGGGCGCACAAAAAGCAATATGAAAAACATAAATATAGAAACGAATTAACTATTGGCGTCTTTAAACTTATACAAATATGAGTAAGATATTAAAAAAGGAGTAGCATAACATAGCAACAATAAAACAAATCAAACTCGAAAACAACGGATTTTATTCAAAGGTAATTATTACATAAAAAGCGAAAAAGAAAGACAGTTTAGGAAAAGTGTCAACAGGAAGTCGTCAGTATTTACATAATTGTCCAAACATAAACTAAATACCGTGACGAACACAAATAATAAATGAGTTACACATTGTTACTTGAATTTTTTATTGACCGATCACATCCATCGTAAAGAAAATCGTCTTTACACTCCTATATCGATACGCACCTAGATGAACACTTTAGAATCGAGTCAGGAATCGATACGTTGATTACCGCTTACTCGTACTCGATCGCTTTCACAATCTCACTGTGTCACGGAGGCCATATGCGTCTTACTACCTAACACTACTTACATCGAAACTTAAAACGACATCGCGCCGAAAATAAAAGAAAGAAATGGTCACAATTAAACAAAGACAGGAGTGATGGTGGGCAGCGTGGAGTGATCATGGCCGGCTGTTACAACGTCCCAAGCGCCAAAAATACTTGTTCTGTACATTTTAACAGCCGACATTTCTAAATACTATTATTATTACACTATACCTATACCTCAGTCTTCGTTTAAAATATTCAGCCATAGAATGAGTAACGCAACCGCCAGCGTCGCTCGACTCGCGGCTCGCGTCACCGCACTGAATCCCTAAGTTATTGTAATCATATGTTATATACATACTTATTAAAATTACAAGCTATATTGCTATGTGCACTTCGATATATAGCCACTTACACACTACCGTTTTTCGTTACATTCGGTTTACGCTAAACACCAAATACATTAACTTTAATTCGGTATTATTCATATTAAAAGTCTGAAATATTTGTTACATACTGATTAGACATTATTAAATCTTAAACTACCATGAATATTATAGATAATTGCTGGCCTTTGAACAATATTGATTACTACACATAATTGGACATCACAATGCGGAATTAAAATAACTTAAGATTTTATCGTTTAAGTAATTAATTACTATGATTATATTGTAATAATTGTAATCGATTCAAATCATATTGTAGAAACATAATTAAAATTCAAATCCGTGTGCTGGTCAACGATAAAACTATAAATATTTACCATTTTGAGAGATCTCGACGAATAATTATTCATTGAAACAGTGATTTGAAATTATACAACACTATCAACACGTGAATTTATACAAACAAACACAATTATCAGATTATACAAAAACTTTACAAATATTTTGCATGCATACTACTATGCGATATATTCCAATAAATATGAGATAGTAAAATATCAGTAAAATGTAATACAAAATGAAATTTTGAATTCCTACAATAAGTTAATAAAATTGAAATAAATTGCACTAATTTTTCTTTTTCATTTATTATATATTTATTGCAATATACTTATTATGCGGTTTCAGTATACAATAACTGGACAAGTACAGAGGCTGAAACAAATTAAAACATAAAAAATAACAATACAAAATGTCAAATGGAAACACTAAATCATAACCTGTTAACAAATTCGTAAACTAATTGATTATTCCTAGGACGTAAACCACTCGGCCAGTGTAATGTGTTTATTGCACCTATGTGTTATGGGTTTTACGCTATGTTTAACAAACTATCCTACCTGTCACTGGTACATATATGGCTTCGGGATATGTCAGGCAGCAAACATTTTAATTAGCTAATAATATTATGCAAAAATAAGGCAACATACACTATTGAACCGGTTTTAAAACCGCCACATTAAACCGCAAAAGCCTCGCCTATCGTTATGTACAATAAATTCTCAAAGTGGTTTAAGATCTTACCTCTCAGATTTATGTGAAGAATATTGTCGTGGCGAGGCTTAATATTCTAACAGCGGTTTAAAAGTACTAGCTAAGGTCCTCCACGTCTATCGCGTTTAGACTTTATTGCTTTCGAAATACAAAGATTGCTTCGCATGTACAACAACGAACGATATTGACGTGAAAACGAGTCTGTCATCTAATCCGAACAAATATAAATCTACACTAGCACATTGAAAAAAAAACTTGAAAATGAAATTTTCTCTTAGACTACCTCTCTCTTAGACATAACATTATTTCCCTAACGACTGACTGCTGCGGTATCCAAAGTGTAAAATGTGAACATGTACACCGACCGGTGCGAACGACATTAGTCTAAACTAAAGCTAAATCCGATATCCTCGTACTCTTTGGGACAATGAAGCATACCACTCAGAACGTAAATTTGGTAATGCAAGATGGCAGCCATCATTTTTAACAAACTGAAATTCAATTCTTAGGACTAAAGTTTATATGTAATGGTATCAAATTGGTATTGAATGTATGCAGGTAATCAGATAATGTGAATTATCGTAGGACGCGTTGAGCCCCGGTGGGTGCTAAACCATTTAAGGAAGACCTATCTGTATGGCCGAGGAGGCACTTTAATCAACTATATCTACGTTTGATATGGACCTAGTGATCAATTAGGGCAATGTATATAACGACGTATTTAAAATTAAATACAATAAATATAAATTACAAAAATAAATTAATTGAGTGGTCGTATTGTTGAAACATCACTATTTTATCAAAGTGTACGTGTATGTTACGTTTCTCTACGTTTATTTCAGACAGTGCCCTAATTAGTCACTTAATCGATGTATTTTATTCAATAAGCGCAGTTTTGTTCAGTACGTTTCTTACTATGAAAGACGGGAGTGGATGTATTGTCTAAAAACTGTGAAAACCTTATTAACATAAAAAATGAGTATTCTTAGTATTTCGACGAATTAGATTATTTTATGGGTCCCTAATTCAGCACAACGCCCCGTCAATAAATCAAACCGTTTTAAATAATAAATGTACAATTCGATAGGATAAAATTCTGTCAAATATTAATACAATTCGATAACGAGATCCACTCCCGCACAAAAATTGAGAGGAACAACAAAATTACGTTTATCACGAATGTCCTCCAGTTTGGTCTGCAACCAAATCCTCCTTCCAATGCAAATATATATAGTTACAATTATTTTCTAACAAAACCCAACAGAGCCTATTTTAAACTGAAAATTTGAATCCCTAGAATAAGTTACAGCATGGTATTAACACCAATTACATGTTTAACTCATCTTATTAAAATATAAGTAACACAATGTGACCGAGTTCCCAAAGTAGATTAAGCCATTTTTCAAGAAAGTTGTTCCTCATAAACAATTTCACTTAAATGCAGTATGAACTAGAAAATACTAAATTTAATAAATTTTTAGTCAGATTAAAAGGAGACAAAATTTCGACATAAAATTAAGATAAAATAAATAATAGTTTATAAAACCTAATCTATGTGTAAAAAAATATAGATGTTTGCATGTGCTCTTTGCACTAAGAACTAAGACCACAATTATTCTGCTATTTGGAATGTCTTTTTGATAAGGTTAGTTTAATAAACCTCCTAACACATTGGTAAATTCAAATTGCTATTTAAAAGCAGACCATTGCATCATTAAATATATATTATCATAGTGCATACTCCATATAGTACAATTGCGATTTAATTTTTATTGGTTGACTGCAAATCTATTTTTGGGAAATGGTAAAAATACAAAATTAATTCTGCTCTAAGAAAAATACAATGCAAGGTTAAGTGACGCTCCCCTTCACTTTATTATTTAATACATCGATGTGGAGACTAAGGCTTGTGTGTATGTCAACTAAAATAGTGAACAGTCAAACTTGACAGTCATCTCCATGTAAGTCGCATTAAAAAAACTTTTTTTACATGTTGACCGGTCAGCAATTTTATATGAAGTGCGTTAATAATAAAAAAAATACAGATTTATATTAAGACTTATGCAGTTTAAAGCAAATAAATATTGCGTCCTTAATTAAAAATTGCACTTGTGTGTTTTAAAAATTGCACGGAAATAAAGGGAGGTGTCACATTGAGCTAGTCATGTTAAACTATTGTTAAATTATTATTGTATGTTTTAACGCGAGTAATCTCCATATTGAATAGAAGTACTTTTTAAAGGATTTTAAACGCGGTTTGTTTTACATTGCAATTGAACCCGACGTTCCGAACACTTTATAGCCAGCGTGGTCACGAGTAAGTGATATGACGGTTGTCTTAACGTGTATGGGAGTTTTAAAAATTGTGTGTCTACCTCCCCTTATTTCTTACTTAAACTTGAATTACTAGTTTTTAGGAAAATAGGCTCAGTGTAGTGTTCGAAACAGATTAAACAACGTAAAACAATGTATAAAGAACCGCGTTTAAAATCCTTTAAAACGCATTTCATCCAACACGAGTTAAATTATTGTCAGTATATCAGGAGGGTTTGGTTGTGCAGACCGTTGTACTAGCAGTGCCAGGGCGCATACAGGTTGGCGTATCGGCGCATGAGGCGCCGGTTTAGTCTATGCTATTCGTCGCACTTCCTACACGCGCCGGGCACGTCGAAGTCGAGCACGAGCAGCTTGGTCTCCTCGGTGCCGTTGCGCGAGCCCACGGCGCATATGAGCTTGGTGGCGGAGGCCCGGATGCGCCACACCACGCCGCCGGAGCCGCCCGAGCTGAGCTCCACGAGGTTGCGGATGAACTCGCCCGTGCGCACGTCCCACAGCTTCACGGTGCCGTCGTCCGACGACGTGATCACGAAACGGTTGCTCGACTGCAGGCACGTGACGGCTGATTGGTGCTTGTTCGGACCTGTAGAAGTTAAGATTAGTCTCAATATATCAGATATATATGTATTTAACAATTTGACCCGATGAGTTGTAATATGTTAATATGTTAATAACCTTGAAGTGAGGAATATGTATAACAAAAAAGAATTAGCGAAATTGTTACATCCGCTCAAGCGTAATGCAATCACCAAGAGAAATATTATGTAGTTCTTAATTTTAATACATATAGATAGATTAAAAATAGCGAAATTGTCGTAGATACAAATGATTTAGAGTAATCTTAGACTTGGCTCAACTTTGCCTAGAGATTACACTACTTGAGTGTATGTTTGTATGTAAGTCCATTTCTTTGGCACGTCCTACAGCCCAAGCGGCTGGAGTCTGAACGGATTTTGACAAGTGAGTTGATTTTGACGAGTTGTTGGATTCGATCGAATTGCGGCAGTGTAGGCTATAAAAATTTTCAAAATGGCGCCGTAACATCAAAAAAAGGAAGGGGAAAGATAATTTTCTTTCATACATAATGCAGTGGGTTTTTTAATTAATTAACCGCGTTTACAGCATGTTCACTCACCTGACAGTGTATGCAAGCAGTGTCCCGTGGTGATGTCCCACACCTTGACCGTGGAGTCCGCGTTGCCCGACACCAGTATGTTGGAGTGCAGCTCCATGCCCGACGTGAGCGACTGGTGGCCGGTCAGCGTGTGCTTCAGCTGGCCCGACTCCACGTCCCACACGCGGATCGACGTGTCCAGCGACCCGCTCACCACGTGCACGCCGTCGAACTGGAATTATGGATTTTTAACGTGAATGAGGCTTCAAAATTGCTGCCACACAGAGGCATTCTAAAAACCTAATGATAACTTATTTAATATTAGTGTATACCCCTTTATTTCTACTTATGCAATAAATCATTTAAATAAATAAATAACAATATCGGGAGTTACAGTTTCGCAGTATAGCTCTTAATATATTGGCTTCGTTCAAAATTAAATTATACCACTGGATAGCTAAAGGATCAAAGAATACTTGAGGACTTTGACTCACGATGGAAAGGAAAACGCCGCAAATGGAAGTTTATTTTTGCGTACGCTACGTATTCACGTACTTACTACATACGGCCGTGTCTATGACACGTCCTCACCCAGTTTTTTATGTCATGGCATGGAATAAATTCACCTGGTGATTAGGGACTACCGCAACTACTAAACACCAACAACTACAATTCGTTTATACCGCCGCAGTAGCCGACGTGCAGGTGCGGACACAATAACAGACTGCATTTGCAGCCACATGCCCGACTAGCACGCACAGAAAGCTGAATAACGGTGGATTGTTAAAAAAATCTCACCTGTAGACTATACACCCTATTCGTATGCCCGGCTAGTGTGTGCAAGCACTCGCCAGTGTCGGGGTTCCACACTTTCACGAAGTAGTCATACGCCCCGGACACGACCACCTTGCCGTCGTACTGCACGCACCGCACCGCGGCCAAGTGCCCAACGAGCACGCGCAAACACCGCCCGTCCGGGATCGACCACACGCGGAGGGTCGCGTCTCGAGAACCAGACACCACCCTGATGACAAGACATGTATTGTTAAACAAAAAACATTACAAAGAAAATCACATCTAAATTTCATAATATAAACAAGAAAATAAAACATTAATAAAATCATTTCCAATTTCATAATGCAGAAATGCAGTCACAAGCAACACACGAAATTAATATAGTCGAATTAAGAAGTAAAGATATGTTTTCTCCAAGTAACATTAAATTACAATTCCATCAAGAACATAACAGGAGTGTGGTCTTGGTATGAAATTTTATATCAAGTTCAAGTAAAACTCAAACCCCCTGAATATCATTTTATTTCTTTATTTTTTATCAAATTTCACATACATATACATATCTAATATAATATCTTTAATTATCCCTTTTATATTGAAGGAAAACACTGTTATTATATAATTTATAGATAATCTTAGAAGACCTTGACCCATTCAAAGTGACGATGTTAAATCTCATTAAAATGTATTATAATATTTGTTTTATTTTATATTTTAGAACCAAAATTATAGTTAGTGTAACATGTTATTGAAACATTATTTCATCATCATCATCATTATCAGCCTATCATCGTTACCGCTGGACGTAAGTCTCTCCTAGCTCATAGTTCCTGTTCCTGTGCAGACTGTGATCTTAGCCAAAAGGCCGAGAAGCGATGCATTCATCTACTACCCGCCACCTTTTACAAGTCGTCCGTCCAACGAGTTATATTATTTATATATTGATAAATTACATAACCTATAACCTATACTTTTCACTCAAATTAAAGTCAGAATTCATGCTCACTTTATGGTAGAAAAGATTTTAATAGTAACTTTTGTTATATACCTACTGAAACTGATATATACACAAGACTTATTATTACTTAAGATTATATTAAGACTTAAGATTTATTGTTTACACATCAACTGTCCTACCATTTCTGATATAGGTATATCTTATTGGTCAATTCCATATATTCACAATCAGTGTATATTATTTTAAGTAAGCCATTTTAATGAATATAAATGTTAACATGTTAAATATTTCACAACATACCAATATATTTTTTTAATTTTGTAAATATAATTTATGAACCAGAACCATGTCATAGATTTAAGGATAACAAGCAAAATAATATAACAAAGCATTAACAATTTTGATGGTGCATTGCCAGCTTTAAGGAAGAGACTGGAGTATATGGAAAGATTATTGAGAAGAAAAGAGGGGCATAGAAATGGATAAAAGAGGCCTAATATAAAAATACAGGCCACTGACGCCCCCACTCATCAAGTTATCTTTTTTATAGTTTACTTATCAAATTGATCCAATTACAAAACTATCTTTACATATGTGTTAAATTTGCTCATCGTGGTTTTAAGTAATTACAATTTGAAGTAAACATGCACTATTGCTTGCTCATAAATATATAGTATGAATGGTGATACTAATTTCATCCCTTTTGTTACATTGTAATATATATATATTATTTATTACTTTTAGCCTTGTTTATGTTAAAGCAGGCAAGTGGAGCATGTAGTTCACCTGATTTTATGTGACTGACCACAGCCCATGAACATCTACAACATGAAGTGTCGCAAATGCCTAACACAGTGCAATACTGCTTCACGCCGATCTGCTAGAGGGGTGGTAATAACGCCGGTGGGAGCTTGGCCCAATCGTGGAATGCTCAGCTCCCACTTTTATATAGCTGAAGATGTTATGCAGCAAGATTAACCTCTGTCGCCTCTTACGACGCTCACGGGTAGAAATGGGGTCGTCACACACTCTTTCTAAAACGTCGCCACACGGGGTAAATAAAGTCTATCATGAAATATTGTAAAAATTTGTATTTTCTTTTATCTTTATTTTAGAAAACAAGAATACATTTGGTGAATATAATAAAACTGATCTGGGACAAATTTCTGGAATCTGAACATGGAACATCAAAAACTTTGTTTATTGTATTTTTCAAGAGATCATGGTACTTTCTAGCACTTGCCTATAATATTTTTTTAAACTAAGAAGTACTATATGCTGATTACTTTTTGTGTATTAAAGTTACAACAGTTACTTTTCATTCTGATTAATGTTTACTATTTATTTTATTTATTGCCCGCGGGTTTCAAAAATTAATGTGATGAGTCTTGAACACTAAAAATCTAAATAATTATTTGTTTCTTTGCAGAGTATAACTACATAATATAACATTTCATGACACAAGACCACAACACTTTTCCTAGCTTGCTTTGCACTACTAAAATTTATAATATACAGGTATATTAAAAACGCCTTAAGTTACTGTCAATATGCATATTTGTAATATTGAATACCAGAACAGATTTTGATAATATTTGATGAAAGTACTTTTATTAAAAAATTTGCATTGCAGTAAGAGTCAATACATTCGCACAAAATATGATATCGCTTAGCAGTATAAATAGCGAAAATTTTTAAATATTTTGAATCATAAATTATGTTAGGCATTCGCCAAATGCACTTAATCTAAATCTTACCACCACCTGTCCGTCACACCAACATAATATTCTCATAATTAGTAATCTTATAATTAGTGAAACGCTAAGCAAATCGTCCGTTGTATATAATATGTGATGTTTACCTATCCTGGTGTAAGTGCATACACCGCACAGTGGAGGTGTGTCCGGCGAGCACCTTCAGACACTGGCCGGTCTTCGCGTTCCACACGCGCAGAGTGCGATCCGTCGAGCCGCTGATGACCAGGTCGCCGACCATTTGAGAGGACCACACGCCACCCGAGTGACCCACTAGTGTACGGAGGCACTGAAATTGTGAATAACAATTAAAGAATTTGTTAATTAAAGTTATTTCAAAAGGCAACAATTGTTTATTTCTACGAATATCATTTGTAATTGAACATCTAATTATGTATTCATTATATTCAGTAAAATTGTAATAATAATATGATTAATTATTATTAAAAATGCTCTTGATAGTCAGATGTGCAGACAAACAAAGAAATGAACCTATAAAGGGTCCGTTTTTTTCTTCTGACAAAACATCGATGAATTATAATAAATAAATAAATAAATATGTCAGATATTATTAATGCCTAATTTATGTGAGATATTTAGGCTGCGTACATGAGTCAGATATCATTGAAATCATATCTGCGGCAGATATTTTTGAACTCCTTAGTCAGATATATACTTCTGACTGTACCAAGCACCCTCAAGTAATATTAAAGATATAAATAGATATTCTCTCACCTTCCCCGTAATGGCCGACCACACCTTCAAGGTCGTGTCGTCGCTGCCGCTCAGTATGCGGTTGCCGTAGAACTGCAAGCAGGTGATCACGTGGTCATCATGCCCTCGCATCACTATGGGACTATTCACGGGCTTGTGGAGCCAATTGTCCTGTATCAGCGACTGTCGCATGTACGCCGCCTTCCAGGGACTGGCGCAGCGAGGTAGCGAACGAGGCATCTTCTTTAGAGTAGTTAAACCTATACGCCGACACTGCTCCTTCCATAATAGGTTATCGTCGGCCAGAAATCTAGAATGTAGCAATGGTACGTCAGTTGTTTATAAACATTAAAGTATTTTTATCAGCTTAAAAGAAATTCGAAACAATTGTAACGGATAGATATTTACAATCACAAGCTGATTTGTCGAAAAAAAAATCGTTCGATATTATTTTATTTTTAAAGATAACAGGGATCTATTCCTACTTATTATTACTACACAGAATATTCAAATAAATGTATGCTTTATTTTTGATGACTACGGTTGTTAAAATATCATGTCATCATACAGCCAATAGTCTCATTAAAAATTAAATTAACCTCATATTCAAAATCACTATTTATAAAAATCCGAATTTTATAAAAAGTTATAAAGAAAAAAATATACAAAACTTACCTCCAATACCGGCAAGTCTGAGCGGCCCTGAGCAGGTCCTTAGGGGATAGATAGCCCAGCACCGTGAGCGCCAGCTCCTTGGGAAGCAGCGATATGAAGTCACGCTGGAACAGCGGCTCGATCGCCTTCATCATGTGCCGCACGTGGCTAGCCGCGCAACGGCTGATCAGCGCGTCGATGGCTAGCACCTTCTCGCTGTTCGACCATGATTGGAACCTACGAGAAACATTAAAGCATAAACTAATCAAGAAAATTAACGAAAGATGCAATAATAGCTCTATGAAACTAACGATAAAAAAAAATCACCGTAATATTCAATATCTCTTTCAAATGTTATGTACCACCAATCAAGTATTCAATTAATAAACACACATGTCAAGGCAAGCCTTTTGAATACTCAATTACTAATCATCGATAAAAGTATTACCGACATTGTAAAAAGAAAAAAATCGTGCATTTGTAACTCGATGATATATCGCTTCTTTTGTAATGTCATATAGAGATAACCTTTTTGTGTGAGAGGAAAGAGAGTTGGTAATGTAATAAAACGTAAACAACGTCACAGGTACGAGCTGGTAGCTACTGGGTATATCTAGTTCAATTTATTATTATATTATTATATAAAATATAAAATGATAAAATGAACTCTCCTCGCGTGCTAACAATGCTTATTTAATCTATACATATAATAAAACAGTAACCGAACCATTTCTGTACATTGAATATTTTTCAAAAAGAGTAATTGGTATGCAATATGTATGTTCTATAGATACCAAAACCATGGTTAAAAAAATTTTTTTCTGTTTGTCTGTTTGTCTGTTTATCTGTTTATCTGTTTGTATGTGCGTCAATCACGTAATAACCACTGGGCAGATTTTTATAAAATTTCATATGATGATAAACCAATATTAGGTGCAACTTATAGGCTACATTTTATTTAAAAAAATATATTTTTGGGGTGGCTCTCCATACATGTAAACGGAGGGTAAAAAAATAAATTCGCGGTTACAACATTTAGTGAGGTTTCATTGGAAAGGTCTTTAAAAATTATATTGAGGTTTCTAAATGCGTTTTCTGCTAAAATAAATATTTTTTGAGACAAGTATATTATTTCAAACAAGTATATTAGGTCACATAATAAGTTAAAAAAGTATTTAAAATTAAAAAGGTTTATAAAGCGTACAAGAATTTCTATAAAAAATAACTTCTCAATGAATAATGTTATTAGAAAAAATAAGGTGTTAAATGAGGAACTTAAGTTTTATCACAGGGAACTAGAACATTGTAAAATTGTTTATAATGTGGAAACAGCTGAGCTGCATGAGAAAATAAAATCTCTTAATGAAATGCTCGACAGCATGAGC
>LQNK01000508.1:425811-451628 GCA_001586405.1 Phoebis sennae
ACTATTAACGTATAGATTAAGACGTTAAAACACTCAATGAATCCTCAAAAACCTTCAAAAAATAACTAACTCTCTGCCCGCGGCTTCGCTCGCGTGGGGTTCTATATTCTGTATTTTTAAAGAGGCGCTGTGAGATTTTGGTCAAACCTATTTCCATAGAAAATTATTAAAAAACTATAGACATGCGCATATATCACTGGTCCTGCGATCGTGATTTTTTTAAACTTTTGTTGTGCTCCTCTAAAAATACAGAAATTGCGGCATTTCTACTAATTTCTATTATTTGTTATTATTTTTATATTATTAGCTACTTAAAAATAAAAATTTTCTGATCTTTTAAGTACAGATAAAATAAATGTTTTACGAAATAATCCATTTCCTTTTTAGAGTAATTAGTAATTACGTTATATCTATAGAACAAAATATAAATAACATTTTGCACTAAACATCATTTAATGATTAATAATTTATGTGATAAATATCACTTGCATTCAGTTCACATAAAAAATGACAGCCTTATATCCGTTATTCAGTCTTAAATTCCATTCTATAGACGAAATGTGGAGAACGGTCTTCTTTGTATAACACAAAGAGAGTCAAGCCATTGTGTCTGCGCATTTAACTGCTGAACGCTCAAGATATTTGAATGGAAGCGCAGTAAATTACACAATTATGTACGACCGAAGGTGGTTCGATAGAATTCGCCAGCAAGGAATACAATATATCTCGGGTAAAATCGACATAATAGATGCGATGTCTACACGTGTATACTATAAAACGATCGTCGGTTTAGGATCTGAAATTCGGCTTGCGAATTATTTATGAGAGATCCGTATACCTAACTTTAAGCAGAATATTATATTCGATTGCCAGATGTGAAATTTAAATGCGGTTTAAAACGAATATTAAAGGTTAACGTATTATTTGAATGTATAAATGCTCGAGGGAACGTGTGAAATTTTCAATTGAATATTTGTTTAAATTTATTACGTACATCCCATTTAGACTCTATAAATAATGTAAAGGGAGGCTTATCTAAAAATAAAATTAGTTAACAAAAAATAATTATGAAAAGGGAGGTACGGAGAAGTTTTACGTGATCTTAACCACGCAAACATTTACAATATGCGAATCTGGCGAAATATAATATATGTTGTGTAACTTCACTCGCGACCCCCTGCGACTTCTTTTGACATTGACAAGTTCTAGTGCTATTCCAACTATACTTACAACAGAAAAGCAAAACCATGATACATAATGATGAATAATTATTTCCGATAAAGGCCTTTCACCGCCACATTAAATTGTATCATTTTATTCTTTATCTAACGTGCAAAGTACGTTGATCACCAAGTATAATTTCTCCGCATAAGTTTCGTAAAAAGCACTAAAGACGATATCAAAACGGTATAAATGAAAGCGAAATAAATAATGCATGAATTAGCTCATGAGTTGTGTACCTACGTGCTGGAGGAACATAAAAATGTTGGTGTACCTACCTATTTAGCCATTGCTTTAGTTCAGGAGGCCCTTGAAGTAAGCTATTCTGCTGTAAGCCCTGTAGACTCGTGTTACCATGGACATTCCAATCCGTACATGGCAACATACTGCCGTCAGGACAAAACTTCTTAGCTGATTGTGGTGGAGGCGGCTCGAAACGTCTTTTCCTCTGTACATAAAAAGGGACTCGTTCAACATACATGCCCATTAACTCAAGACTTAATACAACAAAATGTATATAAAATCGCGTTATTACTCATCACGTCGGCATGGTGTGTCTTACGAGCGGGAAGCAATGTTATCACTGTACTGTATTGTAATATATCAATACAAATCTTTGCAGTTATTATCAGCATTCAACTCGATGAATACATTAATATACTGAGAGAAGTTTAATTGCATTGCGTGCACTACGCACACAATATAAAACCTACCACGCCACGTTTATTTTGTAACCTAACAAATTATTACAATCTATCAAATAAGCTTAGACGAATATTTCAAACTTTGGTACAAATCATGGCAACATATATCGAACAAAAAAACATTTTAAAATATTGGTTGGTACAGTAATATTAATTCTGAATTCAAAAGAAATATTAATTGGGTTTGTATTTAAAAGATTGTTTTACTTTCCAGCGCGAAATACTCCGTATAATGACAATAACACTCATAAATAATAAGCTAGTTTTAAATCAGACCAGATCATACTTAGATTACATCTTACTTACCCATAATCTATCATCAGGCTCCGGTTCGTCGTCATCCTCATCATCCTACAAATAATTCATATTAGAAGTCACGACAGATACGCTAAGTGACAAGTAAATGATAAGCGAAATCATACTATACAATACTATTACAAATCTATAAATGGAGCAAACAAAACATGTATGTAAAATTAGTATAAACAATACAGAAGAATCACATAAAGGATAATAATGGTGCTAGAAGTGAGAAGTTTCGGAAATATATAGGATGTTAAATTAACAAAGACTTACCTCATGGGAGGACAGACAGGTGCACCAGGTCTCCTCATTGACCTCATCATCGGAGTCATCATCTGGATCGCAGTATTGATAACTCTAAAAAAAACAATTTAATTTATATTTGAATTTGTCAACACATTTCCTTAATGTAATAAATGAGAAAGTGACTCTGTTTGTCTATATGTATCTTCATCACAACTAAACCACTGAACCAAGTTTGATGAAATTTTGTATGTATAGACAGTATTTTCTTTTGGATATCCCAGAGAAATGGGAGATAAATACAGGTGAAACCATGGGCACAGCTAGTATTTTATATTAAGTTTTAGTTTTTCAAATGCTTAAAAAATTATAACTAAAAACAAATTTCTATCAATCACAGCATAATAATATTGCAAAGTATGTAATTAATGTGTAACTGTATACAAGTCCACAGCTTTGCTTACTATATTCTAAAAACAAATCTTATTTTGTAAATTAAAAAAAGAAACAAACATCAAGGTATTCGCTTGAGTTATTGGAGTTGCTACATAATTTACAATACGGGTTTTTAATTTATATTTATAGGTTTAAATAAATAATCCACATCATAACATTATCATATCATGCCACAACTCAATGAAAACATTTATATTGATTAATCCCTGGCTAAATTAGGTAAACACAATAAATAATAGCAATGTTATCTTCATCATTTAAGTTCAACAAATGATATTGGTAAGTATAGTATATATATATATATTTTCATGATGCTTTGAACCTTTATACTATTCTTTTTTCAAGTGTTACTGATATTAAGAAGTATGTATATTTCTGCCCAAAACTGCTAGGAGCCAGTTCAAATAGAAACATAAATACAAGTGTTTATACATTATCTTATCTTCTTTAAATATATTGTTTTATGCGGTGTCAACAAATAACAAAACAACAAACACCTACAAAAACATAAAATGCAACTCAATAACTGTTTACACTATATTTTCATCAGTACATTTCTTTAACTGTGTTATTATTATTCGATTATACCTTGAACATATATTTTATAAAAAACCTACATTTATCTATTCTTAAAGTCCATCCTTTTCTTTTTAATGTATTGTTCTGGGACAGTTATTGTTTCTAAATAAAATTAAAATTAAAGAACTACATGAATCTACCTGTTCATAAAATATTAACATGTCTACAATACAATACAATATGTCTCAGAATCTCTTGAATACACTCCCCTTGGTAATCAATCTAAAACACAATATTCAGAATAATAGACAAGATTCCTTCTAGTCTTTGTTTGTTTTTCTCTTCATGATGAAGCATAGGGCATAATAAAATAGTGGTGAGTGCAAAGGTTTTCGATAATAATAGTTTGCGGGACACAATTATTTAAATATTATAATCTCAATGCATTCCCATTAAATTCACAACAATTCTGAATTTATTGTTTTAAATTATGGAAAAAATTAAAACCTTTCATTATTACATGTTACATAACCTACTTACCGATGATTTCGAACTTCTCTCTCCATTCTTGCTACTATCATCAAGTCCTAACAGCTTATCGGCATTTGAAGTAGAAGGCACTGTGAACTCTTTGCTGTCAGGACTTGTACTGGCAATACTTGACGCATTTGAATTAGTTCTCCCCGATGGGCCGCTTATTGCATCAATCTCCATCGTAGTTTCATTACTAGCCTCCAAATCTCCCTTATATAATTTTCCCTTTGGAAAATCTTTCTTTTCCTGTGTACCACTATTTAATAACTTTTGCATAAAATCTTCCTTTTGTGTTGTCTCTTTAGCAGTGGAATAAATTGTTGTCCTAGAGTGTATCATATTCTTTATTGTGGCATTACTTCCATCACAATCATCTTTACTGCACCCGGGTAGGCTAAAGTCGTTAGCCATAAGATTTAGATTGGATAGTGTTGAAATTGTTTCAGAACTAGATGCTAAACTGGAGTTTGCACTAGATAGTGTGCCTGAATAATGTGCAGTTGCTGCCATCTCTTCATCCACTATCATACTAGAACAATGCTTTAAAAGCCTATTTTCTTCTTCAAAATCTTCTCTCTCTATGTCATCAATCTGTTGTCTTCCATTGCAATTACTTGACTTGTCTGCCACACTGCCTTCATTTTCAGTCTTATTCTCTACATTATTTTCAAAAGAACTTTTACTCCTCTCATATATGTCACATTTGGAATGTGAACATGATGGTTCCATTCTAGATGTTTTCTGTAACAAAAATTGTATTATAACATGCTCTATTTATGACTGATATTCTGAGCAAAATTTTGTAAAATGCTTACTCGTAACTCTGTGTTTAGTTAGCACTGCATGAAAAGGTGATACCTTAAAAAATAAACATTAAAAACATATGAATAAAATACATGTTATTGCTTTAGCAGCTTCAAAAGCCTTAATATTTGATATGATGTCACATATATCATTATGTAACATTTAAAATTTACTTGGCTAAATCATCAAAAACATATTACACTAAATCCATGCATGGTAAAATTAATATTTCAATTAATAGCATCCATGTAATACTATGAGATAAATTGAATTTTAAAGCATATGATTAGATACTTTATTTGTGAATATATTGTTTGGTGGACATAAATCTTTATTTAAATAGAAATGGAGTGGAAATATTACAACCTAAGACTACTTCATTGGAAAATACTATAGATTTTATGCAAAAGTTATTCAATATTATTATTATTTTTTAATGTGAAAATATGTTTTTTATAACATCAAGATTTCAAATATGAAAATATAAATCTACAGCTTGAAGAAAGGTAGGGTATTTTATATACATACTACAATGGGTTCTTGAACATTATTTTAGTAGTTCATAGTTATATAAATTTTCAATTATATGTCTCTAATATCAGCCCTAGAAAAGCATTGCAAAAGCAAAGAATATAATACTGAGATAGAAATAGATGCTATTACTTAGTTTTGGCTTTTGTGAAATTTTGTTAATAAAATTGAAAATGGACTGTATGAGAATAACCTAAAAAAAACGAAAAGCTACAAGATTATTAAGAAGATGCAAATGGGTATCACAATAAACAACAAATGATCAAGACGACGTAATTGCTTTGCAATCAGAGTACCACAAGGCCACCACTCAATGCACAGTCTACCACTGTCACAATCAAGGCCACTTTAATCATATGTTCACTATACCTGGCCCACTTACAACACCAACTTATTTTTGATAATCCACTTATTCACAAAACAATGCCCTTAAACCTTGCTTCAATAATAATACTTCATAAAAGCATATTTTAACCAACACTTATGCAGGAAGTCTTGCCATGTGTCGTTATTTCAGAAAAAAATAATGCGAGATAAAGGACTCCGACCGTGAGAACATTTTTTTAGATGAACACAAAATTCACATGCATCCGTGCAAACAAAAAAAAAACGTATGGTCGTATGGACAAACAGTCCGTGTCGAAAATCGAAATGTTAGAAGTTAGACCTACGTACTACACAGTCGTTCGATTGAGTTTATACAAACTAGTATTTGCATGCGCAGAAAAGCATTGTCTTCCAAAAAGCTGATAATAGGGATATAAAAGAAAACGTTGTAAAAACATAAAAAGTGTAATGAGAATCTAACACCACGTCCGCTACACATACTTCCTTATCACTCACCTGTTCTCAAATTAGACCAAAGATTACTTCATTTGGAGTATATCGTGTTTGTTATTGGAACATTTTTCTTGTTAAATAAAACCTATAAAATATATGCAGTGTGCAGCATCATAGGCAGTATACCTATCAGCTAGGTACTTTACGACAAACACCCGTGGTCGGCCATCAGCCATAATAAATAGAACCACGTGAATAAATTGCCATAAATGAAAATAGTTTGTCGGTTATTTTGTCGATGGTTTCCGAAAATGGCAACTTTACTTATGGAACACGCTTTTTTGTCTGTGCATGGTCTAAACTAGAGATTGGCAAAGCTTTTAATATAAAAATTGATATAGTTAAAATTAATTAATATAAAATTGTAAATCTTAGTTTTACGCCTCGAAATTAGCTTCTTTTGTCTTTTGTATTTTTGTGTTTGTGTGAGAATGGCCTGGAGTTTTTGACCCTACCCATTAAAACGAAACAAACAAACAAAGTTTTCGTCTATCCTACTACTATTATAAAGGCGAAAGTTTGTAAGTTTGGATGTATGGATGTTTGTTACTCTTTCACGTAAAAACTACTGAATGGATTTGAATGAAACTTTACCACAATATAGCTTATACATCAGAATAACATATAGGCTACTTTTAATCCCTGAGTTTCTACGGGATCAGAAGCTACGCGGGTGAAACCGCGGGGCGCTGCTAGTAAAATATAATACTGTAGATTAAAGATATTACCAGCTGATCCGGGCGGCTTCGGTCCCGTAGCACAATGCTGTATTATTTATGTATAGCCTATGTTAGTCGCGGATAATGTAGCTTTTGAATGGTTAAAGAATATTAAAAATCGATCCAGTAGTTTTTAAGCCTACTCATTATAACTAAACAATCATACAAAAAAACAAACAAAAATTCCTCTTTATAATAGTAGTGTAAATATATAGTATAGATAGATTGTATCATATCATATTCTTAAGGAATATTTTGAGAGTATGTTGTAAATTTCCTTTAAAATTATTGTTTCCCGGAATAGGTGTTTAGGACGATTTTAAAATAATTTTGAATATTATCTGTTATTAATAAAAGATGGCTAAAACGGGCAACATTTTTTCGATTTTGTCCATGCACGTGGCCACTGGTCACAACTACTCAAGTACTCAACTAGCTTGAAGCTTCCATATAAAACCTTAAAAGCAGTATTGTGCACTTTCTTTTTTCGAGGTTTTCTTTAAAATATTTTGCAGATCATCGCGTGAATATTTATTTATATTGTTTAAATGTTAGCGATTTTTTATGAAGTTCACGGCCAACGAAGAAATTAATGTATCGTTTTTCTTGTTGTTTTTTTTTCAAAATATAGAATTAAAAGATAAAATATTTTAATCGGAGTATTTTCTAGGCCGTAGGTACTTTTTTCTTAGATTTCAATTTCAACGACAACTCCAACTTCAACCTCGATCTCAAGAGTCGAGTATTCAAAATACTGAAATATGACCAAAATTGGTAGTAATTAGGGATGAAACGGATAGTGGTTTGGCCGGATACAGGATATCGGATATCCGGCTAGCTACACGGCCGTATAAAAAGATGGCCCACACTGCCAATGCCCAAAATCATATTTTGAATTATATTAATAAATATTAACATTTTTAACCGACTTTGCAGAGAAAAGTCTTAAACTTCATGAAACTATCATTTTATCCATTTCATGTAGCCCATGGGTTCTCTACTATAGGTATCAATGAAAATTTTATTCCTATAATCTAATCGCATGCTTATGTTATACTGTCACATATCATTACGGTGAAGCCTTTGGTTACATCTATAACAGTTGTATATAAAAGTCAGTTGAGTGTTATGGACCTATAATGTGATCATGGATGCCTTAAATTAATAAAAGTAGGTAATATAATCGCTAGGCACTCATATATTTAAATATGCAAAACTTTTTAATTTACTTCGGTTATTTTGCGAGCTTCTTGGAAAGATCGAACTCATACTTAATTATTGATATAAATTATCTATGTTGCGAATGTTTGTCTTTTAAATTTTAATGTTATGTTTAATTTTAAGACACTTTCTTAAATTTTAGAATAGGTGTTTGTGGTTTTAAACATGTCTCAAAGACATTTATTAGTTTCGCTAACTCATTGCAAGCTATGTTTAATAGGAAATTATTTAATGAGACATGCAAAAATAAAATCTGTGGATTCATCTAAAAGATATATGAATTTAGTTGTTAGATGAAAAATCTAACATTATTAATATTCTGGAAGTCAGACAACTATAATAATAAAACAATATTTTTATATAGCTTTTACATTTCCACAACATTCTCATTACCTTTATTACTCATGAACGTCACTTCGCCATTGACTACAATAGTGTTTTGTAAAATTAACTATTGTGAAGTACGTACAAACACAAGACATCAAAAAATATCTCCTTTATAAATCACCATTGGGAAAGAAGATCAAAGTCAGTCAGTCGTTGTAAGACAAATCCCCGTTTTTTTGTTTTTTTCTTGTCTTTATCTTTTTCAGACTCTTTTTCCAATTGTTTCACTTGTTCCTTTTTTGTCTTTTTTGTTCCGCTTTCCGCTTCTTGCATTTTTTTTACTTCGCAATCTAAATCGAAAGGGCATTCGTCTGCAGAATAGATTGGCATCATTATGACAGGGACGTAATTTGATTTACCACCAGTACCTTTCTGAAAATAGGAGTATGAAAATTGTAAAAAGGTTAATCTGAAAATATATACTACACCCGTGGTTCTACCACACTTACCTGGTTTTCTGAGGCACATTGGCAGCAGTAGCTTTGTGCAGCTGATACTGCTTTAGATTTGACTAAATGCTGCACAATACACTTCAGCCGCTCTTCATCCAAATTTCCCGGCTTACAATTTTCCCATTTGCCATTAGGGTTCATTTGGACCAGCACCGGTGCAGATACATCGAGAGCATCAAAACCAGGCTGCTTTAGAGGACTGCGAAATAACTCGCATAAGTATAATGCGTAATTATAAATTGGGTTAATTTCTTACTATACTTACATATCAGCAACCTTCGATAAAAGATTTTTATCGTTACCCATTATTTTAAGTTTAAATTTTTTATATTTAAAATATTTTACTTTGAATTTTGTGAAAACTTTGCAATGTCGTATTGACAATGTTTTTTCATTGTTATTTTGTTATGCCTGTCATTAATTTCTTTTTCAAATTAATATGTTAATGAAGTACCTCAATGAAAACTCAATGTTGATTTGCTTGAAGACTACTTAAAAAAAGCGTTATTTGTCCCGATTCTTTATTTAGGAATGTAAAATATCTGAAATAATTTTAAAACAAAAATGAACCTAGGTACGTTACGTTATTATGCAAGACAATAAATTACGTAACGTAACTTAGGTACTAACTTGTAACTACTGCGGTTGAGCACTTGGCGTGTTCTAATCTTGTACCATGTGGCAGATAATTTTGTATTATATTTAGGTATATCGACTTTTCATATTTACACAAAGCCAATCCAATTTTAACACCTGATACTTTAGGTGTTAAAAATGAATTATAAATACTTAAATAAAACATCAAATTACACTCGATGTACACATTTATTGTTATTTCATCTACTAAACGGTTGATAACATGCTATTACCAATCTTAGTTTCCGAGAATTACCACTGAGATAAAAGATCAAAATCTGTGTGTCTACTAAGTAGCCAAGGCTTGGGTTTGTTAAGTGGTCCACCTCCACGTTTAAGTTCCGCTGATTTACCCTTTGGTGTCTTCTTACAGGAGTGCCAAATGAATCTGTAATAATTGCAACATAACAATAAGAATTAATTATGTTTGCCAAATCAAAACTATTACAATTTACTACAAATGGATAAAAGTTTTTTGTTGTACCATAGAGAACATTTATGATTATTATTTATTTGTCTATAAATGAGCGGCAATTCGTCGGTTTGCCACCTAACGTGAATAACAAATTCTTTAGTTTTATTAGAGCGCCATCTAGTTATTTGCTTTAAAACTTCTTCACTTTAAGACTGATGCCACTTAAGTATAACGCCATCTAGTTTGCAAGATTGTAAACAGGGTGATAAAATGGTGTTACAATGGTAACTAGATGGCGCTATTCAATTTCACAGGTCTGTTGAAAGTTGATCAATACCTTGTTTTTAGTTAAAGCTTGTCGTTAATAACACAGGTCTGCAACAAAAATGCTGTCTGGATGTTTTAAACTGATTTATATGTATGTAAGTGTGCTGGAAACTAAAAAAATACTCAAAAAATTCTAGAACGTCAGGTTATTTAGAAAAACGCAAAATTAAATCGTAAAAAGGGGTTTTTGGGCTAACTTGAAGTTTTTATTTTATATGTATAATTTTATTTTGGTAACAGTTTTTTATTGTATATAAGCCACTACTTGCCTGCTTTTTGTGTCTATGGGACATTAGAGACCGAGTAAATCACTGGATCAAAAATTTTGGCCTCCAAGGGAGCTTATAGTTGGCGAAAATGACGTCCTTCATGAAACTTTAGTGCCTCCTCATGAAATTCTTCTACCACCGCTTAACATAAGCTGGGATTGATGAAGTATTTGTAAAGGCTCTTCCAAGCGATGGAAATTGGTTCAAATACTTAGTTTCACAATTTCTAGGTCTTTCAGAGGCAAAGTTAAGGGATAGTGTTTTTGTTGGCTTATTGCTGATCCATAGCTCATCAAAACTATGGTGGATCCTCAAAAAAAGGGTGGATTACCTTTAAAGAGGTCGCAGAGAAATTTGTAAGGACCCTAATTACAAGCAAATCATCAAATGAATGTTAAAAACTTGAAAAAAGCTTTAGGTTGCCTAATGAGTCTTAAAGTACATTTTCTTTATTCCGACCTCGTCAAATTTCCAGAAAATATAGAAGATGTGAGTGAAGAGAGAGGAAAACGATTTCACTAAGATATTAAGGAAATGGAAAAAAAGACCAGGGACGATGGAGCGTCTCAATAATGGTAGACTACTGCTGGACGCTTCAGAGAGACCTTCCAAATGCTTCCTACAAGCGAAAATGTATTAAAAAGAGCCTCAAGGGGAAAAAGAAATGTGCCAGTGCTTTTTACTTTACTTTACTAGCTGGCGCGATGATCCCAAAGTGGCCAGTGCTTAGTATGAATGTATTTTAAATAAAAAATAAGCTTTGTTTCGCAATTTTAAGTAAAAAAAAATATTTAATCAATTATTATCGTTCATTTTACGATGAGGACTTGTTTAATATAGATACCTAAATTGTTAAAAAACTCGACGTTCTATGACAAAATTAAAGTTATTTTCGGGTCCAGCACACCCAAAAACATAAGAATTACCTAAAAAAATCAAAACAGCTTTTAACTTTTTTATTTTTGCAGACTTGTGTAATCGTTTATAAAACATACAAATGGTATATCTTTAAGTTCTTTTACATATACGAAGCAATTCTGAATATATTTATCTATTAAAAACAAACTCCCTATTTGATGAACTATTTGTTCAAATAAATTTTACTGAAATGAAATGTTTTATAGATATGAAGATAAATTTATATATATTCGTAAGGTAGGTCAAATGGTGCCAGCCATAAATTCTTAATTCGTTTGGTCATTTAATTTATCATTGGTCGTTGTAAAACTTGCGCATTTCGATTGGATTGCTGTCATTACCAACTCCATTTAATGCATTGTATTATACTAGATCATTTAAAATTTCAAAAATATTATAATTGGAATTCGTTAGAAAAAAAAATTTGGTTACTTCTGACATTATAAAACAAATGTTATCTGTTTAAAAGCGGAATACATTTGTAGGGAATTTGGTTTAGATTTTCGAAAATCGGTAGTTAGTCGTGAAAGAATTGATCGAATCCTTTTACCTGGGCGTTTTGATCGTCTGGTTGTGGACTGGGCATTGGAACTCCCAATCTGGTAATTGCAATATGTAGATAATCTCTTCCTCTTCGTCCGTGTCTTTTCTTTTTTCGGATTCTGTTTTCGCGTACGGCTGCACAATTTTTATAGGTCATTACACGTAGCAATTAAAATAGCAATTCTACTTAATTTTTGTAAATTATTGTAGAGATATGTATTCTTTACTCTTCATTAATTAACAAAAAACTGGGACAATATACTATGAAACTAGCAACAGCATTTATGAGGGAAAATTTGAATTATAAATTTATAATTATGTATAGTCCGCAAGAAAATTTGGGTAATTCAAATTCAAATTCAAATTCAAATAGGGGTCTATGAGAACCTGCAAGGGGTCTACGTCAGCGAAAAAAAAATAATTCACATGTGTTTTTACTTTAAGTCTTTAACATTAAATTTCAATATCAGGTAAATAGGGGGTCTACTCAACACTGAAAAACATGGCAAGGGCAAGTCTACGATACAAAAATGTTTGGGAAATAAAAGGCAGATGGGGTGTGCCGAAGACTCAAGTGACGCTAACTACACGTACTACATGCATCTGTGTGAGTGAAATTTTAAAATTACTAAGCTCTCGTGACGTGTTGTGTCAAACTAGACGAACATTTTTGTATTTGCTTTCGAATTTTGTATTTGCTTTTCGGCATCACTCTTTAATCTGTGCTGCTCTAGAATATACAAAAAAATACTTACAAACACACTCGGCGCCGATATAGCCTCGCTGGGATCCAGGAATCCGTCTAGTATCTGTTGATTGATTTTGTACTTCCTCGCCAAGTTGAAATGTTTCACGTCCTCTTGGGTCATAGGAAACGTAATTAAGGGACGTCTGCAATGTAATGAAAAGGCAATAATAACATCATAGTACATCCTCGAAAGATTATTATTAATATGGTGCAGTGCCGTGGACAGCGTGGAGAGCTTTTATTTCATTGAGGTTTTTTGTTTATAAATTGTATCTGGTTAAAAAATATTTTGCGTATTTCGTATTAATTAGATAGGTTATCTATAAAGTATCTTGCACTATAATTTTTAATTTTCTATCTAATCTTGCAAAAGTCCAAGGAAAAGAGTCTAGTCTGGTGAATAGAATAATGCCTCTTTAATCTTAGCTTATTTGCTAAAGCGCATTTGCCTTAGCATAAATAGTTAGCTAAATGATTTGTTGAAAGCATGCTCACTGATTATTGGTAGCTCAAGGTCTACAAAGTTAAAGTGCATTTTAAAAATTCCAAAAGTTGTGAATAATTACGACACACGGGTTAACAAAAAGCATCGTTGTTAATTGTATGATCTTACCTAAACGGATCCAAGTACAGTGACCGCTGCGGTAATTTGAAATGTTTCTTAATGTAGTCCTCATCAAGGAGCTGAAAACCTGAATCGGGAGCAGCAGAGGCTGTTCGGGGCTTCGTCGAAGTCTCAGGGCGCGAGTCGTCACGTGGCACTAAGCAGATCAGGGGCAATGCAGACTTGGCAGTGCTGCCACCAGCGGCCCCAGTGCACGCGCAACAACTGAAAACAATTCGAAGGTAATCTTGAAATCAGGTACTGAATTGATGAGCATCGGCAAAAAGTATTTAGGCTTTCTAAATTCATAAATTGTTAATGCCTCCTCCGAAGAAGCTACGCAATTACGTAGGTACGTAGGTGATATTATTTGATCCCGCCCGGGAACCCAACCCTCTATATTTAGTTAAAACGGATAACCACGAGACAAACGAGGCAGTTGAAATTGTCAATGAATAATTAGTGAAAAGGTAGTAAATATGATTATTTTTCTTCATTTGCTTCGACAGTTAGTATTCAATCTCTTCTAATTGGATTGGATTCCTCCTCTCCTCCTATAAAATTTATCTCTCGGTAAAGTCAAAAATATTACTCCTTTTTTCGTTATCATAACTAAGTAACACTCTAGAATTTTGACAGTCCTAGTAATTGAATGCATCGGTGAATCAGCCTGTTCTTTAAAAGCCTAACAAAGATCTACGTTTGGTGATAAAATCGTGGCAAAGGCCGATTGCTTAACAAATGTAGTTGCTTAGCGGCTAAGCAACTAAGCCTTAGCTACTTAGCCACACTATCTTACTCACCTGGCCATTTTGTAGTATTTTTTTTTCTATGAAAAAATTTAACACTCTAAAGTAATATCATTTTTTAATTTATTTTTAGAAATCTTTTTTTATCATATTTACATCTTTAATTTTTAACTGACGGAGCCGTTAAATTTGTTGAAGACAGCTACATAGCTTTTTTATGTCATTGTGGTTTAAATTTAGTCTAATTTAAAAAAGGTTTGAAGGTTTTCTTTTAAGTTTTTGAAATATGATAGTAAATATACGACTTTCCTGTAGGTATACTAAAGAAGTATATAAGGGACTTTTACTGAATATTATATTAATTTTTTGAACAGTCATAAAGTCCTCTATCTGCAAGGCCCATATTATCCGCTCTTTACGCTACACCCTGAAAAAGCGCACTTTTTTTTAAATATTTAATAAATTGTTTGTAAAATATATAAAATATTAATTTGTTCTAAAAATTCCTTCAATGCTCCGAATTACTCGGTCTATGTTAATAATTGTATCATTTTGCGCCTAAAACGACTACCGCTTTACAACCTTTACTGGATTAATTATTTATTTATTTACTGGCATTAATGAGAAAAATAAACAGAAAGTAGGTAAATTTCGTATTTACATAATAGTTTCCGTAATAATAGAAGCCGTTATAAAATATTTTTTTTCATGACATATTTGCAGAATTCTATGAAATACATATTGGTTTAATAAACATTTTCCACAGGAAGCGGTCGTCATATTTGAGCTCGCCAGCGTTTTTCTATTTGTCTGCTGACCATAAATACAAAAACGGCCGCGTCATACACTTTTATTTCATGTAGACTATTGATTTGGTTTTGTTAATGGTATAGTTTTTACCAGCGGCGTCGCTCGTTTGAATTTCCCGCATAAATGTTTGTTCAATCGCAGAATTCGTTGCCATGATGTAAGTAATATGTAAAAAAGCAACATCAGTGCCTCATAAGTAATTAATAAATAAACAATTCGATCACTATATAATAAAGACACTATTATTTGGCCATTTAATGATAAAATATATGCCCGTTTTATTCGTCACATTGTCATACGATGTTATCTCAAGGAAATCAATAATATAATAAATGACTGGACAGATAATGGTCGGACCAATGGTTTGACCAACAGCTACGACTACTCCAAGTCATAAAATGTTTTTACGCATATTTTACTAAGTTAAGGTTATATAGATTTTGGCATACTTACTACAAGAAGACCTTTTACCGTATATTCCATGTTTGAGGTAAAAAGGGTAATTTTGTCGTATATTTTACCAAAATATGAAATTATGTAATGCGCGTCAGTAATAATAAAACTCTTCGGCGGCCTGTTATAGCGCAGTGTAATACCACGTCTAGTAAAATCAAAGCTCATCAAAGCTCCATTTGAACAGTATTTAGCAATTCTGTTCATTGTACCGTTCTATTTGACAACTTTCAGTTGACTCAAGCAGAGGGAACGAACGTGCAATACTACAATATTACTTTCATCACGCAGGCGATGAATTTTATCCGCCGCATGATCGCCGCGAGCGGACAAACAGCGCAAAGTTTCACAATAATAACGATATTAATGCAAGCTAATGTGGTAGTAAAGTAAACGTGATTGGGAACTAAATTGCGTGCAAAGATAAAGGGGGCTGGCGCGGTGTAGCCGGCGACAGGCGTGTTCGCGCTCGGCAAACGATATACTATTTATCGCTCCCGGCCACGACTTTATTGCTGTGAGCTTTCCTCTTTCTTACTATTTATTACCGATCTTCTTCTGTTTGCGACGTTTTATTAACTTTCAGGAATATAATGCATTTTATTAAATTTTATATAGAGCTGAGAAATTAAAAAATATCATTAAAGTTTCATTTCTAGTTAGTTTCGTAGTTCTTATAAGCTCTGCGAAACAAATTTTAAACATATCCTATTTCGTTTTTTCATAATGGAAAAACAAAATCGAGGCAATCTGCCATGTAGATATAATATATGCAATTAAGGAATAAAAACATATTTTGATGAAAAATGTAACATCACTAAAACTTATACTAAATAGAATATGGCTTTTGGTTGTATTTGAAGTGGCATCACGTTTATTCCGAATATTTTTTATTTTACCTCACAGGTGATAAGACGAAGCACTTAACTACTAAAGTCTTATAAAGCTCACATCTTCTTTACGCACTGCGGGTCGTAGGCTCGTAGCGCTCTGTGCGTCAAGAAGAAGATGACATGCGATACGGTGAAGCGCGCTATAAAGTTCACATCTTTACGCACTGCGAGTCGTAGGCTCGTAGCGCTCTATGCGTCAAGATGAATATCACATGCGCTACGGTGAAGAGCGCATCTTTGTGTAATTGTGTATGTAGGGAATGCAATTCCGCAGGAAATTCTCAATTCCAGTATTTGCGGAACTGGACATTATCGATACAGGTATTTGCGGAATCCCGCATGAATAATAAAACTGCAAAAATTTTATAATTTCTGACGCTGCATAATGAAACAATTAATCTAATTACATAGTAGCTAGTTATTTTTCATTCTTACCACCAGTGACTTAAACAATAGTTCAATGTAAAACATTTAGGATTAGAGCGTGGCGCTTCTCAGAAAGAATTCTGTTCTTTGTGTTATACCTACACCGATTCCGTATTTATGGAATAACTTCCATGCTTACATGCATAAATATCTTGTTCTCGGTTCTCGTATTTGCAAATCAATCGTTGTTGTTTAAATAATGCAAATTGTTAAATGTTTCTAAAGTTACTCGACTTGGACCAACGTAAGTCCAAAAAGACTGTGAAGAAAGATCTTGTTTGAGAGCTAGGACCATGTTTGGGGAGATATTTGAGGGAGATGAGAGGCAAGCTGAAAATTTGTCAGATGCTCTCTCTTATCCCCGACATGGAATTATAGACATGGCTGGTGAGTATCGGGGCGTTTTTAGACCTGACAAGTAGAAAGTCCCACCAAAAAGACGTGTCTTTTTGAGAATAGTATATTTTAGCTATAAATACCCTATTTATATTACAAGTTGCATTGAATACAATTCTATATGCTTCTTTATGTTTTTGAAAAAAAAAATAATATCTATATAAATCATCTGGCTTATTTTATTCCATTCAATAAATATGAGACTACAACTTTAAAAAATTGCACGCTTCTTTCCTTCCTTCATATTAAAAAAAAAATATGTAAAACTGTTTGGGGTTTATTTAGATTTAGCCCTGCCTTGAGTAATGATCTCCTAATAAGAGATGTATTATACAAGTCGTTAGTTTGCCTCAAACACCTTCCCAAAAATGGTCCTAGCTCTCGGAATATAATAGATTTGACAAGGTCTTTATTATTAAGATCTACATGCACTATAATGTATTTCAGTTCTTCTACTTCGAATTCTAATAATATTTCACTCTTCACTCGTGTTTGTATTGCTTATTTACTTTTTATAATAAACTATAGCTTATAATATTCACCAGGGATAATGAAGAGTTGCAATGATAAAAGATTTTTTACATAAGTTTTCTAGTTTTGGAGCCTATTTAATGCAAAGAAACAAACAATCAAATCTTTCTTCTTTATACTATAAGTATACTTCGGGCTATATTGTGTATAATAAAATAGCTGACAACAAACATAGATGACAGACAAACACATAAACATTGAATTACATTTTTTTCACTCGATTCGGAACCCTTAAAATGGTCTTATTTAGAAGGCAAAGAAGACACGCCTGAAATTTATAAAGCTTTCAAAAGCTTGTTGAGCATTTCCGAAAAACGATCAAATACTCGTCAAAGGCATTACCTACATTTTTCTTTCGTTTTTCTTCACACCCCTTTTTGTTTGAATGACTTTGTCTATTGAAATCCGTTTAATCTTATTGTGAAGAGCACTTTGAATCGATTGCTTTACCGTTACGATAACGTGATTTTTTATCGTTCCCCGACAATATGAAAACAACTGCCCATTATTTTTTATTTTAGAGCGTTTCTTTTGCATCTTATTGGGACTAGGAGCCGAGCATTCCTTTTCAGCGAACGAGGGCAAAGTCGCAGTCGGGGTATTTGCACCCCTCCCCAACAGGAGGTCAGCGTAGAATAGTAGTATTTTAAATATTGCTTTGTTTCCTAGGATAAATAGAGGTAAAGTTCATGCCGTAAATATCTCTGTTATACAATTCTATATAGAGGCAAAGCATTGGTAGCGGGAACCACTCAATAACAGGTGATTTGCGCTATAAAATTGATGTTCAATATATATTTCTTTGTACCGGTACATTTTATAATTAAATGCCAATTTGTTTTGCGACATTCCATGGGGAAGGCATGGAGACGACTGACGTGTTATACACGTACGTAACCTAAACTTTCATGTCAGCAATTCAACAAATATGTAGACTCTACATATGTTTCGCTACAACAATTATTTAGAGAAGAGATTAAAGAAACGAATTATATAAAATCATACATAAGGCTACAAGGATCGCAATATCAACAGAAAAATAGTAAATAATACAGTTTAAAATTCCATTTTACTTTATATATTGATACGTTAGCGAAATGTTTGTTGACAGAATGACACCTTAATTAGTTTTTGTTGTCGTCGAATATTTGTTCAGATCTGAGAGGGTTATTGAGCGGCGGTAACTCTGTCAGTAAGGACGTCGTCTCAACTCCCTTGACGATGCTTTTACGGAGTTATAACTTAACCTAATTGTTTATTTTAAAATAAATATTAGTTACCTGTTACAGTCAATTTATTTGTAGATAGTATTGATCTGTAAATTATAGACTTTCCGCACCCATGGATAGTTCAACTTATAATTTAAATTTAAACTCTGATTAGTTTTAATTTTAGATTACAACCAGTACATAAAGGTTATACAAGAAATATAAACAATAGAAGTTTAAAAAAAAATAGGAGCTTTATGGAATTTAAAATCGAACACGATAGAAACAACCCTCATAATAATATAGATATAACACTATTAAAGTAACACATTCTTATTGCATAGAATTAATGTGATGTGAATAATTAGAAAGGTCGGAAAAAATCAATTGGACTGATTTTATCGCGATTATTCTCGTGTGCTGATAGCTATGATAAATTGCACTATCTACACGTAGATAAGGAAGCTTCGATATACATACATTTGTACCTACACGCACTTCTTTTGCACGAAATTCTCGGCTTTATTTCACTCACATTAGGGCCAATTTTCTCATGCATTTATTGAATTCTATACTTATTTGTTACCTATCCTACAAGGTGATATGGCAAAGCCGAATAAATATTTAGGGATAATAGGGATTTTCATGTTTATTTTGTATCATCAGAAAACTTTTCCTTATCTGTTGTTAATTAAAAATATTGCTTAATAATTTATAATTTAGCTTTTTATTGTATATCTGTTGTTTTATAGTGTATAGTCTTGAATATACTGTTGTGAATTGTATGTATCCTGCAACCTGTATCCTGCGAACCAAATCGAATTTATTTTTAAATTCTCTATAATATAATTTATTGGGTAGCTTATAGACAATAATTAATAGGTAAAAGGCCCTTATTGAAAATTGTCAAAATACAACATTCAATACATAAACGAGGACATATCAGCCTTTGGTTTTATAGTTTTGAATTATGATTAATATGTAAGTTAAAAAAATAATACCTTTGTCAAGTTTTAGCACGCCATAAAAGGGGGCGTAGATTTGTATTCAGTGAACAAAATAATTCGATCACAATCTAATTTCTAATTTTCATAATATCACAGCATTTCATTAAATAGGTAGTTTGCTACAGTTTAGTATAGGTACACGATGTTAACAGGAATGCTATTTACATAAGCGTACGAGCCACGATATAACATTACGTTGATATGTACATAGTCCTAGAGCACACTCAAATATGAACATTTGAAATGCTTTGACGTAGTTCAGGAAATTATGCATTTACAACTTGTTCAAACGAAACAAGGTAAATATACGTGTAGTGACGTAGGTAACATAAACATTAATATCCGTTTGACTGGACGAATTGATTAAAGGACAAGTCAATGATCACCTTTGATTCAAATAAATTGAAATTTGCGTACCTACCCTCAACTACTAACTCTAGAATATTCGATGCTTTCTGGTAATTTCTTTGTTACTGTTTGAGATCTTTTTTTTGTTATAGCAATGAACGAATCATAAATGTAACAAGGTAATGTACAATATATAATGATACAAATGTCATATTATAATGCTTAGCTAAGGTTTGCGTTAGTTTTATTATACTTCGTCAGATCTTTAATAAGATTTCTATCTTGGCTAGAAATTCTTTTCGAAATACGCCGCATTCTCATTTCATGTACAAGACTGTAATTCAGTTGACCGGAAAAGTTGCTCAAGATACAATATTAAAATTTCATATATTTTTGAGATTGTTAATTTCAATTACAAGAGCTGAAAGTTAAAAGAAATAAAATTTTTTACGCGAAACGATTTGAACTTGCGTTATTTTCAATGGACTGTGCTTACGTTGTTCATCTTCTCGTCTCCATTTTTGGACGGTTTCCATCATTCCTATCACATACAAAGAACGCTCTACATGTATAGCCGACCGTCTTTTAACCGAAATCAATACGAAAAAATATCTAAATATATTATAAATGTCTTTTTATAATATAAAAAACACCCCGGTCACTGTCCGTCTGTATATTTGATTGACTCAAAAACGATCGAAACTATTATTTTTGTATATTTTTCACCAAAAGCTCTGTGGTTCCCTAGGAAGATATAAGTGTAATTCATTATGAAGCTGCGCGAGAAGTGTATATATGCTTCTGAGTTAACAATCATTGAGAGGCTGACTCCCAAAAATTGTATAATAATTCTTATTTTATCAACCTAATTTAGGGCATAGCCTAGTTCGAAATGTATCTTCCCCACAGTGACGGCTCGGTCCCGCGTTCAGCAATATGTTGCCGAGAGGGACGCAACATTGGAGGACAATACCTAATCGTAATTTATACGTCTGGAGGGGAACACACGTGTGCTGTGGGTGACTACATTTCATGATTTTTCAAGATGAATTTTAACTTTAAAATCAAAGTGTGCTATAATAAATATTTTGATTTAATTAACGTTTATATTAGATCATTGGCTTTTCGTTAGTTGTGATATTTTTTTGTAATTGTAGTCTAAAACGTTCAAACACATACACAAAAATTATTGAACATAGATTTAAAATTTCCTAAGACCTGATATTAAATTCAACAATTCCAGATGTAATTTATATTTAGAGGTTATACATAACCTCATTTGTATCATAGGATAATAAAAAAAAAAACAACCCAGATAAAACAATTTTTATTTACGATATTAAGATTGATACATTAAATATTTTATTTCAGCCTTATTCTCTATAACAACTTAAACAAAAATAATCCGTCCCTCTCAAACTACCATAATATTAATTTTTTGTTAAGAAATATTTATTGAGATACCACGTTAAACGTAACTGGTAGTCACCCTATTGCCTTCCACCTGTCGCCTCTTGTAGTGCCACAGATTCCTAAGGCACGAGGCTGTAATATTATTGTATGTAGCCTTTGAAGTGTTAAATGCTTTATTAATTAAAAACTCAAAGTATACGATCTAATATTCTGCGTTCCTGCTTATGGATTTAAATAATTTTGGAAAGATGTGATTTACTTTATGTTTCACTAGTTTTTGCTAGCGGCTTCGCTCGCGTAGGCTTCTAATTAACGAAGTTGTTATAAAAAAATATCAAAATTGTATTTAAACCCTACTTGCATTTCACTATAAAATAATTGAGTATCTATAATCTTTCATCTCCACTAAGGTATGGTAAAGATGCGTTACGTAATTAAAAAAAAATAGTTTGAAGGTCAAAGGTCAGGGGCAAAAAGTATATGTAATTCGATTCGTATAAACTATATAAACTATGAAAGTTTATAATTAGTTCCTTAGGCTACCATAGCAGTACGAAATAATGGTTTCTCATTTACTTAAATGTCGATGCCAACTGCCAACTGATCATAACGTACCTTTATTCCCCCCTAATCCACTCCCATTTTGGGAGTCAATTAAAAAAGTCATGTATTAAACATTATCTTATTTAGAGAGACCTAAACATGATAACCCACACGACGGGCTCAGGCTTTTTTTTCCACCCATTTTTCAATGTTCAGGGAGGTATTCGTAAACCAAGAACTACCATCACCAAATTGAAATACGACAAGCACGCAACAATATTCTATCTTACATTAAAAAAAAAACATTAAGAAATCATAGAGTTTTCGGTGTAGATAGCTGAATAAACCTTTAATCATATAAGATTTTTGTCCCTACCAAATTAATTAGTAGAAGTGCATTTGTAAGCCGCCTTCCATAACCTACAATTGTAAATAACGAGGATTCTATATTTCTACAGTAGTATAAACAACATTAAGACCCAGCGCGTCATAAATGGCATCCAAGCGAATAATGCATATCACCATTTTCCGCCTCCACTCCGCGTCGCAGCGAGTGCGCGTTGAAAATCGTTTGTCAAGCCGTGATATTGCATAAAGCGACGCGCCTTGTTAACTACCCTCCCCACACAATGGCCAATCAACCTTGACCAATTGGGAGGCACCGTGACAACTGACGCGAATCAAAGGTAACAAAACATCCAATATTTGTTTGTAGCAAACAAGTGTCACTTGCAAAGCCGCTAAATTGACAGCCTCAGCGCGTCCATTGTCGTTTTAGAAAAAAGCACGCATAAATTTTCATTTATTTCATCCGTGGTTGACCTCTTTGTGAGGACTAAGTTTAAATAAAGATTGGATAGCAGTAAATATTTTTATTTACTTCGTAACGTAGTTTATTTCTTCAGATAGCATTAATATAGTTAGGATATATGATGCAACGGGCTCACGTTGCACGTATTCCATACTTATTTTCTGTAAAGGAAGATAATAATGTTTCTCTTTATTTTCCACCATCATCAGGAGCGTATCAGTGAATAACAAGTGACATGCATGCTTCTTTGCTTGCTTTACAATATAAAATTTCAATATGAAAAATCATCCATCAGCTGCGAAACCCCTCGTGGGTGAAGCTACTTGCATGTTCCAAACATGTTGAAAAAAAATTAATCGCTTTTAAGTATTCTGAAAGAAGAAATTTCAGGGAGTAGATTTAAAGGACGACAGCAATAATAAATGTTAATGGTACATATAGTATTATTTTCTGAAGTTACACAAATCTCTGAAGTAGCAGATGGCTTTTCACTCAATATACAGTCTACGAATGTAATGCATCATTAAAATATTGTATCATTTGACAAGTTATAAGAAGGATTAAAATAAATGGAAAGAAAACCTTGTTTAGCTGATTGGGTGCATCTTTTTCTAATACAATTACGTGCGAAATGTACAATCATGTGCTTCATTACAATTTCAAACATCATTACGGATTAAGCCACCTGATAAACAACATTTTTATGGCCATCGATACGGTATTATTTAATTATTTTGTCCCCGCAAAATTGAATTATGATCAGGATGCACAATATGTTGGGTCGTATTGTTATGCACCCCCAGCGTTCACCCCAGCGCATTCCTCGACCCACGTGTGACGTTTAGAAAGTAAGGGTAGTTAGGCGGATAATTAATTGTTTATGTTAATGTTCTCTAATTTTGATAAATATATCAGTTTCGTTGTTCGGTCACTTGCGTTCGGATTAAACGCGGATTATTTTCTGTTTCTTCAGAGGTCAAAATTTGTTTCTAAATTGATTAACGGCCGTTTTCAATAATGTATCAAAGATTATGGATAGATTGTAATCTCAGATTAAATGACATTTGATTGTCAAAAATCATAACAAAGGCTATCCGTCGACAGCATATTGAAAGAAATCAAAGTGCAAATAGATAGATTTCCCTGACTTTAGTAAGCAAAACAAGGAATAGATAGAATATTGAAAATGGCTGTAAGAATGATATGTACTTGTTTAAAGGTAACACACTCATATGAAGGAATTTTTATAATTAATATTATCATTATTATTCACAAAACATAATTCTTACATTTCATGTAGATATAGGTAAATAATCCGTTTGAGTATAAAAGTAATGCGCTTACTGAAAAGTTAACATGAATTTGTAATTACATAAAAGGGTAACACGAATAGAACGCTTAAAATTTGTACTTTACAAGCATAAAATGCACGGACAGTGTCATTTTGAACTCTATTTCTGCATTGATGCTTCAGAATAATTTTGAATATTTCATTACACTATGCTTCGCATTCCAGACAGAGAGTTTCATGAATGCAAGAAATCTGGAACTTTTGGAATAATAGGCATGAATGTCAGTCAGGTACTGCGATATTGTATTTTTGAGCTTTAACTGAGCATAAATAATAGAAGTGTTACTATGATCCTGTTATTAAGTTTTACAACATTACCATACCACTTTATAATGATACAACTAGTTGCTCGCCCCGAGCTAGACCTCGCGCTGTAATGTAGCAAGATTTTCTTTATCTTAACAACTCGTGTACAAAATTTTATCAAGATCAGATGAACTTATTTACAACAACGTTCGGTCAAACATTCATTAACCCATTCCCCGCCATGTTCGCAACCCCCCATCGGTTTCGCGCATCTTCGAACTCGACATTTTTTTTGCCTAAACTATTTGCCTATAAAATTTAATCAGGTTCTTCATACTAACATACAAACATACAATCGCCTGTTAATCTCGACTCTGAGATTTCGCTTTGGTCAAATAGATAGTATATAAATTATAAATATAAAAATTTTTAGGTTTGTGTGTTAATCACGCGGCAAGTACTGAACAAAGTATACAAAATTTCATGCAAATCAGTTCTGTAGTTTTGGAGCTTATTCAATATAAAGAAATAAATAAACAAATCTTTCCTCTGTATAATATTAGTATATATGTATGAAATGATTCTATTTCCCTTTGTCATCATGCGTGAACAGATGAAACAATTTCGCTTATATTATATTATACACTATGAATATACAGGGTGTCCCAAAATTCAACGATAATACGGCACTAGGTGGTGGGCCTACTCATAACTACTTGAGGAAAAATAAAATAAAAATTCAATCTAACTTATTTTTTAAATTATTAAAAAAAATTGATTTGCTTCAAAAAATTTCACCTAGTAAGATATTTTTTGTTACCATGTCCACAATTTTACTAATATTTCTAACTTTTCTTTTGTATTGGAAACTTAAGTAGTACTGCTATCCACCACAATCATTTAAATACCCAGAATGCATGTAGTTTTTACATAAAAGCAATTGAAATTGTATTTTTCTCTAAAATTTCGAAAGATTTTTACTTTCAGTCAACTTTGATTCATTGTGGTGTAAAAAAAACGTAAAGTCACCACTATGGCAAGTCTTATCAGAAGTTGGCGCATCTATTCAAGATTATAAGATGGTAAAATACTTTTATAAAACTAGCAATAAAAATCGTACTATGCAAGAGTAAAGCAAGAGCAAAAAGTTGAAAACGACTTTTACTAATCAACTTTTTCTATGAGGCCAAAACAGTAATTGTTCTTTAAAAGAGGTCGAAGGAATTAAACCAAACAAT
>LQNK01000508.1:451812-480581 GCA_001586405.1 Phoebis sennae
TTATAATTTAAAAAATAAGTTAGATTGAATTTTTATTTTATTTTTCCTCAAGTAGTTATGAGTAGGCCCACCACCTGGTGCCGTATTATCGTTGAATTTTGGGACACCCTGTATATTTTGTTCTTAGTTGTTATTTTTGTATACTAATACTAATAAAAATGGCTATAATTTTAAATATTCGTACTAAAAATCCTCAATAGCCCTTACGTATAGGCCGCCCGAAGAAAGGAAAAGTAGAATTTTTAAAGGGGGACCCTAAAAAACTAGTGGCACGCCTACCTCTGGAATGATTTTCGGCTACAGGGTGTGTGGGGGAGGGTGGTCGTATTTCACAATTAAATTTTTCTGGCGCGATCTCGCTATGTATACGTTCAGCAACGCCGCACGCTTGGGGTGAGTCACAGAGGTGCTCAAACTGTGACAATGATATTTATGTTTTTGATATATTTTTACCTATAGGAATGTACAATTAGTTTGAAATGAATTTGAATTAGATGTTCTTTATTTAGCATATACACCAGTAAACCAAATTTATATAGTTCCTCAACGATGTTATGACGACGCTTTTTGTATGTTACTATTGGTATCAGATGCAAAATAAATTATAGTTTTATTGCCGGCATTACAACCGAGAGAAAAGAAGCAAGTGTATAATGAATACACTAACCCCTGCACTACGTTCTAAGACGTTAGTATAAAATATAGAAGGTTTAATAGTTTGGGAACCGCAGCCTCTCGGTTTAATATCGCAACGGCGACGACACGGCGGCGTCACGTGCGCTCAAAGATATACTAACACACACACAGACGCCCGCGCGTGTCTGTGTGACCTGGATGCCAGCCTGATGAAATCTTCGACATGTTACTTGATAGCCTGAAGAGGATTGTACTAAATTACGTTATATTCTTGACTACTATGCTCCGAAGTTTCGAATGTTTTCTCTAAGAGGTAACTGCTCGTTTAATATGGCGGTGTAAAGTTACTATTGTGCGTTACAATCGTAAAAACCTAGTCATTGATTTAATTGTTTAAATTAATTAATTGAATTAGGAATAAATATATAGAGTGAAAAGTGAGAGTAAACTTAATTTTAATTTCATGTGAAACGAGAGTCTTTTTAAACATTTATTTATATTGAAATCTAATAATTACTCTAAAACTTATAGACAGTAAAGAGTTTAAAGTATAGTGTAATTAGAGTTTGCTTTCAGGATTTCTTAGTACGACGTTTTTTCAGCTGTTACCGGTCCTGTCAATACATTCAAAGTCGGCGCCTTTACATATTTTCAAATTAAGTATCAATATTTTGCATATTTTTTTAATGTGAGAAGAAATTGTAGGAGAAGAAACTCAAGTTAATCTCGAGAATTTAAATTGTTTATACGAGAATGTTCCTTTTTTGAATTAAGAAGAACCTTTAATGTTATCAATCACCTCTATAACAACAGAGTAAGGAACATGATCATGAATAAAACCATATACGTCTATTTGTAAATACATTTCTATAATAATATAAATTCAATAAGCTCGTCGAAAGTTATTTTTAGTCGGTGTAATTTCATTAATATAGTTATGTTTTTTAAGCTGTTTAGTCCACGATTACTTAAATCTTTCGAACCAACGTCAAGCTTTCTAATCCAAACATTTGTTCTCAACCTCAACCTCCACTCAAATTTAACAACGATCTCCTACCAAGGTTGTTCTCAAATCTCAACTTGACCTTAAAATGTTCCTTAACTAACTTCTCCAACACGACTATCATATCTCCCAAGGAGTCCTCAAAATCTATTAATTCTCAACCTGGAGGACATTGCTTGGGAGATTTAAATCGGTAAGGGAGACCAGAGGCCGGTTGGCAGAATAAGAAAAAGAAGAACGTTGTTTTGTAAGAATTGGTTGGGATAATTTAGATCGGGTTTCAAATGTTCCATAATATTTCCAGAATCATGTCCAAAAATGTTTACTATTGTTTACAAACATCCTTGAATCAAAAAATAAAAAACGGTGAACATTTTTTATCGTGTATTCAACACAATGTTAATATAAATACGATTGAGTTTAATCCTTAAAAGCAAATAGACTTGCGCAGATTATTTGTAGAACAAACATTATTACATCTTACCTTTTAAATCGCCCTAATCCGATTTTTATAACCGTAACATGCGTGAGATAGATGAAATTAGACTTAAATGTAATTAAATAGGGTGTAATTTTGTGTGAATACTGTGGGGTTCTAATTTATTAGGTTGGAAGCAAAGGGGAAATCCCACGGGCGTTGTAACAGGTGCTGGGATGCTGTCCGCGACTGATGTCTAAACGTGGGGGCTGCTTACAGAGTGACTGCGTACATTGAGATCAAATATTACAGTTTTTTGTTTTGTCAGTCCAAAAAATACTAAGAAAAATACCTTAATTGTAATTAATACAACATATAAAGTATTTATATAAGTAACAAGATTAGGTAACCGATTATACCAAGATTTGCTACGAGTTCCGTAGAATCTTATGATTAGTCACGCCGTGCAGCTACGAACGCAAAACGTAGTCGGTCAGAAAGCCACTATGCTTATTATGAAAAAGGTATAACTTAAAAGTATCATATATACAACTAAGTATGGAATTCAGTTTATGATATATACCATTGCCTGTATTAATGCAAAATTTTAAAAGTTTATATGTGATAAAATTGCACGTTCCTAAATTTCCCTATTTCGGATTAGTGTCCAAGGAACGCCTCTTTTATTAGTCCTCATAAGTTGTTACAGCCTTAGCTCCACACATGTTCTATCCTACAAGTGACAGCACATTAATTAGCAGCCCCAGCAGCTAGTGAGCAAGTGCGCGGAGCGTGCCCGTGAATGTGTTACACGTCATCAATAACGATGCGTATTACTGTCATGGCCTTTGTTGCTAACCCTATTTGACCCGATTAATATGACGCGTTGGTAAACTGGGAAAGAATGGTGCGGCGGCGTGGCTCAGCGCTACGTTCCTAACGAACGTACTACAGTATTCGCCATACATTCTGTGATCATCGAGTTTTTATGAACACGAGTCTAAAGTTTAGTTTTACATCATTTAGGTTCCGCTATTAACAAAAACATACATGATGCAAATGCATTGCAAGAAGTTTGACGTCTAACAAAATCGATTCCAGATTCCATTCCTTTAGTAAACTGCTTTTGAATTCAAAGGCAAATGTATTCGTTTAACAACTTTCAAATTATATTGTAATTCCATGGATGTTGATCTTAAAAAATGGTATGTTTAATGATAATGAATATAGATAAAAAATAAATACAATATCATGATAGTTATATTTCAGACAAATTAAATAAACAGGCTTACAAGGATTGTTAAAACACAATGAAAATATTCGTCGGTTTTATGATTTAAAATAACAGGTTGTAAGCTATTTTGGCGATACGTTGATTAAAAGGGATTTTAAAATTGTTAATCAATTCAGCAGTTTCAATACATGATATGGAAAAATGGAATGGATAATGTATTTTAACATAATAATATTTAAATACTTTGTAAATGTTTACCTTAAAATTCATACGCTAATAAATTCAGCGAACACGTTCAAATAATGAATTGTAACGATTGCATACAATTTAAATATTTGGTCGTTTACATAAACACGTCAGTTAAATTAATTTTCCTAACAGGACCAATATTGCAACTGAGTCAAGGGTATGTTTTCAGTTGTTGCTTACAATTAAAATACAATAAAATTCTACATATATTTCTTATCTGTTAAGTATTTTGTTTTGTCGCGAACAAATTTTATTTTATTAAACGTCATTCATATTATAAGCAAGCTTTACGGCCGTTTTCAATATTCTTTCTTTCCCTTGTTTTGCTTACTAAAGTCAGAAAAATCCATCTATTTGCACTTACTTTGATTTCAATATTCTACGGATAGCCTTTGCTATGACTTTTGTCGATCTAACGTTATATATTCTGACATAACAATGTATCCGTAATCTTTGATACATTATTGAAAACGGCCGTTAGCAAATAGCATACGGGTTATCCGATAAGCAATTTATAAACACACACTAGTATTCGTAAAGTTCATTTGAAAGTATTTTGTTATCCTCAGGATTAGAAAAGTGAATTACATTGTTATTTGAAGTCCTCTTCCAGTGCTTGGTGGTAGTTTCGTGGTGTAGAGGATATCCCTTATATCTATAAGCGTGGAGCAAAGCTAGTATACTATATTATGTACACATTCACCTGTGAATATCAAGATATTCACTTATATGTGTCAAGACACATATAAGTGTTTGTAGCTGTCACCGTAACGCTATTCGTAGCTACTTGTAGACTTTGTAGACTTTGTAGACTTTGAACTTAGCCAGGTTTTTTAGGTGACATATTTAATTTAATACATTTCTCAATAATAATAATAAGAATAAAACACTTTATTGTACACAAGAACATGAATTAAAGTATACATAAACATTTATAAAAATAACGCATACAAATAGGCGGCCTTATCGCTCAGCAGCGATATCTACCAGGCCACCTTAGGATATAGGAAACATTTTGTTTTAGGGAAAAAGTAGAATATGCATAACTGTATACAAAAGTGCGTGATTAAATGCAAAATATATAATTACTATAAAACTTAAAACATATATACATAAAATAAGATATAGTCAACATACTTATACTATTACATAAAGACACAGAAAAAGTGAAAGGAAGAATGTAGGATACGGTTAAGATGAGAGAGTTGACAGGAAATGATTATAAATAAGGTTTTTGAAAGTGTTTAAGGATTGGGCTTGGCGTATTACAGAAGGGAGTGAATTCCACAACCTTATTGCTTGCACGGTGAAAGATGTGTCGTAAAATTTGGATGAATGAGCAGGCATGCAAAGCATAAGGTTGTCGCTTGAACGAAGGTCTCGTTCGTGCGAAGATCCCAAAAAAACAAATCTCTTTTTTAAATAAGAAGGAAGTCGTGGATCGAAAAGGATTGAGTAGAGAAAGGAAAGGATGTGAGTATTCCGGCGAAGGCGGATGGGCAGCCATTTCAGTTTAGAGCGAAACTCCGATATGTGGTCATATTTACGTAAACCGTATATGAACCTGATCGCGAAATTTTGGAGGCGTTCTAATTTATTCATTTGGTCCTCAGTAAGGTCTAAATAGCTTGCATCTGCATAGTCAAGAATAGAAAGCAACAAAGATTGCGCCAGCACAATTTTCGTGGAGATAGGTAAAAAGTTGCGTAGTCGTCTTAACATTGACGCGACACCAAAAATTTTACGACTTACCTGTTTCACCTGTTCAGTCCAAGTCAAGGATTGATCAAAATATATGCCGAGATTCTTAACTGTGGAGCTATATGGTATTCGGACCCCGTCAATTAAAATTGGAGGCGGATCTGTAAGGGCAATTCGTGAGATGTAGTAAGGACTTCCTAAAATAATGGCCTGAGTTTTACTGGGATTGATGCTTAGTCCATACTTATCAGCCCATTCTACTATAGAGCAGAGATCCGCGTTCAAAAGTCTAATTGCATGCTCAAGGTTTTCGAAAGTAGCATGAGTGTATATCTGTAAATCGTCTGCATATAGATGGTAGAGAGAAGATAGTTGAGACGAGATGGAGTTAATGAATACACTAAAAAGGAGTGGTGACAAGACGCCGCCTTGGGGTACGCCAGCTGCAACATCGCACCAAGACGAAAAAGTTTCGTCAACGCGGATGCACTGCCGGCGACCCTGCAAATAACTTTGAAACCAACCTAACACGACAGGAGATATGTTAATTGAACGAAGCAGAGCTAACAGGATATCGAAATCAACTGTGTTGAAGGCATTGGAGAAATCCAGGAGAGTAAGAATGGTTAGCTGCTTATTATCCATTGCCAGGCGGATATCATCTGTAACCTTAACAAGTGCAGTGACCGTGCTATGACCAGGACGAAAGCCGGATTGAAAGGGATCTAATAAGGAGTGTTTTGTAAGAAAGGAGCAAAGCTGTTGTTGTACTTGACCCTCAAGCACCTTGGATAGGAATGGAAGGATGGATATCGGGCGATAATCAGAGAAGCTTGTAGGATGAATCTTTTTGGGGAGTGGAATGATATGAGCGTCTTTCCAAGATTGAGGAAAAGTACTGGACGATATGGAAAAATTAAGGATATGAGTTATGATAGGATTTACTATGTCAAGGATAGGTAAAATCATAGCACGACCAATGCCGTCACAGCCCAGAGCATTCGAGGCAATGGACAATATGTTCTTCTTAACATCACTGTCAGTGAAAGGTGTGAAAGTGAACGGTGAGAAATTAGGAGCTGGTAAAGAAGAAAGATATTTAATAGTGTCGAGTTTAGCATTGCTATTCAATGGAGCCACTTGAGAAGTAAAATGTTGATTTAAAAGATTGATGTTTGTATTAAGAGGTGAATTATTTTGAATTTTACCTACTCCAAGAGTTTTTAAAAATTTCCATGTATTAGCTGTGTTGCCGTTCTCAACTGATTCATGAATATGGCGTCGTTGTGCGTCTCTACACATCGTATTGCAGCGATTACGGATGTGTAGAGACGTGACTCAATGTATATTGCAATTATGAAACCTGTTACTAAAAATAGTATCTTTGCACTATTATATTTACATTTTATAGTTATAAAGGCCAGTGTTACAAATATGATGATCAAAGTGAAAGCCATATGTCAAAGTTGGTTCCAGGCTAAAAGATCACGAAAAGGGCATTGAAAATATCAAATTAATTACTATAAGACTATAATTCGTTTGCGATGTATAGCCGTCCGGTGTGTATGTCTGTTTAATCCGATTAGCGACATCTGTCGACGTCGGTTCACTCGAGTTATTTTATCCTTACGAATAGTAAAGGAATATACGCATACAAATATAATGTATGATAGGCATTGAATGCAGTTTGTAGGTTTTATCAATTTAATCAAAGACTAAGAGTAGTCTTTGATTAAATGGATATATTCGTTTTGCAGGGTTTTCTCGGTTCGAAGATAAAGTGTGAAACTTTTCCATCCATATGAAGGCAATATGATAGACAAACTCAGTGTAAAACGGAGCAGACAGAAATAAAAAAATGTTTCTAATTCAGCAGATGCGGTGAAAACGATGTACCATTCGGTCTATACAATCTCGCGCTACGCCCTTGTCATACTTGTAAAAAAGATATAAGAACTTTTATTCCAAAAACAAAAAACATATTTTTATACTTTTAATTCCACTATATTTATATAATACATTTGAATATAGTGGAATTGAGAGCTTATTCTCTCGGGGCTCTTTCAATATCATATTATTTGAGTTTAGACCAAATTTGATATTCTTAGCCTAAAAAAAACAATTAACGTCGCAATAGTATCCCCTAATTTATGCCATATAAACCATTAAAAGGTGAGAATTAATTATAATTAATGAGTAAAAATGGCATCGCGCCATTATCATTTCATTATCGCGAACTCGTTTGACTTTATTTAAATAAAATTAACATCTGAGATTAATAAAATGGTAATAGGGCACTTGTTGCCGTGACAGCAGACTAGTGGGATTATTTCTTTGTCTACGCCGAGCCGCCGGTGGTCGCGTTGTTTATTCCAGTTTTATTTAACCGGACCTTGTGTAGGGTATGACGGACTTTAATAAAAAGCAGACTTTATTATCTACAATAAGAAATTATAAGTGTAGGAAAATAAATTTAAATGATATGACAACATATTATGATATGTTGTCATATCATTTCTCCTATAGTGTCGATATATACTCATACTATGGTATGAGTATATATCGACACTATACGAGACAACGATTTACATAAACTTTTTCGTAAAGACAGTAAACTCTACTTGCTCTATTATTTATATGTTGATTTTTTTAAAATAATGAAAACATACTTATACGAGTATCAATCAATATTTAAAATTTATCCGCCCTTTGTCGTAACTAGCTTATATCATTTAAAAATGGTACTTTTAAATTACATTTTTACTGAAAGTAAACGAATTTGAGTAACAGGCGATCAGACACAATGATTTAACTATTAATTAATTTTTTTTACTTAACTTCAACTCTATAAAAGTTATTTATAAATACAGAACAATACTTTATTATATTTAAAATACGTTATAAAGTTGTATATTCATATTCCCTACCTAAATAAACCCGTGAGAAACATTTCATTGCAAACAACTAAACTACTATGTCATTTAATAAAAGTAATGAATTTATCATGTGTACATTACGCGATTCCCACCAACTAACTTCATAAATAATACATAGCCTCCCGCAGTTTGACACAACTAAGCCAAGGCGACCGCACATAATCCCAGAGCGATATGAAACTATATTTTATATCACTAAATACCACTATCGAATATTGGCTTAAAACCTAAGCTACCCACCCGCTCACTAAAAATTTCTCCATATTAATATCGCACAATTTTGAACTCTGTGACATCTATTACGGCTCAATTATAAATAATTTTATTAAAATCGTCCGCTAAAGCATTTCATATTTCAATTAAATGAAATAAAGTTCAAATTCGCTTAGTAAAACGTCATGGAATGATGAGTTGTAAAGCAGGCGTCCGCCCCGGGTTGTTAAATTACAGTATCCATGAATAAGTTGTATCGCGGATACGTTTTATATTGCCGTTTCCTGATTATTAATGAAATAAGGAATTCACGTTTGTAGCTTCTGTATTGAATATTCTTAACTTAAAATTTCTTAAGTTTTGAATTTAATTAACTTATAAAGTCCTATTTCATTCGTGCATATTAAATTGGTACTGAAAAAAATCCAAATAAAATCCTTACCTGAAACTGAATTAAATAAGCTTTTTACGCTTGATTTATTTTGTTCGAGATTTCAAATATAGCAATAAAACGTAATTAAATTAAGTTGAATCTTTACATTTGTTCGAACCGTCGCGATGGGTATAGATAACCGAATACCGTCTTATATGAAGAAACTTTGAAGATATAAAATGGATGCTCAATTTGGAATCAATTTTTGTACATATTATATTCATGAGCTTGTAGATTTGGGTGTCCAAAATTTTTCAAAATAGTCGTGGGCCAGGGCGGCAGTCGGCAGCCACGTGTCGCCGCGGGGCGCACGAGTCTGTAAGCCGGCGCACGCCGCGTCTCGCGTCAACTCTAGCCGATTGATAAGCAGCCCGGTGTTTGCTCGACATCCACGCTTTATTGCCTCGTGGGATGTACCCCATTGTTGCCTTCACAATAACACTATAACACCGCCGTGTCACCCGTTACTATGGGAAAAACAATATTTTTCCCCGTTTCGCGATATTTGCACTGCGCTCGCTAAATATTTACAGAATACTGGCGATAAATTGCGGCGACATTCCCAATTGCACGTGAGAATTGTGATTCGTTAAATTAATTTTTGTTCCCAATGATAACAATACGAGCAAATATTCGTTTTCCGATATCAGTACAAATTCCTTTCTTGTGAAATGGAATATATTTGTCCGTTAAAAATATTCAGTTAATGCTTTTTGTAAATTCCATTTGACAAATAACTTGCGTTATTATTGAATGGTATAGACAGAAATATGCATTTTTTCACCTGTCTGGATTATTTAGTATTCATTAATTGTTATGAATTTCACTTACTACAGTGAAACAATGTTAAAAATATATATTATGATATTATTACCTCATCTCAAAACACAATAAGCTCGTCTGTTAGAAATTCTATTACTAAAATTAATAATCGTAGGGTTGTCACTTGTCATGTAAACGATAAAATCAAATCTGTACTAATCAGTTCAATAACTTGTACAACAAGTGAATTTTATCGTGATATGATCTTATGAAAATGTTTCAGTTCCCAATCATACAAAACACCTGTATAAATAGGTGAATTACACAAACAATGAAAATGGTGCTACAAATTAGTACATTGTATTTTGGTCTGATTACATATGTAGATAAAGGTTAGTATTGTTTCGACTGTTTTAATTTATGGATTGTATGGGGCTCGGGGTACAGTCGTTATCTGCCGCCCCTTAGTAAACATGGAAGGTAATTTCGCAGCGAATACAATGATACTCGGCATACAAGATAACAGGACTGTTACAATTTATCGCCAAATGTCCAGTTCTCACAAACACGCACTGTCATGTGACGCAATTGTGATTATTGAATACGAAACAGCCAACGAAATTCAGAACTATTTTGCAGTAATAATGCACGCAATGGCCATTAAATACTTCATTTTCGCCCTAATTTTCATCACGTTTCATACATCAGAATACGTTTGTTTATATATTACTAAATACTTTAGTGCTGGTAAGAGAAAAGCAGTTATGAGTAGGTATTGGATATATGACCTCAATCAATATTTTTTATATCGAATTTGAGTATTACTTCGCGAAACTAAGTGAAAAAGAAATGCGTATCTTACATTACCTATATTTCCATAAAAACATTTATTTTTTGAAATGTATAGTTATTTTCGTTTAACAGTTTATTTTATTATTTTAAAAATCCCGACTGCGGTATTTATGAAAAATTAAAAAAACTGTTAATTAATATCAATATTAAATGTAATTTAATGCTATAGTGCACTAAATCAAGACTTAATAATTCTATAACAGTAATATCTTTGAATAATTATTTAACATTATTGCCCCTAAAAAACATGAAATACGTTTAACGTCAACGTCAACTATTTCTCTCTTATATCTTTAAGCGTTATAATGACTCAGTTTAAAATATAAAAAAATAAATAGTTGTAAGTATTGTTTACAGTTAATCTGATTCAATCTCGTTCAAGAGAAGCATCAATGCTCATCAGATTATCGTAGTGTATGATGTACAGTGTTATCGAGTTGAACGCTTGTAAAATAGCTCTCATTAGGTTTAGTCAAAAGCGTTTAACTTCAGATGCGATCGCATTGAAAGGGACAAGTGCCAATATAGATTTTATCAGCGTACGTTCTCACGCGTGCCGGGAGCGTGCCGTACCTGTGTAGAATAGGCTACGCAGATGCGGTACCAACACATGTAATTTATTTATTTTATTTATTAAATTAAATATAACTTGTAAATTTTAATTACAAGTCATATTTAATTTTAGTATTTATATATTTTTAGTTTTAAAAATAACAAATGCACATAAATGTTGTGAATGAAGGTAAGTCATGTCAATATTCCATCTTAAAAAAAAATATTATTTAACTAAATAACGATATAAATTTTTGCAACCCTTGATGCCAATTCAGTAACACACTACGAAGTAAATACTTTTATAAGAAGATACTATTCGTTTCAAACTCCATACAGTGATTTAAAAATATGTGTGGTACATCTGTTTCGAGTTTCGACAATCACGATAGTCTTTGTCAGTCCTCCCCCGATCTGCTACAATTAATCTCGCATGGGAAAATAACCCACTTGTGATGGCACCAGCGATTTGCTAGTCATTTGTCGTAATGCCAATTGATTGACATGTTTCGCTTTAGTAACCCATATTTAAATGTTCGGGAAAATATCGTTTAATAAAGTTTCATGTCAAACATTCCGAAATGATTTTCATAGATCATATCCTAATGGAATCAAAATACTTTTTAAAGGATTTTAAACGTGGTGGTTTATTATACATTAATGTATATTAAATATGTTGTATAGTATGGAAAGTACTCACGAGACGAAAATTCTATATTCTTATAGGGATAGATTTCGCTATGTTGAATATATTTTTTGAGTAGATAGACTATTTTTTGATCAGATAGACTTTCCATCACTTTTGTCTGAAATTGAGAATAGGAGTAAGATATATTATATCTCACCTACTCCTATTCTCTCGTATTATTTTCTTTCAAATGAAGAGCTATACAATGGATGTTTGTGTATTTGTTTGTCAAACAAGGGGTAACTACGTAACGGATTCTCATGAAATTTCGTATACTGATCGCTTCTTAGCTAGATCAGGTATACTTATACCATTGGATACTTATCCAATTTATTGATCTATAGACCATGAATGTAGCGTGAACGATGTATTAAAGGCATGTGCAGAAGCTAACAATTAAATAAATATCCATTCTAAAACAGCGATATCGTGTTCGAATTTTTAATTTGGGCTGAACTGTTTGCGTAGCTGTCATCTCGGTCAAATTGACCTCTTATAGTCGGCTCGCGGTCACTCGGCGCGCTGGGCGGCCTCTCTCGAGCTCCTGCTGGGTACTCGAGCGCACTATGAACTATAAAATACACCGCTTGCTCCTCATTAGTTTGCGTTCATTATGTACGGTGCAAAACACTTTTCCCTAGGCTTAGGTTAGATCGTGAATACAAAATATATCAATATAAGTGATTTATTTGATTGAACATGAGTACAAAGGTGGCAGACAATATCAAGAATTACATACCGATAAGGTGCGTGCAAAATTATAAGTAGTGTACATTCTAAATTCGATGAAAAATAAAATACAATATACATAGTCAACACAATAGTTAAGTAATTTTCATTCCTCTAGGTAAGAATTACTTAGAAACTACATGCGTAAAAAGTAAGTTATTATAGCTTAAAATTCGAGCTACCTTCACAGGGATAAATAAAATTTTAAATCCAAGGGTTAAGAGTGACACGAGTTTCATAACGGTAAGCCACTAAAATAACGAAACCTTAAAAATAAAAATATGAAGATAATCAATTTAAGATTTCCTTTTATCTAAATAATAAATTATTAACATGCATCTGGTGGACAAAGTGAAAGAGAATTTAACAAATAGAAATTAACAATAGAAATTATATGCCAATTTATTTATCACAAAATTAATATTAAATTTAAAAAATATACTTTAAGCCTTGTGCGATCTCATTTTCATTCTGCTTGAAGTTTTTGGTGGAAACAAAAGACGATATTTTTATATTCATTCTGCTTTTTTCTTTTACCAGAAGAAAGGAATAGGTATCTCTGTACATAACAAAGGGCTGACAAAAATATTGCATTAATTAATAATAATTTGTTCAACGATGTCTAATCTGAGTTTTGCGTATCATTAAAACAATACAATCCTAAAGATGAATTAAAGAACAATATTTTATTTATACCTACAAGTAACGTAGCGTAGGTATAAACACGTACAAATAAAATCGATTCGGAACATTTTATGACGGAAAAGTATTATCAAAGTCGATATTTCATGGCTTAAAGGAATATTATTTGAACATCAGGAGAAGCAAGGGTGAGGTGCAACGATACCCGGCAGGGTGATCGTTTAATGCCCTAATAAAAATTCTAAGCTCTTTTCAATGAAACTTTTTCATCAAACCATTCGCAATATTAAAATTTCTAGTGTTTATTTATGTTCTATAAAGTGAGAGTTAAGTCAAGAAAGCACTCTACAAATAGATCTTTTGCGTTCAAGTATAAGAATTTTTCTTTCCTTGGTTATATCTTCCTTAAATACATACTACAGTTAAAATTATATCTACCTGTTTGTTTACGAAACCATGTAAATACCTATATACTATGCTAAAGTATACAAAACGGGAGCCCAAATTAAAAAATGCAAAACCGAAACGATAACAACTTGCAACCGAGAAAAATTAATTCCAAAATCTCCGATATCGCATTGTTACTTAAAAACGCTAAGAATTCCCTCGATAGCAATAACCCTGTAACTCGTTGGATGCGGAGTATCGAACAAATCGGGGAAATAAAACGCATCGATGTAAACCACCGGGGTGGACGTAATCAATTCCTTGCGAATTTCATATTATGCATTCCGAACGTGCTAAGTGTTGACGGTTAAGAGCAGGCCTTTTTAATTTTATTTACGTTTGAAGCTACGAAATTAAAAGGTATTCAGATGTTTGCGTTTATTAACTAATCAGTGAACATGTCGAATTTGTTTAGCATGATTAATTTTGACTGAGAGCTCTATCACTAAACAAGAATTGAAATGTTTATATATGTCGCAGTAAGATAGAAAAAGCCGTAATATAATTATATCCCTAGGGATATAATTATATGCCGTAACATAGTTATGGGAAAGCGATTCATTACTATCTCACTAGGAATATAGTTATAAAACGGTCCAAGTTTAGTGATATACTTATATTACTAGATTAAGTTTAGTGAAATATAAATCTACCATAGGATTAAATAAAAATTGATATAATAAATTGGTTTATATAAGTTTATCTTTATTAAAAATCGACTTTATAAATCCTGCAGTTAGTTACAATACTTTGTGACTTTAACACGTAATTACACGTATTAAAGAAATTTCAATTACATATAATTAAAACTACGATATTTTATGGAATTTAAACATTAACAATGCAATTAAAACTAATCAAACATTAAAAATCTTTTAAAACTAATCAACAGTTTTGAGATATCTTGCATGAGATTTATTTGTAAGTAATTTTTAATTTTTGTTCAGACAAGAAGCGGAATCATGTCATCTAGAATTACATAGCACTGAATGCTTCTTACAGGCACATCTTTTAGTAAAACACTGTATATTCGATTTTTAACAGGAACGCTGCACACTCCGAAAGCTATTTCACTAAACTTAATCCAGTAATATAAGTATATCACTAAACTTGGACCGTTTTATAACTATATTCCTAGTGAGATAGTAATGAATCGCTTTACCATAACTATGTTACGGCTTTTTCTATCTTACTGCGACATATATATTATAAGTTTACGATGAACTTAAAAACTGTTACCACTATCAAACAATTCCACCAATAGTATTCTAAATGTATATAAAATCTTAGAAAATAGTTTAGAACATATTTAAATCATAAAATTTAAAATCAATTCACTCGGAAATATTTAATCATCGTGTGATGGAGATTTACATTAGGGGCCGTTTTTTCCCGTTTAATCCGCAGCGGAGGGTCACAGCGGGACTCGTCGTATCTAAAATCGTGAAATGACAAAGGATTAGACACATTCGAACATTTGACTGCGATACTTTATTGTGAAGATATCGATGTTTTTGCATGTCTTTTTTTTATTCAAAGTATTATTTACAATAACATTTCGTATATCATTGTCAGGTTGTTGAAATTTAAAAGAAAATATTTTTCAACAAATAAAAATTGAAGCACAATCCCATGAAGAAATAATACAAAGTACCTACTTACTACATACTTTAAACAAATTTGTTGTACATAAATTTAAATAAATATTATAGCGTAAATTTCTAGTGTAGTTAATTTCGTAGTCGTAGTATTTATTAAACTTATGTCTTTAATATTGTCGGTATGTCTATCTATAAGAGGACAATATTTTTGTGTATAAAAGCTACTATTTTATGTACCTATGTAGATTATCTATTCTTTCATTTGTATCAGTGATCAAGATTAGAAGTAACATTCTCTTGTGTCAGGTGAAGTGAAAAACATTGACAGGGAGAGGCTGACTAAATAAAGGCGAATATATATCGGTTAAATCGTTGCACGCGACCGCCACGCGCTCGCCGACAAGCTCGCTCGCAAACATATTGACGATATTTATACTTGCTGGTGGCCACGGTTTAAACTACCCTAATGTTGCCATTTAGGAAATTTAGCGGCGATATATGGGTTTATAATTTCGCCATAAAATAAGCGGGTAATAAATAATGTTCAGGCCCTTTGCTGTAATGGTTAATAAGCAAAAATACTATAAAATTGCTTAACAGATAACTTGAAAATATTGATTTCTAAATATTTATTTTGTTGTAAATTTATTTTTTGTAAATTAATTGTTTTATTTATTTTATTTCAACAACGATTTCATTTTCTTAAATATAATTCTTATATCGTTTGTAACTCCACTAATATTAAAAATATCGAAATGAAATAGGGACAAGAAAATGAAATATGTTATATAGCATAAATTATAATGTTCGCGATATTGACTACGAGATACCAAATAAAATCTAATACAAGTTCGGGCCTCCACTTTTCTCTCCTGCTCTGCTACGACCCTTTTTATTGTAAACATAGGGGAAAGCGTCCCTTCACAGGTTCCTCCAAATATACGAAAATAACTTCTATTTATAAACGTGAAAGCTACGTTTTCGTGTGTAAAAGTCACCAGATTTTTCAGCGTTGGCACCTTTGAGTTCAGTTTTCAATGCTACATGTGCCCGCCCAAAATTTCATGTAAAATCGCAAAGGTCTCGACTGGAATTACCTAATAATGAAAATTCATTTTCAAAGGCTTAACAATTCAATATTTTAGTTAGGACATTTTATGGACATATTTCGTTTAAGCCAGCCTGAAGTATGTTTTACGGATAATGTCTTAACGACAAGATAGCAAACATAAGGAAATCCTACCTATATATCTACTTACTTCTAAGTTCATCCAGCCTGCGAAAGGCCGAATATCTGAGTGTTAATTGGTAAAATAATGGAAATATTATATAATACTAACTTTATAAAACAGATAATTATGAAATTATAATACATCTATTGAACTCCCTTTTCGTAGAGAAAGTTACAGCTAGTATTCATAATCATTTTAGCACAGAAATCGTCAAAAAAATCAAACGAACGCTAAAAAAATAAAGCTATTAAAATATTTCCCGGAATCTTTATTACCGAAGTCCGATTTCGCTTTAGTAATATTTTTGAGCACGCTTGTTTTTCAGACAATCGACGGACGGTATTGCCAACGAAGCCAATATTGTCGGCGGAATTTTTGTGTTTTTTTTATTCACGATTTCCCAGAAATATAAAATCGATGCTGATTCCAAAGGCATGCAATTTCGATTAAGCTTTTATCCAAGATCCTTTTAAGCCGATTAATTGGTTTATTTGCCTGTAAATACTTGGATTTGTGCAAAACATTGCGCAATTTAAATTAAATAACGATTACGAATTACGAACGGTAAGTAATTATAAAAATAAATTTATTAGAAGAAAGAAATAATTACATTCATAGACCCGTAATACCAATTGCAAACCGTAACAAAAAGTATAAAACGTTTAATCTAAACAACACAATTTAAACTGAAATTGATATTAAGAAACGCGTCATCATTGTAAAATTGATTCTTAAGAATTTGTACCATTTTTATGGTGATGCGTATTCCGATAAAGTGTTGTTAATTTGATGCAAAATTTTACAATTTAACTTATTATTTCTTTCGTTTGTTCGTCATCGATGTGTTAATTACATAAAATGCAGTCCTTTTTCATCAAAAGCATATTCATTAAAACCGTGCAAGCAACATTACGTAATGTCCAATAAATGAATTAACTTTTAATTAAGTGCGAAAGTCGAGTGTGAAAATGATTGGTGTAAAAATTGTATTTTAATAATATTAAGAAGTTGTCTGTTGCAGGGTACCTTTCGACTTTTTTAGATCTAATGTCCTGTCCTGTCATTAATGCTATGCTTCAGTAATAGTCAAAAGTTTATTACAGATTTTGAATTTATTTTATCATTTAGTGTAACTTGTAACTCCGCGATTCCAATGATATTGTTATTGTTTATTTTAATGGTTTACCATTGTAACGTCGTTGACGGTTTCGTTACTGGTAAACTGGAAAATGATTTAAATAAATACGTAATTTTGGAATGTGCTTTCTGAATGTGTCTTTGCAAGAGACATTGCATATGATTTTAGAACCATTTTTTTAAAATTAAAGCAATAAAGTAATTAATAATTTAATCTCTTATATAAATGTTGCACTAACGTCTAAACGATCTATCATTTTTCCCACACTTATTTTTCCACATTGTAGTTCATTACAATCCCCATTCATCGTGAAAATAATGAGAAGAATTTAACTATCTTAGTAATGAAACTAGTTATTGCAATTAAACGAGAGTACCTTCGAATACATTTTTTAGCTTACATTCAAGAAACACATAATACACAGACGCTTTTTCATACCGCAAAAAATATTGACGTCGAAACCTGAATTAAATTAAAAAAACTTTAAATAAATCTATGAACCATCAATGATCACGCATAGCTGGGCATGGCTCAATCGTATTTGTATGGAGAACGAGTTGCGGTTACCGTGCGCGTATTCTACTTGTTCATCCCACCATGGACTTGAAGTGGTGGAGAGGCGAAGTCACAATGGAGCCAAGCGCACGCAGAGCCATTCACCGTGGCTGACAAATGAAAACATAATAATAATTCCAACAAAATTTTATTGCTACGAATTTTGGATGTGACATCTAAAAATAGTGGTTTTCTTGTCTTTTTTTATTTATACGAAATATTTGGATTTATATTGTAACTGTGCTAAATCTAAATTTTGGTATCGTATTCCAAAATAAGCTGTTATTTGACATCAAACTAATTCACTCATCATTCATCAAGCGATAAAAACAATGAAATATAAAAATTTTTAATATTGAGGGGTTCAAGGTTTGCGTGACTTATACGAATCATTTAACATTCAATAAGTTTAAATGGATATTAAAACAGCGTAGCAAGATCCATATTTTAATAATATTCTTCAACCCGGACTTCAAACACAGCCAAACTCAACCAAAACGATCTAACAAACGATTCTACGTTATTACACTGTACCCTTACATCGGATATACCACATCCGATAATTTCGTAGATCCCGGCGTGTTTATAGACGGATGGTGTAAGTAGTCGTTCAATGGCAGAATTGGCCCACTCGAGCACAAAGCATACTATATCACAAGTGCCCTAACCGAGATACCTCTCCAGCTGTTTTTTGGCATAAAAAGTAGGGATCTCTCTTCACTATGTTATAATAAATGCAACCGTCGATTCACTATTTACGACTGTTGTTGGTAGATTTAATTCAGATGCCTCGACTTTGGTAGTTATTTACACTTATGATATCCTTAAACTACGAAGATTGAGTTGTTCACATAATACCTGGAACTAGATTTTTCAGTTGTAGTCGTATGTTCATCTTTTTAGTCCCTATATTTAGATTAGACTTGTAATATAATATACAATAGATCTTCAAATAATATATTATTATTTTTGAAGATCTAGGTCTAGACTATTATATTTAGTTGTTATAAAGTCCTTTGCGTAATACGCTAGTAGTAAAAAAAGATAATTCCACATGGAAGAAACTAAGTAAAACGGGTATAAATAAACAAAAGTTGTATTTAATCATGTTTATTTCTTTAATTTCAATTTCGATTCTCTATCTCTAATTAGTCAACGTTATAAAGAATCAGGGGTTCTCAGCCTTTTCTTGGTTGAAGACCACTTTTATTTCATTAGCAGAGACCACAACGTAGGTATTGAAATTTTTTTTCGTAAATCCGGTTCAAACGCGACGCGCCCCACCAATTTTTGAATTTGGAAATTTGGAATATGATCGCAATACTTTGTCCAGATTTGTCTATTTATTTTAGTGTGCGTGTGCACACATGAGTAATGAGTGTGTACCTATAAAACTTCACACAAGCGGAAGCTTGCATACATTTACTATCAACGATTGAGAAGAATAGCGCGTCTTCGTGAATGAATTTATCTATACTTATGAGACAGTCACGTGGCACAGAATTAGCGCTTAGAGCATTTTCGTTGCACATAGTTTTACGAACTTGTGTAGTTACAGACGGGCTCGCCAAGCTCGATCACACAAGATGCAAATAGCGCAACCCAAGAATGCTAAACAGAAGTTAAGATCGACGAGATTGGAAACACTGAGACATATCGTTACATGGGCTTTGATCAATTTGTTGACAATACTGATTGTTATAGATGAACTACTGATAGTTTTTTTTAACATTCGAAATAAACCAAACTCAGTTAAGATTGTACTTTGATTTTTAATGTGGTAGGTGTATAAAATTTTTGGTAATAGATATTTAAGCTAAGCGTCCACATCATATATTAAAATCTTTATTTTTACAGTAAATGCGTACCGTTCGATGCATTATGTGACATTATACAAGTAATATTACTATCCGCCATATGTAGACGCCTAGCTTAACCGATTGTAATCGTTGCTTTGTGTATATGCTTATATCGAAAGATCGGTTAATTTATTTTGTTTTATCTTATTTCATTTAGAACTAGCTGCTCAATTGAAAGTATTCTATCAGCTTATCACTTTATTTATCACCTTATCAATCCTGTCTGGACATGAAGTTTCATCAAAATCCAGTCAGTAGTTGCGGCATAACATAGAAAAATATAAGTAGGTATATATAAACTGTCACACTTATAATATTAAATACATCAATAAGTATAGTAAAAAAATAAAAAAAATGTATTTGAGGCAACTTGAAATTTTAATTTGGTATTATTTATAACTAAAAATAGAATCCAAAAAAGACTATATAAGAGATATTAATATCTTTTTGGTAGGACTTTCTACATGCCAGCTTTAAAAAAAGCCCACTACTTACCAGCCAGATTTGTAGTTCCATGTCGAGGTATATCATACAAGTTTTCAGCGAGCCTCAAATACTTTCCCAAAAATTGTTACCAGCCCTCGACCCATAATTATAATAGGCCTTTCGCGATTGAACCATGAATATTGTTGTTATATTTAGAACGTTGTCAAAGCTTGTGTAATTTACAACTAAACTGCAGTATTTACTCACGAATTCATAAACATAGACTTTAAATTAATTCTCATTTTACTCGTTGTACATTAATATCATATCATGGAGTGACTGAAGGAAATAATTATCTCATTTTGTGGTGTTCTAAATAATATATTATGTCCTATACAAATTTTGTAGGACATTATTAAATATAGGTCTCACGTAATTCTATCATAACAATTGTCAAAAGTAGTTGAAAATGCTTTTACATCCATTATTGAGCAATCAAACTTAGAGCAAGATAGTGTAATTAAACTTATTGAATGTAAACTATAGCGAATGATTCATATATTTACATTCCCTTCGAAGATGCAAAGCTTCAACGCAATATTGATCAAGTGGGCGCTCCAAGAAAGGTAAGCCGTCCCTTTAATAGTTGTGTTTATCAACTTTTGTTAAACTGAAGCTAAGCGAGAGGAAGCAATAGGCATATAATCTATACTAATATTATAAAGCTGAAGAGTTTGTTTGAACGCGCTAATCTCAGGAACTACTGGTCCGATTTGAAAAATTGTTTTAGTGTTAGATAGCCCATTTATCGAGAAAGGCTATAGGCTATATATTATCCCGATTTTCCCACGGGCGCGAAGCCCTGGGGCGCAGCTAGTATTATAATATGTCTGAAGGTTTTAGGCGTTTTGAAATGTAGAATCGATGATGTTGCCATGTGTGTTTTCTAAGCTAATTAAAAAACGTTGAGGGCTCAAACGAAAATACGCCACACTCAACATTACCCGCTCTATAGAAATAGCATATCTCAATATTATATCGTAATATAATAAAAGTTTCCCCATAACGGATGAGTACGAACACAATAGAACTCAGGTATTGACAATAAATTCCGCAATTTCACGTACAATACGCTGGATTACGATATATAATTTTCTTATTTTGAAAGCACAATTATGCATACTATATTGATGTATATACATCATCATCAGTAGTAATAAAGTTTAGTGGTACTGAGTTTGAATAGCAAATACAAAGGCTGGATAGATTTATATTTTAGCAAATTTCTATTATAAATATTACTAACTCTACATTCATAAACTAAAAAAAACATTACAAACTATTACGAGTTATAAACCGTAAGGCCACTTGAAGTCCGCTTTAGTTATTTAAGATAATTTAATTCTGAATCAAAAATCACGCATAGATAATGCGTGCTTCTTTCTCGTTACTTAATATATTACATTGTATTTCAACTCTATCATATTTTATTTTTATTAAATCTAGCATGGATTTTTTTGTCATTACTAAAAAACATTAAAAACGAAAGAACGCTGAAAGGGTAAAGGGTAAAAATAAATCCAGCGGCCTATAGATAAATCAATAACAACTATCTCTTACTTCGTTCAATAAGTTTTCAGTCTAGACTTATTGAACACAGTCATGAAAATAAAATAAATGTATTTCTTTAATAATACTTGACTCATACGTAAACAAAAAGCAATATATTGATAATAGTAAAAACATGTGACTTTTGCATAGACTATTCCTTAAAATCTCGTAATCGTTAAGCATATTGTGCATCCTAAAATTCGCGGTCGTAATCAAAGCAGCACTGCCGAATTTTCCTTCGGTCGAAAAAAACATTTAGTCGCCGTATCGCAGCGGGAAAATATAATAGCTTTCTGTATAATAGGTAGGTTGGGTTAGACTATTGGGCGGAGTCGTGTGAAGGGGTCCTGATTGGCGGGATAAGAATGGGAGATGAAGCTGAGCGGGACTGAGGGTGCCGGCGACGTCACTGCTCGCTCGGTTGGCGCGGCGATCGCGTGGTGTGTGACGCTCGCTTATATGAAAAAAATGTTAGAGTTCTACACGAATATCAATTCGGGATTGATGCAGGAGGGCATGCAGCCGCCGCTCTCGTGCGCCGGACGGACAGGTCAGTGGAGTGACTTTTATTGTGGTTCTGCGAATTTTACTTTTGAATCATGTGCTAATTGTAAATTGTAAATACTTATGTTAGTCTTGTACGAAATTGACTTACGGTTTTTTGTGTTACATGATTAAAATGAATATAGTTTTATAGCAAATTTCTTCCTACGTTTATATAAATTTAAATTAAAAAATAAATTTCTAGTTTTATGATAGTATAAATTAAAATCCTAATTAAATCCTATTAAAACCTCTATAACCTTTAAAAGTAATTAAGTGGAAAGCTGTGACATTGTAAATTACTAAACAGTGGAAATAAACCTAACGGATTACTAAAAGTAAGCAATCCAGCAATATGAAAATACAATACTCTAAAAAATGTGGACAGCCTCATAGAATATTTCAATAAAGGTCAGAATTTTTTTGCTATCGCCACATCCTTTGTCCGACGGTCCCGCGCGCTTCCACATCGACGCAAACAAGATATTTTATGTTTGACAAACCTAGGAATTTTTGCTTTGTAGCGTGTATCGATTTAAATTCTACTGTAAATTTTTACGTATTGTTTTTTCAAGAGTTTTCATCTGTTATACACCGATATTATATTTTCACTATTTACTTCAATAGTGTTTTATGCTTTTTAAAAACATCTGATATACTTAATTGGATGTATACATGAATCACTTATTGGGTAATAACTAATAACATTTCCTATTTCATGGTATAATTTATTAATTTTTCTATAAATAATATAGTATAATGCCGTTTTAGAAGGAAACGAAATAATTACGTATATTATGATAAAAATGTTCAATTCGATAATATATTTTACATATTTTTTAATAATACAACAAATAGATGTATGACATATATAGATACTGTCCAGTGTCCTGGTGTTGTTATTTAGGGTCTGTTCCATGGATTTTTATCTTGAATGTTGTTATTTTTACCTAGTAGATAAAATAAGCTTTAAGAACGAAAGCTTTCAGTTCGCTACGCGGAATTAAAAATATATTATAAAAACGTGACTATGCCTTGAAAATATACCTATTATAAACCCGTGAAAGAGTTTCTTACCTTAACAAGCTGAAGACTATTAATTTTTTTCTATCCATATAATATAGATGATGATTTTTTGTTAGTTTGAATTTTTGACCAATAATTGAAGCTAATAACATATTGCCGCCGAAGCGAAGCAGCGCGGAAAAGCTAGTTAAATATAAAACGGAATACAAAATAAACATATTTGTGAGTTATTTACTTACATAAAATAAAAAGTAAACATTGTAATTAAAATAATAAATACTTGCTCACAACTTTTAACACGGACTGTTAACCGATTCTCAGAACAGCTTCGCAATAAGCGCTCTATAAAATACGAAAGATTTATTTAAAACTGTGCATATTATAACACAATGATGTGGTAAATTTTCTCGTTCCCGTGGGTTTTCTTAGATAAAAAGTATCCTATGCTCTTACTAAACTTTCAAACTATAGTGGTACAAAATTTCATCGAATTCGATGAATTGATTTAGGCGTGAAGAAGAGACAGACATACAGACAGATACTTTCGTATTTATAATATTAGTACGGAGTAGATATATAAATATATTAGTAGTATAGTATTAAGTACCTATAAATAGAGATTAGTTTAGATATGAATAGCAACCCCTTATCACACAAGCCATAGGTGAAATCCAAATATTGTCGATAGAAAATGTTACTAAAGGAAAACATTTCTTCATTTTTGATGGAAAGAAAAAGACATTCAAATATTTCGGGAAATAAATATTTGAATTTTATTTGATGTGATATAACTGCGTGTACGAGATAATTTAAAAATTCATTTTTTAAATTTGATTTCATGGTTTTCTTATCATTTGAATTTTCAATTTAATTTGAGAGATTTCAACTTATAAATAAACCCTTTTGAGTTAAAAGATTTTAGACATTTTTATTACTGGGTGTGGCAAACAAATTTTCAGAAATATTTGAATCCATTTTTTTCCTTTGCGAAAATAAACGAAAAATGTTTTGAGTAAAAATGAATTTAACAGTATTAAAAGTACTTCCTGTTCAGGTGGCATTACAATATTATTATTTCCATTTAAAGGCAATAACAAAAAAGGATTTAACGTAAATATTTTGTGATATTCCTGAAACGTTGTTAAGGTATGAATGCATTATCGCGTATTACCGATGCAGCAGGTACAATGAAATAACCGCAGAATCTGTGTTATGGAATAATTCCATCGATCTCGGCCCGATTGATTCCGCGTGACACCCACGCTTATTAAAGCTCATTACTGAACTAGCTTTCCGCCCGCGGCTTGCGTGGACTAAAAAATTATATATTTTGTAGCGTAAAATTTTGGTGAAATGTATTTCCGTAGAAAATTATAAAAATCCTTAGAAATGAAATGTCTCAGCAGTCCTGCGATCAACCTTTTTTGTTGTACCACAGGCAATGTTAACATACATATTATGCAATTACAAACAAACAAACAAACAATTCTTTTTATTAATTCTACCCTTCTTACTAATATCATAAATATTAAAGATTGTTTAGATGTTTGGATGTCTATGTATCAATCAAGCCACAACCAATGAACTGATTTTGATGAGATTTCGTATCAATATTGGTTTGCACCATACAACCAAGAAGCTACAATGTTCCAATTAATTTTCCATTTGTTTATATGCTAAACAACAACAGCTTAGAAAAAACAAATAAAAACCTTTATCACAAATATTTTAAAAATCTATTTTTTTTTACACATTATCCCATAGCAACTACTTTTATTAATAATAAAATATTATGACTAATTGTGTACTTTCATTTAAACAAATTCAGTGGTTAGAAAGTGGTTGGTGTTAAGTAAAATATAAAATAAAAGTATTATTCTAATGTATGAATAACAATGTATAATTGAACTTAAAACTTGTGTGTATATTGTATTGTATCTACAAATGTATACTACTTATAATTTTGCACGCCCTTAATCGGGCAGAAAATGTATGTAACTCCTATTATTGTTTGCCACCTTTAAGTACTCATGTTCAAGCAAATAAATAAATAAATTCAAGCAAATAAATAAATAAATAAAAAAACATAAAAAAAGCCTTGGTGGACACTTACGTCCCAAGAGTTTGGCATGTGCGTAAATGCATCAATTAATTATCTGTACTTTATATAAATTATGGGAAGTGTTAAAGAAAACGCAGTTGTACGATATTAATACATATATTTAACTTTTTATCGTCTTAATATTAATAATTAACACTAATACAGTAATCTAACAGGATCTTGCCACCGTCGAATTATCTCTACACCTAAGTAATATTTGTTAAATTTTTTGTACATTTACAAATAGTAAGTTATAGAAGAAAAAACACACCACTAACATTTAAATGCAAAAGTATGAAGGAATGAAAATAACTTTATTGCCGAAAATATAACCAATAATAATAATACTAATATTAATCTAAACAATATACAAAAAGAAGTAAAAACCAAAAGAAATTATTGAATCAATTCGCTACTCATGATCAACTCTGAAAACGTACTATATAATATGTGGTTTTGTTTCTCTGAACGAAATCTCGAATCCTCTGTTTAGTTTGCTTTCCCAATTGTCCAACATGCCCGGATGAAATATCGATCACGCCAGCGCAGCGGTCACATACACAATTGTTTTTTTTGCCCACTATAGCTACAGTTATCGTAGCTGCAGCGCGTTTGTCTAACCTCCGAGCGCCTCGGAAGAAGAGGTAGCATTCCGGTTTACCATGATGCTCAGACCTGGAAACAAACAATATAAAATTCGTGCATAAAATGGACGTTGACATATTTAAAATACCTTTTTTAAATTTACTGACGTCGAATGTTGATGTGTCAAATAAAAGAGGGTAGTTTACTAAAAAAGAATACCAGTATTATTTGAAATTGAAATATTTTTCAACGTGCAAAAAATAAAACAGTTTTATACAAAATTTAATTTAGCCAAATTTACTAAAATGACAATTTTTTTTTTATCAGTATAAATATATTTTAATCCTATGTCGTTTAAATGTTGGTACATCAAGGAAAGGAATAATGTTAATAATATATTAAGAAAAGTAAAGTTTAAAATAAAAAAGGAATAAAATATACACGTTTACGTACGATATCTCCTTTAAACTGTAGTAATTGGATATAGTATAGCAATATATATTAAATTCCACTTGTTATTGCCTCATCGCCCAGTAGAAATTCGCCAACAATATACTATAACTTTACTTCCACTGTCTCTTTATCGAACAGCATCTTGCTCCTCTGACGACTTTTGAAGATTTGCCATTCTCAACTACCGACACGTCTTTTATAAGGAATTCGCCATATTTATTCACACTCTTACTACCCCACTTCATATAAAATCAAGTTAAATACTTTTTGTTTTTAAACAATCTGAAACTTGACAATATTTTTAACTCAGTTTAAATATTTAAGTATAAATAATTTGAAACCTAATAAATATTATTTTCTGATTGATTTTAAGGAAACAATATAATTTTATGTAATTTTTAAAAAACAAATACTTACATAATTTTACTTACAATTGCTTACAATATTTAAATTTATTCCACGAAAAACTGTCCTTATTAATGGATTCTTACATTGTACAAAAACACACATATTAAATGAAAGTTCACACGATGAAAGAATTCTTCAATTGTTATCGCCATAAACAATTTGTTAAGCAATCGTTTTTGTCGCATATCTTCACTTTTACTGAACCGATTTTGATGAAATAAAAACTAAATTATAGATCTGCCTTGCTTTCATCTAATTAGAATATTGATATGTTATTTTTAATAACCTATTCTAAAGTAAAATAAAAAAACATTATAAAAAGTTGGATATCCTACGGGAACCACTGCATCTTTCGGGATAAGTCATACGTAAAAAGTTAGCGCATAATAATATAAGCAGAAATGTGTCAAGTTTTATCTTAATCCATTCAGTGATTAAAGGTTTTCCAAGAAATTATTTTTCATAAAAATATTTCATCCCCTTCGGGATTGAATTTAAAAAAAAAACTTTTCTAAGTGGACGTGTACGTCATGCGAGGAACACGTGTGCGAAATTTCAAGAATCTAGGCCCAAAGATCTCACCTGTACAATTGATTTTCAGTCATTGCTTTTGACTTTTATGTATATTGTCGCATATCTTCGCTTTCGGTAAACCGATTTTGACGAAGTAAACAATAATTCGTAGATCTGCTTACGTTCTATCTAAAAATAATAATAATTTCCCGTTTCGATATCATATTTTCGAGGAAATTAAGAAAGAATATAAAAATTTAAACCTTTCTCCCACGGGAACTACGGCCTTTTACAGTATAAATCATATCTCAAAAGTTGGGTAATAGTATTATCATCAAACGTTTAAAGTTTTATCTTAATCCATTCAGTGGTTAATCCAAGGTTGAGGTGCAAAGAGTTTTTTTCATATCCTTTTTTTAAAAATTTATTTCGCACCCTTAGGAGTTGAATTTTGAAAAATCCTTCCTTAGTAAAATTCTACAACTATTCAAAAATACGTGTGCCAAATTTCAAGTTTCTAGCCTCAAGGGTTTGGCCTGTGCGTTGATTCTACGAAAACAACTCTTGCCTTTTATATATTAAGATGATGCTTAATTGAAAATATTTAATACACTTATTGTGCTTAACAATTATTCGAATTTTGATTCAAATTTGTAGTTGTTGTTGGTCTGTTATTCTCGTGTAACAGTAATAACATTGAAATAACAGTTTTATGACGTCTTTGACTTAAAAAGATATAAATAAATCAAAAAAATATTTATTGTTAACGCCTTATCATTAAAAGTATAAAAATCTATCCTTTATGATCAAAAAAGACATCAGCATGTAACTTTTATAAAAATCTATCCATATATCAAACCCTTCGATTAAAAAAAAATATACTGTATTATTTCACCAAACAATAGTGCTCCTAATAACATTAACTTTTTAGCAAGTATAGTATAATTTGATCTTTTATTTATTTATATAGTATAATTTGATCTTTTTTTATTTATCATTTGTGTGATAGGCCAATCTTTATAAATATTGAATTATACGATTGGTGACTTTTTGGCCAAGAGTTAAGACTGATGGCTTACTAAAGTTATCCTTTTTCTTGTTCCTTCTTGTCGAAGTAAAAAGAAATTAAAATAATTTATAATAAAACATTCCTTTATTGCATGGTAAGTAACGTAAGTAAGCCCTTAGTATACGCTAACCTGAGACGGACTTAGGGGACAGAG
>LQNK01000508.1:480816-492383 GCA_001586405.1 Phoebis sennae
TTATACATACATATTATGTTAGCCTATAATATAATTAGCAATTGTGTAAATTTTCATCTCAATCCATGCAGTAGTTTTGGAGGAGTAGATGTTCAAAGAAACAGACAGACAGACAGACAGACAGACAGACAGACAGACAGACAGACAGACAGACAGACAGACATGAAAGAAAAAAAATATTGGTTTGCCTTCTATATCCCTTATACTAACGCCCTGTATTAAAATTTTCCCAATATATTCAATGTACAAATTCTGACATGCTACGATTTTATTATATGTATTGATATAGTATAATTTGATCTTTTTTTTATTTATCATTTGTGTGATAGGCCAATCTTTATAAATATTGAATTATACAATTGGTGACTTTTTGGCCAAGAGTTAAGACTGATGGCTTACTAAAGTTATCCTTTTTCTTGTTCCATTTTGTCGAAGTAAAAAGAAATTAAAATAATTTATAATAAAACATTCCTTTATTGCATGGTAAGTAACGTAAGTAAGCCCTTAGGATACGCTAACCTGAGACGGACTTAGGGGACGGAGAACGGGGCAATCTCCGGGGCTTCGTTCTAGCAGGGGCCTCACGCTTCCTACTAGTCCTTTAAATTATTGCCATTACGTCTATTACAGTTGCGGAACGACGTAACTGTTACAGGCGTTCAAACAAAAATAACGTACCTCATTCGTCAAATTATTGGACTTTAATAAAATTTTTTAGTGTAAAGAAAACAACCGATAACATCAATTGTTATTGGTTGTTGTTTATCAACTCTATTCTTGTCAATCTTGTAATCATTTTATACGCAAATTTTATTAATTTGTAAAATAAGCATTTCTCCTTTGGAGCAGCTAAAATAGCATTTTTCCATTTCTCGAGATAGCCTAACGCCGGGGGCCTCGCAAGACCTTCAAAGAGCTGCCGCCCGGGGCCTCGTAATGAGTAATGCCGCCACTGACGCTAACTTATCTTATTTTAATTGATACAAAACACTACTACATTAGAATCTATTTTATTATATATTTTTTCCATCCGTTCCGTCCATACGTGTTATGTTATATTAATTACTAGCCGATCCGCGCGGCTTTGCTTCCATGGCATAATTAAATAATAGCTACTCGTTGATAATATAGTTTTTGAGCCTAGTTATTACAACCAACCAAACAAACAAGGTTTACCTCTATATAAGATTATAGATATACAGTCAAACCTGGATAAGTGAGAACTGGATAAGTGAGAAAACCCTATAAGTGAGAGTAATAGCCAGGTCCCGTCAATTTTAGCTCCTAAAACCTCTATTAGTGAGAGACAGAAACCTCGATAAGGGAGAGTCGTTTTTCCCTCATGGACCTCTATAAGTGAGACTTCTACTTATCTTACCTCTATAAGCGACAGTGAAGTTTGTTTATTACTAGCTTTCCGTCTGCGGCTTCGCTCGTGTGGACTACAAATATCTGTATTTTAAAGAGGCGCGAAACAAAAGTTTTTAAAGATTACAGTAGCAGGACCGCTGAAATATTTCACGTCTTAACTTTTTTTTCTTTCTATCGTGCGGTATGACACATTGACCATTTTAGATGCGTTATTCTCGAAAAATATTTATTTTGGCAAAAAACCTATTTAAAAACCTCTATTAGTGAGAATCGCCACCCAAAACCTGCATTAGTGAGAAACTCGGGTTAGTGAGAAACCTCTATAAGGGAGAATACGATTGTGGTCCCTTGAACTCTCGCTTATCCAGGTTTGACTGTATATTAATGTAGATGTGCAATATTATTACAAATCAGTGAACACTGTACGTGTATAGGTATTTCTTCAATTATGGGTTCCGACTTATTATTAAAATACACAACTGTACATGTTTATCTTATCCGAATTTGTATGTAAATTTTGGAGAGGTTTTAAAAATTAGATACGTTCAACAAACTTAGATGTCTACGCACTACTATCTCTATCGAGACTAGATTCATTTTATCCTTCGCCTTGACCCCATTTACGACATGACAACATTCCGTATTGCAATATGAAACATGCCTGAAAAGTTTTCCTTTATAGTAATAAAAATTGTCAGCTCAATGAAAATAACATAGCTGTCCAAAGAAATAACTGACGGGTTTCTTTTACAACAAAACCTTTCTCACGGAAAGGAAACAAGTGAACGTGTAGAGTTTTGTATTCTTTTACATTTTAATTACATACATAGATCATTTATTTTGTATTCTTTTACATTTAAGTTATATTCATAGATCATCAATTTTGTATTTTTTACATTTAAATTACATTCATAGTTATTTATACAGCTAATTATTTCCGTATTTCTTCGACAATGCCTTTTTTCTATTGGCTACGCAGCGAGCTAGTCCGAATCGATAACCGAAGATCTAACGTAACACCATTATACGCATGTGTCGATTACACCACGTCTACTAATGGCTTTACATATCACGTTGTGATAGGTACAGATGATAAAAAGTAAATTAAATTTAAAATAAAAGTAAAATATTTTCCAAAACATGGATAGTATTACGTCGTTGGTTAGAGACATCTTTAATTTAATTTATTTAAGACCATTTTAATAAGGCATTGATCTAATAATCCATTTAAATGAAAAACACAACATTTAGCACCAATTTAACTGCGTCTTTTAATAAAAGTTTCAGAAATATTAATTAAATAAGATACCGAGCGCACTTGCAAATAGATTTCTTATCACGAATTAAAAGGAAGCTGAAGTTGTTATTTAATATTTTATCTCATTAAAATTATTGAGTTTAACAAAATTGTATCTTTTAAGAGTTTTATAAATATTTAGAGAAAGATTAATGTCTTCAAATAATGTTTTCATTAGCATCTATGCGTAGTTCCGTCTAATATATTTTCGGCACGCGCTTCTCATCGATTAACCGCTGGGGATGTTTTACGCCGACGTTTTGTTCCCCGTTTGATCCGTGACCCGGGAAACCGAGGCCCCTCCCCCGGGGCGTGTAATCCCCACCCCGAAGAATGACTTGAGATGTCGACTATATCTTACCAACTTAACTGTACAGCTATAATACGCCAGCCGCTCCGCCGAGGCTCAAAGAGAAATGATAGCATTCATGATTCAATTTACCCATCTCAAACAAACATAAAAAGAATTCCCGTTTATTCCACCTTTGTTTCTGATATTGGAATTCGTAGTATTTTAAAATTTCGAGAGCTTTTCAAGCGGGAATTCCGATCGATATTGTTCAAGCATTAAAGCAAACTTAAAATTTCATGGATCGCGAGGTTTGATCCTTTTTCGTAGTACTATTTAATAATCATATGTGACTCATAAATCATACATTTTTGGGAACTTGTTGAAAACTATCGTTTTACAAACCTGCCATAGTTTGTGAACTCTTACTAAACAAATAGAATAAGATTATTTAATAAATCAATAAATTAAAAACTTTTTAGTTCAAATAATTAATATACATAACTACGTATTGGCGAATATAATAGATACATTATTTAAACCCGTGTCAAACATGACTCTAGGTAGGTATATTTCATATTAGAATTTTTAAATACGTCATTACCTCTTACTTAATCCTAGCTTAGAAATTGTAACATGAGATTATGTTATATACTCGCCTACTTCCGATGATTAAAATCTTTAGAATCGGGAAGTCTCTTTTATCTTTAAAAGAGAACAGTCGGTATTGTTTATTTATTAATTGTACTTACAGTATCAACTTAAAAATTATATGATTTTGCAAAAGCGAATTATTAAAAACATGAAAAGCAATCTGGTTATTTATTGTGTCCTTAAATTTGTAAATACTTATCATGATAAACCCTGTTCTGAAATTAACCATGAATTTGTCATGTCATCTTTTATTTTTATACTTTTTACAACATTATTGATGTGGAGATGATAGACAAAGTTCGGTTAACTATTTCCTTTGAAAGATTTTATTGTTACAGAACTAAGTGCGAGCATAAAACGAGAGAAGATTGTAGAAATATGTGAAGGCTGCGGTCAGAAAATACAGGACCGGTACCTCATGAGGGTCGGCGAACTCTCTTGGCATGAGCATTGCCTGAGCTGCTGCGTCTGTGGCTGCCCTCTAGCGCATACATGCTACACAAGAAATGCCAAACTCTACTGCAAACCAGACTATGACAGGTAAATATGACTGAATAATGTATTCTATGCTCTATGCGAATACTGCTTGCGTTCGTAATATGCTAGCGAGATGCACTGCGAATTTGCTGTGCGTTTTGTAATATGTATATCCATCTCCATTATTCTGTTTGTCTCAGATTATTCGGAGTTAAATGCACCAGATGCGGCGACAGACTTCTTCCTCAAGAAATGGTTATGAGAGCGCAACAGTACGTGTTCCACATCCAATGCTTCGTCTGCGTGATGTGCTGCCAACCTTTACAAAAAGGAGAACAGTACGTTATCAGAGCTGGCCAGATCTTTTGTAGGCAAGATTTCGAAAAAGAAATGTACTTGATGCAACATGCCGAGGATGATATGATCATAGACGATTCTGAAAGGCCTCGAGACGGCAGACGTGGGCCAAAACGGCCTAGGACAATCCTAACGTCGGCTCAACGAAGGCAGTTTAAAGCATCTTTTGAAGTGAGTCCGAAACCCTGTCGCAAAGTACGTGAAGCATTAGCAAAAGACACGGGTCTGAGTGTGCGAGTCGTGCAAGTTTGGTTTCAAAATCAGAGGGCTAAAATGAAAAAAATACAACGTAAAGCAAAACAAGAAGGAGATAAAAACGCAGAGAAGGAAAAAGACAAAGATGAAAAGAGCATTAAACAAGAATCGCCGTCGAGCGAGCATGGAAATTACTTAGGCCTCGATGCATCTTATTCCGCATCTAGCCAGCCTCTGAACCCTAATCTGCCTTACTCCCCAGATGGTGAGTTTCAAATATATAATCAATCATGACATTGTTACGACTTTTTACTTAAATTAGGTTTATCTTTTTTTATTAAATCACATTAACCTTTTCTTATCTATATACTTCTATCTACCATAGGGTAGAGGGAGATAGTAGTATTATTAGGAGGTAGTAGAATTTATAGTACCAAAATATCTCCAAGTAATTCGTAGTAATTAAACACGGTATTGTATAGTTACCTATGCAAGTGTAATCATAAACGTTGTTTTCTGTTTCATAGATTATCCTGCTCACTCCGGAGACAGCTTTTGCAGTTCAGACATATCTCTAGATGGGAGCAACTTTGATCAACTCGACGAGGGCGCATCCGATACAATGAGTCTGCAGAATCTAGAAGTAACGCACCACGGTCACAACCATTCTAACCATGGGAATCACGAACCCCTCAGCCTCGGCACGGGTGCCGTCGTCAACCCGATAGATAAACTTTACCTTATGCAGAACTCCTACTTTAGTACGGAACATTGATTAAGCCAAAACCGCGCAAACCGTAGTAGGGGCGGTTTACGTATGCGATCTTATGGCGGTGACCTTACAGTTAAGTCCACGGCTACTGCAACTAGTCACACGGTAACCGAAACAAATTCGATCAGTTCGTATTTTGATTTCAGTGCATTTGCCATGCCTTAATATGTTAATTAAAAGCTACTGTTATACTAAACTTCTACTTGACTTCTAGACGAAACCGTTCCAAACCAGTCATCGAATAGAACTTACTATTAGCTAGACAAGCGTGACTGTGTTGGATAGAAACGTAATTGATGTTTCAGCAAATTTATTTAAATAGTATAGAATCTTCAACTATCAAACTGAATTATCTTAAACGTTAATTATCATTTTATTGTCTTGAGTAAGCAGTATTAATGTCGTTATTTCAAATGTTTATTCATTACGACAACTAAAAAGAGCTTACATGCTTGTGTCCGCGATTGGTCGCGAGTTTTGACTTCTTGCATTTAAATGTGAATGTTAGAGTAAATGCAACTAATTTACCATCGTTTTATATGAATCCGTACATGGAAGTTTTTTAATCTTATAAATTGTGTAGTGAAAATAGACATAGCATGCATTTATAGTATAAGACGTATAAGTAGATATTATTAATTTTTAATTGTTTTGTTATACAGTTATTTTGGATTTTGTTTGCTCTCCATAATTAAAACTTTACGCAGTTAATGGAATTTATATCTATATTATTTCAACATGATACTGTGCGAACAATTTGTAATGAAATAGCATTGTAATAATCATCATAATGAAAATAATTAAATGTAGCAGCGGCCATACTCATTGCGAGGGCCTGGGCAGTAGTTTCATAATTAATTTTTTTATATTTCGAATCAAATAATTAGTCACCAAGGATTAAAGGGAAAGGATAAAAATCAAAAGTTTGAAATAAAAAAATGAATAATTTTAATTTTGCTTGGGTTGTTGCGCGAAGCCTCTGCAAGAACGAGGCCCGGGCCTTTGCCCCATTGGCCACACCCTAATGTCACAACTGGTTAAATGCATTAACACACAGTATAGAATAAGGTTACTATGTAATTGATATTTACTGTAAAATTAAATACTTCTCGTTGATAATTTTCTACACTACCAAATGATAACACCAAATGATCTCTTAAAATAGAATAAGAATCACATTGTGATTATAGTTAACTTTTTGTAATTTGTAATAAATATCACCGTTAGTGAATTATGCAAACTATACCTTATCTTCTGTGGACTTAACGACTTAAATAGAATATGAATCACAAAATTGTATATAAGTAGAGGTTGTATAATGTATATGTCTATATTCATCTTGTAAAGATCACGAAATAAATTATATTCTAGTCATTTTGGTTTAAAAAAAATAAAATTTTAGGGTATGTCATGTGTAAATATTAAATAAGTACTTACTGTAAAATATTTTAAATTGTGGCTTCAAAATAATTTTACTCGTTGGTTACCAGTTACCACATAGATTTATAATCATGCCAATTTATAATTCAATTTATGAGTGTTGCAAAGCATTGTCCAAAGTTCTTGACTTACTTTAATATTTAATATTTCATAAGTTTAGCTGAACCCAATGTTTACCAGACAGTAGTGATAAATATAAATCAGATAATTTATATCTAAATGTCTCTAGTCAAAATTATACGGTCTAGTATAAGAATGTAACAAAAATTTAATAATTGATGATCGTACGGTTATTTTATATTACAATGTACAATATACTATGAATAAGTATTTTTGTTTTTTTTTCTTTTGTATTAAAGTTTTAACCGCATCTTAGTGATACTGCGATAAATGAGAAATCGGTTTTTTAACTCCTGTAAGAAAATTGAAGTAAGTATAATAAATAAAAACTAATATAAACCGTGTGTTACTGTACATGTATTTGCTTCTGAAGCACATATGATGTGACTATAAGTTGTACGGAATGGAAGACCATTAATCTTTTGATTGAGCGAAAGTCTCACAGCTCGACGTGCTCTAGCAATGCAATACGAATGTTGCTTACACAGCTAATCTCGTGTTTTCAGGCTGCTAATAAAATTTATCTTATTACAAAATTTACAAAAATTGTTACGCTTGGGAATCGAACCCAAGCATGCTATATGAAATATGCATGCTAAGATCATTAGGTTTGTTGCAGTAAACAATACAATTTGATATTTCCCATTTACTAAATATTCCCATCTATATATATAAAAGAAAGTCGTGTTAGTTACTCCACTTATAACTCAAGAACGGCTGAACCGATTTAGCTGAAAATTCGTAGGCAGAAGGCTTAGGACAAGGAGAACGGGATCGGGCTATATACGCGGGCGAAACCGCGGGGCACAGTGAGTTTAATATAAAAGGTGTATCATATTGTGACAGATCTACTTACATATCAACTTGAAGATGTTGTTGTTGAAATATCTGTCGTTTTTCTGATCAAGAAACAAACACCATACTTACTAGGATCATAGAATAACTTTCTTTAAAATATGTACATTTATAAAGAAAGGTTTCAAGGATTTTGTTCTGTGTTAACATCTTCAATTATCCTCTGTGGGCAGGTTACACAGTAGGCAGTAATCCAGGCAACCTAATAAGGACTTATCAATCAGCCAATTAGATTACCCGCTGTAACAAAAATCATACTGGATTGATTTACGATATCCCAAAATACAATAAGTGAAAAAAAATGCGATAGCTTAATTCAAACTCTGACCTTCTGTTTACGAGTTTAAAAAATAGCGTTATAATTGAGACCTATGATCCCGGTTGAGACAAGAAACACAAGAATATCTGTATGTAAGGTCGAAATTATGCAGTGACACTTATAAATGACTATAAATTACCACCGATAGACATTCCAATTAGTGAAACGGGAATTCACTTTTATTTAAGCATAACTTTCGTTAAGTTTACTTCATAGCTTTAAATCCTATTAATCCTACAATATTATAATTGTGTAAGTTTGAATGTGAGATGATTGGATATTTTTGTGTCAATCACCCTGCACCTACTGAAATTTTGATGAAACTGTATATACAGGTAAGCTTATAGCTAGATTAGGTGATAGAATGGATTTGATTTATATACTTAAATACACCGAATTTATCGCGTAGTATTAATGACCAATCATCAGTACTAACACCAAGGTGTTACTTCTGTCGAAACACAATTGTTCATGAAATTTAGTATCTCTCAATTTCTTCCTACATCGATTTTTGCAAATTTTAAACAGTCATCGCCACCCTCCTTCATCCATCACGATACTTGGATATATAAGCTGTAGTCTGCAAGTATTGAGGTCTAAACGTTGCTTAGCTAACTACTTCTCATATTTTGTGATCAGGGTAAATATAAACTAAAATAAAACACATTGTTTAGGGGGGTGAGAGTATAATGGGGAGAAAACATACATAATTTATAACTTAAAACTAGAAAGGTTTACAGAACATAACGATGATCACGCCAAATATTATTTTTGTCAAAATCGATACACAAATAATAATACAATAAGAATAGAATAGTTTTTACCGTTAGCAAAATAAATACTGTAATTTAAGTTAATATAAACGTAAGGTGCGAAGAAGAGAGAGTTTAAATCTAAGCACTACACACGTCAACTGTACAAGCTACTCTGTATTACTAATTTAGTAAGTTAAGTATTCATTTCATTCATTCATTTACAACTTTAACATTATAAATCTAATAACACCTACAAACTAAGTAATCAACAATCAAGTTCTATATAAGGGAGATTGACTTTAGGTCATACCTACTTGTAAGAAGTTTCCAAATCTAGAGTATAAATAAAGTGTTAGCGCGTTTTCCCTTATGCTAAGTTATAAGCATCGGTAGATGTTCTACGGGCAAAATTAGGGTTGATGTTCCATTGACAATATTAACCTGTATGAGTAATATATTGTCACGTCTTTATCTTTCTCATTATGAAGATAACGATCGTGAGAAAGACCCTACCCGTTAAAAACTGCGCTTTCGCACTCTACACCAATTCATACTCAAGATTCCAAGTATTTTGTGTACCATCATATCCCCTGTCTATAGAACCACAACTTATACTATCTTATTTAATTAAGTACATGGAACGCCGCAATACCGAACATGTTGTTCAGGTCATAATCAAAATTAAATTCCATACAAAATAAACCTTATTCTTAAGTATAATTATATGACATGAATTTAAAACCTTATAATAATAAAAAACATCACAATCTGTATACGCAAATGTCATAAAACAATTTGGATAACAAAAGGAGTGATTTACTTCTGAAAGAACCTTAAATGCACGTAAAGTACCAAATAATCTTTACTTTTAAAAAATAGGATAAAAATAGGTTTCTCATAAGTGTATAACAGGCTACTCTAATAAATACTACTTCTGTCGATAACAGCTACTCTATTTTAATATTACTTATAAATATAAAGTTATGACGATTACGTCTTTTATAATTAATTAAAACTAAACCCTAAACGGGTTACTTGGGCTTTCTTCGCTTCCATCAGTTTAACAAAATTAAAACGCCTGGAAATAGGTGCAAGACAAAACGTTAAAACAAATGAGTTTTTATTTAATGATCCGTAATCAGCGTAACAGTCTTAAAACAAACTTGTTGATTAACATCGATCAAATCTAAAAGTAAAAATAAGATAGAGTAGTATAATATTTAAAAGATTAATTAACAAAATTACCGTAGCTTCAATGACACATTTTTTTAAAGTTAAAAAAAGAATATGTCGAGCACTCACTTCCAGGTAATAAAATACAAAAGTACCTACTGCTAACGCTACTTCTACATAATATACTACGATTTTTTTTATATTTTTTTACCTTTTGCCTTTTTTTGTATTTTTAATGTTTATTCTCTTAAATTTTATGAGGGACCTTAAACCTACATTCTACGTGCATAAAAAGTTTATAATAAAAGGCGAATTTTCTTAAATGAAAAATGGTTATATTGATTAATATCCTTATTACTTTTTTGGAATTACGATGAATGTGAATTTTGAATAAAAATTTTGAGACAGGATTCAGCGTCACCTGTACATAAACTTTTTTCGGATAAAAGTATTTTTTAATATTGCCAGGCCCTTTCATATTCTATCGCGAGGATTTTTTATTGATTTGATGTTGGTATTAAAAAAGGTCGAAAATGTTATATAAATCCGGACATAAATCAATTTTAATTTCAAATTGAAAAAATTGGGAAAACAATACTATTAATTTATTCTTTATTAAAGATGACAAAAATCCAGTTTTGGAAAAAAATTTTTTTGCTTAAATAAGTAACGTCACATTATTGGGATAAAAATATATCCAGTATTATTTGATTCGAAGATCGAAGTCGAAAATCTTAATTGCTAAGCTAACATCAAAGCTTATATCAGCGTCCAATCCAATGCTTCATCTGTCACTTGTTCTGGCAAAAATATTTTCGCCGCACTCACTTAACAATTCTACTTCTAGCATTTTCTAACGTTCTACTAAAGTGAGCAGTTGGGTCGACAAATAAGATTGCTTTCAGAACAGTTAAACTGGATGAGGCGTGTCATTATAGTGGTTTCCTACGAGCCTAACGGCCCTACATATCCTGATTCGACCGATTGATACGGCTCGAACATCTGAAGATATGTCTACCTCTCCACGATCAGAAATCTACGTTTGATGTAACGCAGAAGGAAACACTTGCAGAACGTGGGGCGTCTTAATGTTTTTTTTTTTATATTTTCTATCGGTTAGAAAAATCTCTTGATCTATGTTACTGGATGGATTTTTCATGCCGCATCTATTTCTTACACAGTTCTGACCCCAACTGGAGGTAAAATATGGGGTACATTTCGAGGGATGGTATATTACTTCCTCTCAGAGAAATTTAATGCAAATGTTGTATTTTTGCTTTTGTCTTCATAAGATTGAGATATTTGTTGTTGCAATTATCAACAAGCAAATACGGTTCATATTTTCCGTCAACCTATCATGTTCAATTTCACGGCCTCTGTATGTTATTGGCAGCTTGGTGAAAAAATCATAATCTGATTATTTTTTAAGAATAAAATTACCATGATTTCAATATTAGAGTTAAATACGAATGATACTGCGCTTTGGTGTGCGT
>LQNK01000508.1:492608-503382 GCA_001586405.1 Phoebis sennae
GAAAAATCTTACTAAAATACTTTTTTTAAAAAATAACAAAACAAACTACCTATTAGGAAACAGTTTTTGTCGATTTTCTCTAAAACTACTGGACGCACAAATTTAAAAATTGCACACACAATTACACGACCCGACACACTAAATAGTTGCCAAAGAAAGTTTTAAAAATTCGACACTTTTCCGCGGGGGGAACGCACACGCGCTTTGGCCATTTTATCTTCAGATATATTTTTGATGATTTTTTATAAGCTTTTAAGAGCAAAAACAAATATCATTACATTACAGGAATCATCACCGTTGTTTTGTTTTAGTATCGCTTAGTTTAAAAGTAGGTTTTTAACACATTATCTAAGTATAATAATATGTCGATGTATTATTTCTTGAAGGCGGCTGCAATCCTGACATTCTTTTCAATTTCGATGGTTGTTCATATTAGCGTAACGTAATATATTAAAATAAGATAGAAAATTACATGTTTCTTGGGCTGCCATAATATCATTTGAGCCAATTTGGCAACCCGACTTTTGTTAGAATAATTCCGTCCAATCATGCATTTTTTGATGTAAAGTTACAATAAAAACTATTTTTGCGTACAATAACACAAGTGTTCATCCTATCCTAGATAAGAGATAAAACCATACTAAATATTTACAGAATAAACGGCATTTTCAATCCACCGGATCTTACACCTATAATTACCTACATAAAAACGCTTACACACTAAATAACGATATACTCTGCACCCTTAAATCTAATATGAACTTTTTTTTCCATTTACGCATCTATGGATTATTAAAACAATTACTTACTTAGGACAAAATACAGATTACATGAATCTGTATTTTTCGACGTTAAAAAGTGTTTATATAAGATAAATGAGGAATGAATGATGTGAATTGAAAATACGTGTACTAAAGTTACTGCAGTCAGTAAAAGTAGTGAACAAATGAGGCGAAAGGTGAGTTAGGCGATGGTAAAGACTGACATTCTTACACCGTGATACAGATGGTTAATTAATACTGCAGTTAGGTGATACATTAATAAACATATACGATGTCCTAATGTGCTAATTGATGGTGAAACTTTAATGAATTACGATCAATTTATTCTACATTGAATTGAATGACTGAAATAAATAACCGCCATACTATTTAGATAAATAATATATCAAAATCTAACCTCATCAAAGAAAATAAAACCACAAAAGCAGTAATTCACAAACTTATATAATGTAAACGATTGATGAGCCTACGGAAATAATTATAATTACTAGTGTCTGTGGTATCAGAGGTAGACATTTTGTATTGCCAGTATAAAATAGCTGGCTAACAATTGATTCTAATTATGGGATAACTTCTTATCTTCAATAGAGAGAACTAAGGTGTATTATTGCATAATATTGTAACTCCTCACTGAGGTTCTACACGCAGGAAGAACTCATGACAATTCAATTAACGTCCAAATGGTTTTTCATTATATTGTGGTAAGATCGTTTAACTGAGGGAGAGTCTGCGCAAAAAATTGGAGGGTTTGGGATCTCGTTAAAGGAAAACAGTGCCCTCAGGCGCGCATCACTATAAATTCTACAACTGTTTTCTATTGTACACTCTCAGTATTACAAGCCATGTCATATACAACAAATTAAATTCCCGTACTTTATAAAAGAAATGACGCTCTATTAGTTGTTATTAGCTTATCTTGTGAGTATTCAGAAATGACGCGCTTAGCTAAAATTCTACATTTATATTTAATACAATGACGAAATGTAATTTTAAAAGCATAACAGTAGTATTTTACTCACTAAAACCTACAAGCTACTCTTGATCTTGATTTCCGTAACAACCTATATGGCTAATGGCTATTATTTTTAGATAAATAACTAAACAACTCACCTAAATGCTGCGTTTATGTTTTGTGCGTTTTGTTTTAAACCAGTCTGAAAGCATTTTTTATGAGCATGGGCATTCATCGCGTAAACGCAATCCAATTACTATATTATAATGTTTGCTGTTTTGGTTTCATTTAATCGTTGTTGGATCATATCAAAAACTTACCTTTTATACTTATCATGGGAATATATGAGACGAGAAATAAATGTCTGACATTGATGTTCTAGGTACATACATACCTCAGGTAATGAGTGGCAATATATTATGAGACTGTTTTAATTTATGTTATATAGCTCCCGATTTAACAATAAAAGTTATAAAAGATTAAAGACCGTAAACTGTGAGATTTAAGAAACATTAAGTGCTCGAAAGTTAAAGCATTTTTTTGGATTTTTTACTTTTTTATTTTTTTTATATTTTTGTTTTTCTTTATTAAGATAAATTAACAAGCCATCATTTCTTGATGTTAATGCTCTCCGATACAGTCAGCTAACTGCGCTGTTACGTAACCGTAACAACGCAGAGCTGAGCCCCCAACCATTCAGATGTAAATGGACCCACCCTAATGTCCGAGCCCAGTAACATCAAGAATGTGTAAATTTAAACAACATTATTATGTGCGTTTTTATTATAACTAAATGTGGTTGACAAATTTTAAGGCATTGATGCGGTGCTTAGAAAAAAGCATGAATGTCTAAAATCATTAAGCAAAAAAAAAATAAAAAGAAACAATTTCATTTAAAATATTAATAATGCACATGATCGGTTAACATATCTATAAAATGCAAAACTATTGAGTCTAAAAATATGATTTATAAGCATACGAAATATACTACTTTAAGTGAAAACACATGTGACAAAAATAATTAAAAAGATTAAATTCATCAACCATAAAGCGTAATTACTGGGGCTGTAATTTTTTTTTTTATTTTTCTTTTTATAATTTTTTTTTGTATTTTTGTTTTTTTATTGAATTCAAATTAGGTTAATATTTAATGTGCAATATATCAATATCGGCCATATTATATTTTCATTATTTCTATTTAATAAAATACATTTCCAGATTTTATATGTATGCAAGAACTCTTTCAAACCACATCGCACGTTAATATGAACTATCAGGTATCTTGAAAGGCAGTATTCGTAACTATATATGTTTCTTCTCCGAGATAACACATAAATAACTATGAATAACTAACTATCATCTACAACTACGTGCAAAAGTCAAAGCTAAATAACTTTGACCGAATGCATTAGGTACCTAGTGAAGTCTACGTGTCCGACAGGGATAGCTAGCTACAACTACCCTACGTTACGAAAAATTAAAAAATAAATCTACAACATTATTTTTGGAAGACCGTCTGGAATGATCTATGTTGTTATTTAATACTCCTAAAACTATGTAAAACTTAAACGATTAAATTTGAATAAGGCCAAAGTGAGCTGAAGATTGTTATCATCACCCATCACACCAAACGACGATGCAGTCCAGATACACAGACTTCTGAATACAAGTTAACATTAGTGGGAAATAAGCTTAACATATATTTATAATTAACCATAACGATATCCCGAGCAAGAGTTTGAAAGACTAACCTAACACTATACGAATGAACATATATTTTGCATTCAATAAATTATATTAGAAAATGCGACCACAAATAAAACATCAGTTCGGTTAATATAATTAATAATAATGAATTAATAAAAATAACAGTTGTCATTGTGATTGGGCATCGTATATGGTATACATTGGATGGTCGATAACATAAATGAAATACAATTAAAACCTACATCTAATAGTAATTTCCGTTGCGATCATCAAAAGTATTAATGTACAATGAAAATATAACGACTCTATACTATATTATTATATCTAATAGTTTTTTTTTGTATTTTTTTACTTTTAATTTTTTTGTTTATTTTTTATTTTATTGATTTTTATAGGTAATATATCTCTTTACTGCGCATTTTACGTAAGAAACGAACCTAATAAAAATATACATCTAGCGTTTGAAACAAATTATAAAATGAATGGCCATTTACATTAACAATTCCTAAATTGAGAACGCCCCCAAAACTAATGTCACCATCGGTTCGAGGATATTTTCAATTAAGAAATAGTTACTGAAAATGGGCAGCAATATTTACCTTGAACTACAACAATTGATATATTCCGTGATTTTTGGAAGACTTGTATGAATCGCACGTTGTCTCATTTTTGCATTTCGGCCGCAGCTCTGTGTATATGACCGATACTTTGACTTCCGCTAACATCGGTATCGGATTCCTAAGAGACACTAATAAAATAACAAGTCGCAAAGTTAAACCAGTACAAAGTGTAAACTTGGGCAACAAAACAAACGAGTCTAATATAAACACATTAGTTTTTTATTAAAAGTTAGTGTTAAGAATAATTTATTTTTGTTTAATTAAGATTTTCAGAACAAATTAACGTTTGCTATAAATTATTGAAGCAGTAATCGCAAAATTATAGTGCATATAAAATTATAACGACTCACAAAAATAAAATAGCTTTGAATATAGATTTATATTAAAACGTATTTAGTAGTATCTCTCATTTCTCCGTTCCCGCGTCGACACAAGGCCTTCTTGGTATTAATAACGGTTAACACACATATAACAGACTTATAAATATATACTTTACATGTATTCATATCGGTACTCATTATCATTTTGCAGGCACGTTGAACACATAGCGACCCCCACCACGCAGTCAAAAACTTTCATGGCACGGTAAACAATAAAATAGCACGTTCCTCTACCGTAAGTGAATAAAATTGGATCAAAGTGGGGCTTATCTTCCATGTTGGTGAAGCTTTTTATTACATTATCGTACAACTTTGATTTACTTTATTCACAAACGTTGTATACTGTCAGTAAATAGAATCACGGCAGATGTTATCAAATACTTATTATTCCCCCTACCTATTGTTTGAAGAATAAAAACAACTTGTACAAAATTAATCTTACGAAAACTAAATGGCATGTTTGAGCAATGAATTTTTAAAACGTTAAAATGTAAAAACTGACTAACAAAATGTAATGATGTCCTTATCCATATATGTATACACGACTTATATTTATCCGATACGTAGAGGTAGTCCGAATCCAATCTATAATGATGAGGCCACAGTGGTTTTATTGCTTTAAACTTTAGGAGGTATTCGGAACGCTGCTATCAATCTTAGATGTTATTAAAATTTAACCTATGAGGTATAGACTCCATATTCGTTTCCTTACAACTATAGATAGATCGTTATTTAAAAGAATAGCAAGAAATAGGATTCGAACTAGCTGACGAAGTTTTGAAGACGAAGTACCTAATAGAATTTTGAACTAGGAGATCAGAAACTGACTTCCGCCAGCTCTGGTTGAAGACTGGGAATTGCGAAAGTTGAGTATCCTACACTTTAAGGCAGTAAAGGTTTCCTATTCAATATGCTACTTAGTATTGCTTACGAAGTACAAACTAATTGCGAACTTTTGGCAGCTTATGTTAGAAGCTTACATAGAAAATATGAAAAAACAACATACAAATTTGATGTCAATGTTAATAAAAACAGACAAATTTATAGTGTAGTCTACTGAAAAGTGATAATAAGACAGAAAAATCTATTTTTGAGATGAAAAGGGAATTAGATCAAATATGTATTGAAAATTAATAAAAATAAACTTTACGAAATATAGATCTTTTTATATAATATTGCATCTTATTAATAAATAACGTTAAGTATAAAATATTACCACCTTTAAGTCAACAATCTTTTTCCGTTTGTTCTTACTTTTAAAATAATAATTCAAACAAAAGAAGAGATACTGAACAAAAAACCTTTCGATGAATCATAATCATAAATAACCTATCATTTAATAAAAATTAAACTTTGCTACTAAGAAATAAAAGGTTCAAATTGGTTAAAAAAGGAAAATAAAAACAAAAATAAGAAACATAATATTTACTTAAATCAACTTCACAATTAAAATCTTTTTATTTTTAATATTGTTGAGTCATAAGATGGATATATCAAAAATACTATCATCTTTACAACATTGAATAATGAACCTTGCGAAATAACGAGTAGCGCAGGGTCGATGTAATAATAATAATAATTGTATATTGTAACACTTTATAGAAGACCACCGGTTGTACGCATCGCAGTCGCAATAACATATTATTAAAATTAAACACACTTAATAAAAAGTAAAGAGACGTAATAAACTAAAATTATTATTCTAATATAATACAACTTAAAACTACTGCTATCCACTTCCAACTTATTTCCAATTTAACTTACTTGTCAATATAAAATATTTAATTTTCACTTAATTTCATTTTAAATCAACCGATGATCTTCTCGTACGTAAATAGTTAAGCAAATGAATAATATATAAGCGGTAACATAACGTAACTTAACACTAAGGCCTGTAAGCTTCGTCAAACAGTAAGGAAATCATGATAAAATCATATAAATTAGGTACCTACTTGACAACCAATCTTACGGAATAAATTAATATTACTAATAAACATGAAAGATAAATTTATAAAAATTCAAAAAACGAACTATAGAATTATTTTCGAAAAGATAAAAAATCACGTCATTTTCGATAAAATTCGAAAAAAAAAAACGTAAAGCGGCCTTAATCGACTAGTGAAAATGTGTCATTAGCTAAAAAAGGGTGAACCAAACGGTATGAAAAGAGCATGGTATACGTGTACGTCACTCCTGTGTCTGATGCTAGAGCGATCCTTCTGTTTGACGAAGCTCCCTTCGTGATAACACGAGTGCTACCAATCCGCAGTCCTACGTGAAGCACAGCAGGTCTCAGGTGGCCACCTCCTCGCTGCCGGCCTCGAACTCAAGCTTGACGTCGTTGCTCAGCCCCTCCACGTCCACCTCAGACTCTGACGCGTTTAGCATGTTCAGCGTCACCTGAAGTTGTTTGAGAGCGTGTTACATCTATTCATGAGTTGCTAACTTCTTTACGTACTTTTAAAATTAAAAAACTAGAGTTAAAGCTTGTGATCTGCTACGATATTATGGCTAATAGATATTATGATTTGCATAGTATTTTATTACGAATTCATAAACATATTATAGAGATTGAAATTCAGCTACATGTATACTAAGATGGTCACATTCTTGATGTTTATCATTCAAATTCAACGCGTATCTAATGTTCTAAATAAAAACAAATAAACTAAAAAATGTGACCCAAACACTACTGAATTATTTTCCGTGTGAAAATTTAAGATCAGTAAAAAAGTATCCAAAAAAATCACCAAGCTCTAACTTAGATTTTTGATATTTTCAAATATAATGTTCATTGCACTTAAGTATATTTGGAGTTTGCCCTTCCCAAAACCTTCTAGCTACAACTAATCTACTACAAACACACTCATCAAATTCTCTTTTAAAAAGTATAATGCGACCAATTTATTAATGTTTCTGCGAACTTATGTATTTTCTGGTATATGTCAATATAAAACAAAATATTCGTAATAGATTGATTATTATAAATTAAGTTTTTCTTTTATTCTTCATTTATTTAGGAACTTTTATAACAAAGTACATGGCAGTCCCATCGTACCTTAAACTTAGTCTATACATCAGAAATTAAGGTTAACTATTATACAGGTGTTTTTAAGTGGGATTTCAGAGCAAAGTCTGAAATTATAAGGAATATCAAGTAATCTGAAAGCAAATTACGGCCAATTGTTATGAAAATAAAAACTGTATTGCCGGATTTTTGAAAATTCTAATGAAGCCGAATTTCTAAATGCCTACTTGGTAAATACGCGTGTATAAAGTGGTAAAAATGGATGTTCAAAAACGCCAAATAAGCTTAATAAATTGGACGCATTTTACATAACATTTTAAATTAAATTAATTTGTGACAGTACATATTTATACTTAAATTTTTAACAACTCGCATTAAAAATTTTGCATGTATATTTTAACAATAATACATAGCCGTAATAGAGAATTTCAGTGGATTTAGCCATTGCTATATAACAATGATAAAAAATAGTTGTCTACCTAAACTGGAGCAGTGAAGGTGACTACCTTTTCAAATACTAAATCACTTAGCTTACCGGCGTCGCGTTTCAAAGCTCTAAATATAATACCTCGTACAGCGCATGCACCAGGCGTGAGAGAGGCTAACAAAAAATTCAAACTTCACTAACTGAAAACTAAAACAGACAACACATAAAAATGAAAAAAATAATAAAATAAAATAAAAAAAAAAAACTAAAAAATCAGCGTGTTCAATTAGTTAGTGAAGGTTTGAACCTCGGCGTTCTTTCCTAACACGTTGGGTTGGAGGAGGCTCAGTGGCGAGACTACCTGCTGAGTGGGCGGGTGGGCGTTGTTCAGTGAGGTGTTCACTTGGCGCACCGGTATACCTGCGTCCTCGAAGGCTTTCTTTTTCAAAGTTGTACGTATCTGCGAGCTGAGAACATAAAAAAAATAAAAATTGTGTGAATTTCACATTTAACTATATAAATGTTTTCGCATCTCGTTACCGAAAATATATTTGATTTTTTTAATACTTACACAGTCCTGTTCTTAATGTGCTGGCTGAGTTTGTTCAAGTCGACGGCAAAGCGATGAACACAAGATCGAAGCATCTCGATTTCCTCTTCTGTCCATTTGCCGCTGAAATTATACAATTTAAAACTTTAAACCTGATTTTAAAAACTGATGGTTAATGTCTAAAGAGTAAATAAGAAATTCAGCGCTATAGATCCATTTTATCTTAATGTAGATCAGAGACGTTCAAAAACTTCTTATCTTTTCCTTGAATAAAAAACATAACAAGGCTTACCCAGGCTGAGAGTCGCCAACGGGATGTAGCAACATCGTCATTTCTGACAACTTATTGAAGGCGCTGCCTGCTTCACGGAAGATCTCTCCAACCTGGAAACAATAAAACAATTACGTTATATTTCTATTATTATGATAACATGCATTTTCTATTACATATTTAGTCATAAATCTTATAAAAATGCAGTTGCTTTTGTGGTTATATCTATAACATGGTTCACTATGTGTTGCTAACCTACTACTTAAGTAATATTATAATTATATTCACTTTTGGCTTTTCTTGAAGTTTCATAAGAATATAAGACAAATAAAATGTTAATAATAGATTTTTTTTCAGTTCTAACTGAGAGCTATCGCTTACGACGCATGCGCGATCAATGAAGACCGCCTACATAGTCTGCGCATGCGTGATGCACCGGTCATCAAAGTACAGGTGCAGAATCCCAGGACAAGCGCTTCATCGATCGATAAATTTATTACATACATCGTCAAAAGTTACATTTGGGTATGCATTTATAAGCTTAAATCCAGCTTTTCCTAACCTCCCTTAGACATCTACAAAAAATGCGTCCTCTGAGAAATGCAAAGTTAGGCCAAAAAATTTAACATTTCAATGGCCTATGACACAAAGCCAACTAATCATAAAACCAACGTATATTATCAAGAAAATAACGAGCGACCTTTGAAAAATTACTTCGAAATATAATGTTATCTGTAAGTAGACAGTTTTGCCTGAGAGTCTGCTAACAAAAGAGTGTGAGAACTTCTCACTTTGTTCAGTCTTCACTCTGCACTAGAGTTTATGTTTGCAGATCTTGAAATATATAAATATAAAGTAATATGATAAGATATAGCAAAAAGACATTCAGTAAAACAAATATTGAGATTATAAGTTAAAACCCAAACAAAAGTAAAAAGTACATCTTATTTAATAATCATTCCTATTATGTAGGTACTTTTTCAGAAACTAAATTTTCTATGATAACAACCATACTAACCAAAAGATTTAGTTGAGTAAAAACTAAAAACCACAGTCACTGACACAGAGATAAAATCAATTTCAAGCGTGTATTGGATTTCATTACTGAAATAATATTGAGCAACACAATTAGGACTGCACCATAACAAATGTGCTTCGTAAAGGTAAGGTAATTGCAATTGCACCACCTAGCAAAGACCGGGTGACTCGCGCATGCGTACAACACCAATGCACTAGGGAGCATGTCTGCAGAACCCCGGGAATAAGAAGATCTAGCTGATATATATTAGGCACCATCTCATGCACAGGGACTGAATGAATTTTGAAGAATTTTTGACACAAACAATGGATTTAAAAATAACGTTGCGAAAATTATAATAATGATTATGGATGAAGAATGTAATAAAGATAATAAAAAAATAGTCAATACAATTTAACGCCAAACCAAAAATCTCTGAATAGATTTAAAGCCCCACCCTGTGCATTGTGAGAACTCATAGTATTGTTTGTGAATTCGGGTGTAAGACCCTGTGCCCTATTTATCAAACATTACAAGTTTACAAGCTCACAAGTTTAATATTACAAGATTTTTTTACAATTTCTTGTAATTTACGTACATCAAAGAATTTCACAAGCCCGGATGAATCATGAAATGATGACATCAACCCTCCATTAACCACATGTATAAAACATACACCGGTGAAAAAGCGGGGTACCGCTTAAAAACACCATAAAATCCTTTTAATGTAACTATCAAAGTAACAAAATATTAATAATAGGTATAAAACAATCATCATAGCATCCATCGACGTGGGCTATTTAATGCCCCAATGCACTTTGCACTCATGTGTCTGTCTACTGAACTAGTGCCATGAGCCCCAAATCGTAATTATCTAATCTTATAGTCTTAATCCAACTTGGTTACAGAATACTTTAGAGCATTTGCGTGAATAATTTAAAGATGTGACGATTTTTCTCGCGGCGGGGTCTGTCATATCCCACGTAAGGCATGCCAGGGTTAACATTTGGCATTCGAAAAGTCATTTTATGTTTTTGTT
>LQNK01000508.1:503501-553264 GCA_001586405.1 Phoebis sennae
TGATCAACAAAAGTGAGTTTACTATCGAAGATAATCCCTAAGTCCTTGATTTTGTCCACTTTGTTAAGAACTTCACCCTTGGCGACATACCGAGAGCATATTTTATTTTGATTACGAGTGCAAGATATAAATGAACATCTATCTATGTTTAGCCTCATACCGTTGCAATCACACCAGGATATAAGATTATTTAAGTCTTCTTGAAGAAGAGTAGAGTCGTTCATATGGGATATAACTCGCATAAACTTTAGGTCATCTGCGAATAAATATGGTTTGGAATTTTTGAAACATTTCACGATGTCGTTTATAAATATATTAAACAACAGGGGACCCAAGTGTGAGCCTTGTGGAACGCCGTATTTTATTTCAAAAATGGAAGACCTGTAACCCTGAACCACCACGTAAAAGGAACGAAAAGTTAGATAACTTTGTAGCCATTTAAGAATTGCCCCGGAGAAACCAAGAGATGCTAACTTGTGTGTTAAGATTTTATGCGGAACTAGGTCAAACGCTTTTGAGAAGTCGGTGTATATAACATCTACTTGCCGTTGGGAATCCATTGCTTGCATGACATTTTGTGTGAATGACACTAAGTTAGTGGCTGTGGAACGAGCTTTAATAAAGCCATGTTGTCTATCAGTCACATATTTTTTGCAGTAGTGTTGCAGGTAATTATGAGTTACAATCTCAAATACCTTAGAGAAGGTAGAAAGAATAGAAATTGGTCTATAGTTACGAACGGAGCTAACATCACCAGATTTGAATATTGGGACTACTTTGGCCAATTTCCACTGTTTTGGGAAGATTCCGGAACGCAGCGATTCATTGAAAATGCACCATAATGGTAAAGACAAGACATCAGCACATTCGGCAATGTATACTGGAGGAATTCCGTCGGGCCCGGCACCTTTGGTTCTATTAAGTGTCTTCAGAATTCTTGTTATATTTTTATGTTCAATAAACAAGGAACAAACATTGTCGCTAGAATTAATTGTGATTTGATCATGAGGAAGATCTGGTTCTACTGCATCATTATAAACAGAATGAAAGAATTTACCAAATAACTCGCAGATATCCATTCCGTTGTCTGCTGTTACAGTCTTGTTGTCGTGCATAAAGGCTGGGTAATTTGAGGAGTTGCTGGGTAATTTGAGGAGTTGCTGGGTAATTTGAGGAGTTTTTTCTAGGTTATGTCTCGAATTAAGGTAAATATTTTGCTAGTTTTCGTGCATAAATAAGGCTAATAAGATCTATCGGCGACACTTATGGTATTTTAGAAAAATTTTCTTAAAAACAAGAATAGTATGTTAATAAATTATATTTTCATCACGAATTACACCAATTACACCTTGAAAAATGGATTCGAAACTTACATTTGTATAATTAATATAGAAAAAAATGTTTTATTTACCGTTTTTTCCAATAAACTATCAAAAAAATTAGAATGGAAAGAAATACTAATGATATGTAAGTCCCTTGGACGCGTATCCACCGAAAATATTAAAATATAAGCACATGTAATATTTTTAAGAGTCTCTGGACACTCTCAGACTTTTCGTTACAAGTTACAAGCTACAAGTTGCAAAAACATTTATGATAAACAAAATCCTCTAATACACGTGTGAAAAAATACTTGTAAATCACAAAATGACAAATGATTTCACTTGTAAACGGTAATTTACACATGTAGTTATGATGAATGCATTAAAAATTCTCAAATTTACAAGCAAAATAGCTTGTAATACAAGGCTTGTAACGTTTGATGAATAGGGCACAGAGGTTCAGATGTTTATTACTTACTTATTGCCAGCACCGAATCGAATGTTCAGAAAAAAATATCACTCGCGATGAAAATAAAATAAGGGATGACACTATCAAAGGATTACTACAAATCGAAACTGCTTGAAATAATGACGGTATCATGAACAGAATGTCCTAGCTTTGAATAAAAGAAGGTAACTGCAGATAGTGCTGCTTCAAAAGAACCGAAGACTAGCGCATGCGTACAAGGCCAGTGCACTATGGAGCATGTCTGCAGAGCCCCGTGCATTTTGTAAAATCTAGGTGATACTTACAAACCGTCATGAATTAAGAAATGAAATGAGTTTTGCACAATATAATCATTTCCCCAACTCATTCCGTGCATGTTTATTGTTGAGTATGTCTGCAGATCCCCGGGTAACGAACAGAAACGAAAATATGTATATAAACTCTTAAAAAAAATTACAACCCAACTGTTACATCACCATCATCGTAATGAGCACAATATTTGTAAGCAATCAAAAACATTTTGCATTGCATTAAAAACAAATTGGCTCAAATCTAGATGGACATATTTTTTCCAACCTTTAAAATTTCTCTACTTCTCAATATCTTCTATGCACTTTTTGTAGTGGGGTACGATCATTGCATTTCTTCCACCAATGATATTACAAGAGAGAGTCAGATATTCAGAAAGAAGTAAAGCAACAATAAGATAAAAGAGAAACAGTCAAAGACTTCAATTTCTCCCGTATCTTCGCATCATTGATCCATATTGAGATATTTGGTGTAGTCTTCAAGAACCAACATCGACCAATACTTATTCCACATACACGCTCTCTTATACGTACCTTTCTATTTCCAAACACGAGAGAACAATAACAAATATAATAAACAAACTACGCGCACTGTTTAATTTGGAAGACTAATAATAATAAAGCCCGAAGTAAAGGAAACAACTGCAGAGACAGTCTTTGCAGCAAAGAATCGAACAAGAAGCGCATGTGCTATAGAAAAGTGCACTAAAGCGCAGGTCTGCAAATATCCGGGCAATATAAACATGATATTTTTAAAATACTATTTATAATTATATTCCTCTAGATTTGTACTTTTAATGATATTAAAATCAGAAACAGCATTTATCACATTAATAGATACTTATTATTTAGTTTATTTACCAAGATATGTAGTTTCAAACTTACATGCTACGCTTTCCTTTCAGTACAGAGGGATATGTAAAATAATCCTTAATTATTATTAAAACTTTTACATACCATGCTAAGAACTGTCATCAAACCCATTTGACCCTTTCCTTTTTCACCAAGACACAAGGTACGCGACATGATTACACAGTACAACTAAACACTACAGTATGTATTCGAAAGTAATGACTCAAAAATTATATTGTATTTCTCTTTAATAATAAAATTCATGAAATTCCATAAAATATTTAAACGAAATTGGGCTATTGCAACTAGGCCCGCATTGCAATGAAAAATCGACTAATTTGCGCATGCGTGATGAACACGTGCATTTTATAAAACCTTTGCAGATTCCGGGGCAATACACATTATTATTCTCATTAGAAATCCTAATCAAAAAGCTAAAATAATCTCATCCTTCTCCTCCAATAATACCTATTAAGAAAAGCAACAGAGCCATCACTGCGCATTAACTATCCAAAATGTACACTAACATATGAACGTTTTTACAAAAGAAACTATACTTTGTAACCCCAATTAATTACACTAATGAAACTTGTCGTATTGAAACAACATATAACGTAGGTACCCAAAAATTCCGAGAAACGACATGAAGGAAGAACGAAAGGAAGTATCTGTGGCGGGGGCCAAACCCTGCAATACAAGTATATTTTGCTCATGCGTCCTTATCATTTATATTCCAAGGGATAGGACTATTTTTGGATAGGGGTTTGAGGCAAGCTTAACTTGTGTGATGCCTCTTATTATACCGCGAAATGGAAGTGCAGACTTGGCTGGTGAGTAGTGGGGCCTTATTTTAGACCTGGCAGGTAGAAAGTCCCACCAAAAGGTCCTGTCTTTTTGAGAATACTATTTTTTAGCTATAAATTTAAAATGTCCTTTAAAATGTCCAGTTGCCTCAAATACATTTTTATATTCTTTATACTTTGTATTGTCGCTTCTTGATGGAATTGTACATCATTTCTACTTAGAGAAAAAAACATTTTTACTTTTCCAATCCGACCGGTTCGAATGATGTTTGGTATAATAGGAGAGGCATCATACAAGTTTTCAACTAGCCTCAAACACCTACCCATAAATGGTTCCAGCTTTAAGACGATTACTCTATGGAACATGTCTGCAGTCTCGCGGGCAAACCCAATAACAATTTAAACACAAAATCGATGTTACTTGGAATTAAAATAGATTTTATTTGGACTAAGTATTTCTCCCGGTTGACATTCCGTTTCAATACACGGAAAAGTCCTGCAAAATATTCATTTTCAACAGCTCTTATAATTAAAAACAAATTTAAAAAAAAGAGACGGTGTTACTTTTTTTACTCTGATATAACGAATATCGGTCTATTTGTCAGCAAAGTAAATAAAACTTAATTTTTTTTGAATTAAGCATATTTTAATCAAAACAAATTTTCTGCATATTCTTAGGCAAAATGGACACATGACATAAATAAGTACTGTATGGTTTTAATTCTCCGGGATATCCTTAATTTTAATTTGACAAAACTAATGATTAGGTATGTGTTATTTTTTTAATAGAGTCATATTCATCATCATAGAACTGGTACTGTCATTCCCCAGTCATCTGCCAGCGTTTGCGCATGCGCTTTGTAAGGGCAGATTAAACTAAGGGTAAAAAGGGTAACTGAAGGTAAAAAACCAGATTGAATTTCAGGGCCTGAGAATGGAAGAATGCAACAATATGTATTAACTAGATGAATAGGTATTATTTGTAGGAAGGAAACGAAGCCTTGATGTAAATCACGACTTTAGACTGATCACTAAGGTTAAGTGTCATGTACCATTATATAATTTTCAAAACACCTAAAAACAAACGATTATATAAGACTGAGCGGACGGAGAGTAAACGAGATGTTAAGTTATTGCATTATATACTTACAAATTACTATGAACGTTCTTCTGGCTTCAGAACACTAAGACCATGCCATCAGTTAGCACGAAAGGAAGACACTGCAACTGTCCCACACTACACAGGGCAAATGGAATTACTTCGCGCATGCGTCTATTGAGCCGACACTTAACGTCTGCAGATTCTCAGGCAAAGAAAACGAATCGATAAAGAAGTATTTGAAGTAGGTACTAATTTTAGTATCAGATGCATGGGAAGAAAAGCAGGGGTTGTTTAAACCGACTTCCAAAAAAAGAGGTTCTCAATTCGACCGTTTTTATGTGAGGTCCCCGGAATTTATGGACCAATTGGGAAATTTGTTTAAAATAAATAAATTCTTTGCATTGGAAAGAGTAGAATGTCCATGTAGTACCATAGAAATTTAGTTTGATCATCCTTATATTAAGAATATATTCCAGGGAACTCATCGAAACTTAACAGAATAAACGCACACAACCCATTAAACTCTAACTCTGCGATTGAATTCTGACTACCTTTTTGCCACAAATAGAAACGTCTTCCTCACACTAAAAAGTAGAAAATAACTTGTTTCATTTTTGAAATCTATTCAAAGTCGCTGCAAAATCTTGTTATAGTTTTATTTGGACCGGAACTGGAACTAAAAAAAATAGTTAAAAGTAATTCCAATTTCTTGTAAAACAACTTCAACGAATCTAACCAATATGTAGACGAAACTCAGGGAAAAATACCTACATGCGAGGAATTTTAGAATATTTTGTCAATGTCGAGCTATTTTCATAATACAAAGGAAATACAATAAAAGTAAAAAAATAAGTTTATTGAACCCTCAACAAATCTATACAATGGACTCGACCAGCGCCGTCTAGTTGGCCAACAAGTGGTCGAATCGTTGTTACCAGTGAACTTCGCATGATCAACGTGTGAACGCAACGTTATCATAAAAGAAGATATAAATCTCGAAAATCTATAATGCTAATCTCTATCCTAAAAAGGACTGCATAGCTAGGAAAACACACAGGTCAATGGCAAAGCCAAGTCAACGCACCCACAATCCACGTGCAGAAAACTTGCGAAGCGATTCAGTGTAGGTACGGCGTTCATCAAATTATAAGCATAATATTATGAATGAAGAAAATATCTAATACTATCAAAGAAGTCCATAAAGATAATGTATAGAATCATAAAGATACTATAGAATTATACAAATTACTATAGTCGAGTCTCTAGAACGAGGACATTTAGATTTATTTTAAGGGTTATTACAACATCTATTTCTAAATTACTTATAAATTTATAATATATATAAAACTGCATACTACATAAATAATAATAATAATAAATAAGTGATATTTTTGAATGAATTCGTATTATGATATATTTTTTATAAATTTAATTTTAATCTACCTACAACCTAATAAATTGACATGTCCGGAGGGCAAATACGATTCATTACATTCATTTCATTTCATTTATTTACACGCATGCGCATTGCTCTTAATCACAACAGAAAACAAAAATCGATTATGTGCAATATTTTATACACTTATCTTCGTATAAAAGTATGCGTAAATTATTACATTAAATCATAAGCTGAGTGGAAATCAAAGACAACAAAATAAAAAATAGCATTATTATCATTAACATAATAAAAACAATTGCATAGCAAAGAGGTTACAAAGCATACAAAATACAAATCAAAAAATTCGCAAGATAGCTTGTCAAATCATTCCACGCGAAAGAGAAGTAAATAATACTTAACCAACAGATAATAATCAATATGCGCAAGTCTACGACTTACCATTTCCTAATTTCAATTGTTATTCGCGATCGAATCAAACCAAAATTACTGGCAAATAATGTTACGTAAAAAATAAACGTTCACAACACAAGTGTTCACAAATAAAGGCACGGATGTAACTGTCAAAATTTGAGCGTGCAACATACCTACTGCATTTGCCCTAGAGGGGACAAAATCAATAATACTGCATTTCGAACCACCAATAGGGGCGCGCCACAACAGTTACCCCAACAATAACTTGGAATCAAGCGTTAACACGAAAGAAGACTTATAAAACCATAGACTTGAAATAAATTTTCGTGTACAAAGAAAATTTTCATTTGATTACTTCTTTTTATTAATATTAAGGGAAAAATTTTAATTTAATTTAAAGTATTGTATTAACTATTTAAAAATGGTGTAAAATACACAATTTTTGAAAAAGTGAATGTTATATTTGATTAAAATCTATACAAATTGTTGAAGTAGCAATTATAAGTACATTTAACATATTTTTGTGTAACACTTAGATAATAATAAATAAACATGAGACAAACATATACATTTTTTTCTAAATAAATAGAATGAATGAATGAAAGTTATTACTTTAAACATTTTAAGAAAAGACTGTACTCATTGTTCCATTTTCAGCTTGATATTTAGTAAGAATGTACAAAATGAACATTAATTATTGTGGATCACCTCCTTCATCTCACCAAATCTGACCATGATCATCCCCGTTGCCTTATTCATGATATAAGGTGATGACTACAAACATTATTTTCTTCTTCCTGTATTCTATATTTAATTCCATATTCTTTCTTTAAAAGGAGTTTATTTTTATTATTTTTCCTTTTTAAAGAATTATTATTCCTCTATTTTTGGACTTTTGTTTGTAATTTACACTACACTAACATTCTCATAAAAACCTTATTTTATTCAAATGTGAACTTCTTACAAACATTTCTATTTTTTAGGAAGGTGTAAGGTAGTTGGTTTTATTTTCTCTATAAAAGTTATTATTTTTCCATTTTTAGTGACCTACCAATCCTCCATATCAGAACTAGTCACAATGCATTCTCAGAGTTAAAATTAAGTGGGCATCTACATCATTCAAACTTAACCGCAGAGCTAATTTTCGAGAAGTTTCATAGAATATCTTGCATATGGATGATCAGACTTTAACCAAATTTCTATTGGACCCCACAGACACTGTACTCTTTGGAATGCTTAAAGAATCCAATCGGTCAATCCAAATCAGTCCATAAATTCCGGTCATGTAACATGCGTAGAAAAAAAAATTAAAAATTTCTCTAAGCTCTTCCTTTTTTTGGAAGTAGGTGAAAAAAGTTCAATAACAAGTAACAAAATCCACCCTATAAGCATTATCTAAAAGGGATAGAATATAGGCAACAAAAACTAAAAAAAGAGTGGAGTGGATCATGGATATGAGATGTCATTAAGATTGAGAGCTGAGCACTGGGGTAGTTACAATCCCCTGTAGCAAAACGGTGAGCATCAGCAGTATTACACAGTTTCATACTGAAGAACTGGAGAACTGAAGGCCCATATTTTCTCTCTTATCCTGGTGTATTTCATTTCTTACAAAACTTTTTCTTAGTATTTTTATAGGTTTATTTTAAAGCGAGTATTATCCAAATTAACTTAAAATGCTTTTTGTAACTATTTTAAAATTTAACCCCACATTTCAAAAAAGCATTTATATTCAATCCTTTTCTTATTTCAACCTTTTTCCTCTATTAAGGTTGGCAGCACACCTGAAATACTTTTGGTAGTACTGGTGTTCTCCAGCTGCTGTAACTGATATAGTTCATCTTTGAACTTAAGGTTTTCTTTTGACAAAACTTCAAGTAAAGTTACCAATAAAATTTTATTAAGATTGAACAAACAATACTCCAGATAAAGATGTTCGGAAATCCAAGTAATAAATACTTTCATACAAACATACACTCGCTGGGCCATAAAGACCTTGAGACATCAATTCGCTTGATTTATCAATTATTGCCTTAGTTTATAGAGTATTCAATATCTTTCCTTTTCTATTAGGTAATAATACTAAGAGATAGCAAAAAAGCAGACTTATGTTCAAATAATTTCTTTAGAAGTATGGTTAGGGAAGTTTAATGGCAGGGTTTCCTACTTTTAACTATATTAACGAATTTTAACTAATAAAATAAACTTTAATAGTTAATTATCAATTTATCATTTTATTACACTCCATTTTTTATTATAATTCTAAATGGATAAATTGTACGAGAAAGACTTAAAGTAAGTGAAAACATTGAAAAATACAATTCATTTTTTACAATATTTTTTATTTTCATAATATATCAATTTGTTTCGTTTAAAAAACGTTGGCAAAATATATCCACATTCAGACCAAAATATATGCACTTTGCTTTTTTAAACAAATTGGCACTTCTATCGACGGCGTCTGCGATCATGAATTTAATACGTATTAGTGTACAACGAGGGTTCCCAAATGTTTTGATACTTACGTGTTTGTCATTTAAATATGTCTTTTTATAAACTAAAGATGTATGATGATGACATGAATAATACAGCGAAATCTTTAAATTTGTATTAACTTGTTTCGAAAAGAATAAAACCAGTATAATTATTATTCATACATACCTTAGCCGCAGAATTATTCATTTTTGTTTTATGAGGCAAACCACATTGATCAAGAAATAAAGCAAATATTTTTTAGAATAGCACTTTGTAAGAAATTATTAAATAATAAATAAAGCAACATAACCAATAAACTGGCGGGCATCCGTAAAGGTTACGATTATAATTTATAATCACAGATAACAATAATGTTTCACTAATGTCAAAATGTTTGACAGACAACGACAATTAAGTCAAAAAAAGGAGTAAGCAGCCCAGACTAAAATTATCCATTCATAGTCCTACATAACATCCCTAAAAAAAATACAAACTGCAAGTTTTGATCAATATTTTTAAAATACGTAGATTATTATGGGTATACATAAAATACTGCAGTCATTTATTCGAATAAAATGGTCTCCCCATATTATGTTATTATATAAAATATGCTTGATACAGTGGCTAAACTTACAATAACAATAAAATCTAGTATATTTTCATTCAAATTGGGAACTTTAAATATTAATGTTAGTTCCTACAATTTTCATCGTGTAGAAAAAATTTTTGCCAAACCATTGAGTGCGCCGAAGACTCGAGTGACACGTAAAATATTTCATTTTTCGCTTTTTCATGACTAATGTGCCTTTATCTGTGTGAATACACAGAAGGCATAGAGGCATAAGATATAGTTAAGATCGGAATACTTAACAATAAATTAAATTCTTGGACATTTAACACAACACCATTCGGTTTTAATCTTAGCTTTTTAAGTTTGTGTGTGGAATCTTGATATACATATTTAAAAACTTTATTTGTAAATATATACAATGTTCATCACATCATAATTTTCTCTTCATGAGAATCGAGCCCACACTCTTTGGCGCGATAGATACTGTTGTAACCACTGCGCCAATCACGCTGTCAAAATGAAAATAAACCTATATGACTTCCTTCTCGTGCGTCAAATTTCATACAAATACAGCAACTCTATAGTTTTTGCGCGAAACAGACATAACCATACACGTGTTATATTATCACGAATTTCACATTCATTTTGAAAATTTGGATGTATAAAAAGGTATTATTAAAGTAATTTTTATATTTATAATATTTACTAAATTATTAATAACCAATAATGTGTACATAACAACAATTATTGATCAATATAATAAAAATTTTTAATTATTCATTTTAAAAGAAAAAAATAAAGGAGCTTTTACAATATCTAGTAACATAACATGTATTCAGGTGCACGTGTACACGTACATGTAGTCAGCTTCACTCAAATGTTCGGCGCACTCTTTCTGCCTTTTAGTCTCTAATCTGTGGTTTACCTTTAAATATTTTACTGCAACTGCGACGTCGCTTGTGCTAACTTCACATAGTGTGAGCCAAAATTAAACGGCAATCGTGCGTATCGTACGTGCGGTTTAGGTCCGAAATTAAAGTCGATTTGTCGTATTGTTTAGATGATCTGTGCATAGAAGCCTATGCTCTTGGCTCGGTTTACACTTTTTGGTCGTTTAATTTATTGTCAATTTGTATTTTGTCAGCCATGTTATTACTGTAGCTTAAATTTTTGATTCAGTTAATATTATTTCGTATTATAAAAAGTTAATAACGCATTTCATATGAAGTGTATATATTTACTAAAGTGGTCGTATTATTGTGAACATGAGTTAAAACTGAGTTTTGTGGTATTATTGTTGCTTTCTCTGAAGATGCTTCAATACTTTTTTGTTGAAATGGTTTTAAAAATAAATTCTGATCCTATAAGATATTCATATGAATTATAATTAAATACTGCGGAGAAAACATTTAAGTTAAAAGGTGTTAAGCGTTTATTTTTGTATCAGAATTGAAATTTAAAATGGAAATTATATTTATTTTATGTATAATTCCTGTTAGTTTCGCTTACGATAAAGGTAAATAACTACTTATTTCGTACTATCTTTATGAGGTAATAAACTTTTACTTGAAAATTAAAATGAATCATTATTTTTAGCATCTTTCTATGGTGCCAGTTACATTTCATACCCACTTCAAGAGGCTAAAGGGGTTACGGATATAAGTTTTAGGTTTAGAACACATTTATCAGATGCCCTACTTCTTCTTGCTGCTGGAAAGACGGATTATTGTATGGTAAGTTTATTCGAATCTTAACATGATAACATTTTATAATTTTATATTCATTATTAAAACTAACTTTCGTAGCGAGATTGTTACACGAATTATTTCTCTTAGTTAAAAAGTTAGATTGTATTTAGCTACTCATTGCTAATTAGAGGAGAGTAAGTTCTAACCTTTGATTTACATACAAAAGTTAGTTAGAACCTAGTCTAACCTGTATGTCTCCAATGTTTTTCTGTGACAATATTGAGTTTTGCCATACTCATTCAGTTATAAATTGTAAATAAATTTATCTAGCTAATATGTTAAAGTAATAATGTGATAAAGATCGTGTTAAGTGTAGTATGTGTTGATTTTTATGAACATAATATTTTCCCCATGGGTTTATTTTTTAATATGTACTTTTCTATTAGATTCGACTGGAAAGTGGAAGATTAAAGCTTCACATAAATTTGGGTGCTGGGGAAAGTGAGCTTTCATCTCCAAAAGGGTTGCACTTAAATGACAGCCAGTGGCACCATGTCAGCATCATAAGAAGGGAAGCAAATCTTACTCTTAAGGTAAGGAAGGAATGTTTACCATAACATCAAATATTAAATCAAATTTGATGTGGATAAAATTTTACATTGATTTTCTTAAGAATGTACCAAAAAAGATGTATATCATGAATTATATGTAACTTGCAATTTATAGACTGATATATAACTTCAATTCCTTGTCAATGCAATCAATCTATTTGGTAATAAAAAATAGAAAAGCTTTAAATTTGTTTAAACATATAGGGTATTGAATATGAATTTAAATAAGGTTTAGAATGTTTTCAAATGCAATAAAATATGATAAAAATCAAAAAATGTTATTGCAGTGGAAAGCATTGCAGACTTGATTACTTAGATTGAAAATCTGCAGTTTTAATGTTATGCTACCATAATGTAGAGCAGTAACTAATTAACTTTATTCACAAAGCATTGTATTTTATTTTTTATTTCTGACTGATTTTATATGGATCTTCTTTGATTGTACATCTACTATTAAGTAAATAGTACAATATGTACAAAGTTGTATAACAATAGATTGTTTGTATTTTGGGCTATTTAGTCCCAAAATTTCTGCCGTTCATAAACATTTGAATCAACTATTGGTTTGAAAAAATGTTACAATTAACATTGTTGATTTTGAGTTTCCAATTAAATTAATGAGCAATAACATACAGATTGATGTGGCCTTCGTAATCCAGTTTAAGCATGTACTTCATACAGAATGAATACATTCAACACCTATTTAAGTGGACTTGGCATAGGGTTATACAACAACCAAAAGAGTTGTAACATTGACACAACTTAATAAATCATCTGCAATAGATGTTAAAAATCATGATGATGACGAATCCTCATACCATGATGTAGTTATGAGAACAGGTTATTTACTTGAATACTATTCATAAATAAAATAGTGTCTATTATTGAGAAGGATTACATAACACGTTAATATTTAAATAGAGCATTGATATCAAACATAACATAATAAACTCTGACGCTCTAATTAGAAAAACTACAGTGCGGAACATCAAAACATTTCAGTTAACTTACTTTCTATTAATGTTTAACGTATTTTCTATTCTATTAATATAAATCCAAAACTTTAATCTGTTTTTCTTCATGCGAAAGTCAATGAATACTTGCTTTCCTACTTTCACTAACTATAAGTTTATTTTGAACAAATAAACTTTGCTAAATACCAATGAAAACGCATTAAAGTGCTTGGAGCAAGTTAAGAGGAAATAATTAGTCAGCTTGACTGGATGCGATCTTATTTTATTACTATACTATATTTATTGCTTTTTTTAAATATATCGATAGTGATATAATTTTTTTTATAAGTCACATTCAAATTATAATATTCTTGGTATTGTACTTGTACAACTCTAGTCTAATGTCTTTAACATAAGACCAGAGTTGTACAACAGAGTTTATCAAAAACGTACTCTAATAGTAACATTTGAAATCGAAAAATTCAATGTAATATAATGTATATTTAAAAACGGAATAAGAAATCGTCAGGTTAAATAATCTATACATATAATAAAATCGTAGACTAGCCGTGTCTGTACATTTAATATTTTCAAGAAAAAATTTGTGTTTCGTGTTTCATTTGTGATTCTAAACTCAAAACAATGATTTTTAGAATTTTTGTCTGTTTGTCTGTTTGTCTGTTTGTCTGTTTGTCGGGCGTTTGTACGCAGTCAACTCCGAAACGGCTTAACCGATTTAAATGCGGTTTTCAATTATTTATTACGGCAAGTCCCCCGGAGGTTTTAGTGTTTGTTTCATTCAAATCGGTTAAAAAATAAAAAAGATATGAGGGTTCAAAGTTATTCATCAGAACACATCATCAATGCGCGTAGGTACATTCAGTTGAACCTTTTTAGTTGTTGTTTGCACAGTACTTTTTAATGACAAATAAAGCCTTCTTTTAATCTCCAAAGTAGATTATGATCATGGCGGCCAATCACAACAAAGACTAAGAATATGCAGAAGTTATTATTTGCGTCCATGAGCAAGAATGCGTTTAAGAAAAAAAAACATATTTCCATAGAAAATTATTAAAAAAACTATAGACATGCGTATATATCACTGGTCCTGCGGTCGCATTTTTTTTAAACTTTTGTTGTGCTCCTCTAAAAATACAGAAATTAGTAGCCCACGCGTGCGAAGCCGCGGGCGGAAAGCTAGTAAAGTATAATAAGCCGCGTTTTAAATCTAAAAGATTTTAAGTGTTATTATTCAATACAAAAGGTACTCGCGTTAAAATAAACTTAGTAAAATACAATGAAATAATAATAAATTAAAGATCTTCGATGAATCCGACGGCTCCGCGCGCGTTTTTCGATTCGAAAAGGTACCAGAAGTCAAAAGATTTCAGTTATTAATTTCGTATGCATACAAAAGTCCATAAATACCCAGTTGCCGATTGTTAAAACCAAATAACAAATTAAGTTTATTAAGTGTTTATTATTTAGGCATATGTAATGTATATACTAATTGTAAGGAAAACAGCAATAAAGGCTATTTTATTTATTTTTATTTTTTTACAAAAGTCCATACGATAAGCAACCTTTATTTTGTCTCTTAACAGTGCAGAGATGAAAACATTTTGTACTCAGTCGTGTATTAAATAAGATGTATAACATGTACGAAAATTGCATGATTTAATATCACTATCAAATACGTACAACTCTACTTTATCTGTGAAAAGTTCCGTCCGATTTTACTCATATTTGAACTTGCAAACTTTTCAAAGAATTCTCTATCAAATTCCATGAAGTTTAAACTTAAGTTATCGTCCCACAAACAGAGAAATGGCCCATTTCAACTCTTAAGACCTAGTTTCGCTCAGTTCAAGGGAACATCAGATATATATACGTATATTAAAGTTCTATTACAATCACTACTATTTAAAATAACTTTTTCATCGTATTGCTAGCAGGACCATTTATATTTTGGTGACGTGTCAGAGATACATTAAACAATCATAAATTGCAATCAATAAACACACGTCACGACATCAAAGCACTCGAGATCAAAGCCATATGCACGCGAATTTTCATCGTCCCATAGTTTACGTTACAGTGCTTCGCAGACAAGTGAAAACTTAATAAAGCAGTTTATATCTTATGACTTATACGACATTTCCATTATCAAGAACTTTCGTTTATAATCTTGACATGAAGGTATCCTTGTTAAGAGGACATGCGACGGTTCGTTTTACCCGTGGTAAAGCGAACACATTGATGTAAATGAGGCACAAGGGTCCAGATAATAAGAGTATCGGTTTCTTTCAGTTAAATATGCACATAACTTTTTGTGACTTCGTAAAGTGGCACTCGTGATAAGGAGGACGTACTGCGATGTGCTGCATATGATTACATCTTCAAAATCTGCTCTGGATGAAAATCGATTCTTGTATTACATTTTCTTTTACTTTATTCAGTTGCCAAAAATACGAATAATAGGAAGTTCGCGTTAAATTGGAGTAGAGATTAGTCTATATCTATATAATATAGATTTTCATTTTCTTGCAAATACCTTCTACATCCACTTAGTTCACAGTTTCTAGTTAAATTGATTTTGAATTCTCAGTTTGATTTCCATAAGGTTGAGAAGAGACGAAAAACAATGATGTGTAAATGGCATCAGAAAAGTGGGAATACAGATAAATATAGATAGCGGATTAACATTATGTATTGATACGGTTTTATTGATTGAACGATACAATGAAGCTGTTTATAATGACAATGTGTTTTTAATCCGATGAATTGAAATATATGTTTTAACTTTATCATAATTTAAATAAATCAGAGTTACACTTATATTCATTTAGCGCAAGTTAAACCCGACTCTAAATCAAATATTATATTAAATAAACAAGTAAGTAACATAAACAAGTAGTTCGCTAAGTGTTATTTATTTAAAAATACGTTCATTAAATAAGGATTATTAAAGAACTACCATTAACTAAGTTTGTACGTACGTTTGGAATATTTATTTTGTAGACTCGAGATTAATCTCTGCGTTGTTATTATTAAACTTATATTTTTTGTTTTATTGATTAATATTTATTAATTAGTTCAGTGGTTAAGACGTTATGCGTTGTAACCTAAGGGTCATAGGGCCAAAAGAAGTCGCATACTAAGTTTATCTATTACCTATATGCCTTTAAAAAAATCATCAGTGATATCATCCGCCCCATGCCCCAATAGGGGACACGTGACTTCACTTACTACTAGCTTACTTCTATTATTATCTTCAAGGGAGCTAACAAAGAATTAGACGTTAAACAGTGAAAATGAAAAGCATAAACGTGAAAGCTGATTAATGAAACTTTCATGTTCTTTTGACAAAAAGCGATTATGCACTATACACTGCGCTGTTTGAAAAAGCACATCAGCAGTGTGTTTTGTACATTATTTACTTGATAAACGTATGTTGAGTCACGCAACTGTAGCGCCTGATTATGCCATTGACATCGTTTATTATTTTTAGGTCGACGACAGCACCGTGAAGAAGAGATTGCCAGGACGATTCTTCGAACTAAATATACATTTTGGTGTATTTCTCGGTGGGCAAGGAGATTTTTCCGAACTATTTCTTGGTCACATGGAGAATTTTCGCGGTTGTATGGAAGATGTAGGTTGAATATCTAAGAAATAGTCTTGATTGTTCTATACTGTTTATTTTTTACTATATCTTATTTAAAAACTCTTCAAGGATAAAACTATTAATATAATGTTATACATAATACATTCAAATAAGTGATCTAACAGTAAAGTATTTGTATCGTTAGGTGTTTTACAATGGCGTGAAAATATTAGAGAAAGCTCGAAGCCGCAGTGCATCAGTACAACTCGAGGGTGTGACGTGGAACTGTGCACCAGAGTTCGACGCGGACTTGAACTCCGATATAAGCTTCGTCGACGAGGGGGCGTACATGATCCTTCCTAAAATAAACTCTAGGGCGGGTGGCAGGTGAGTTATAATACATGTAATGATATAGATTACATATCGTTTTTTATTTCGTCAAAGACCTTTGATAATTTTTATGTTTTTGTTAATTTTGTGATAATTTTTATCTTTTACTAGATGGCAAATAGAGTTTAAAACAATAACGCCAAACGCCATTGTTTTGTACAATGCGGGTGGTGGCAGAGGGTCGGATTTCTTGGCTGTAGAAATCCTGGAGGGGGTGGTTCGCGTGAAAATGGCTCGCGGACAAATAATGCACACCGTTCGAGTCAACGATGGACAATGGCACAAACTGCATCTGCTGTTCAACCCTTCTTTGATCGAGGTAATTAAAAAAGTCATATTAATTTTGAGTTTCATATTTATCACACCTCTATGCTTTATTTTACTATGATATATTTGTGTTTTGTCAGCCGCACTTTCAGCTAACTACTCTTGTCATATTCTATGAAATGGATGTTGAATGTTGTTAGGAAGCAATTTGTGAGACTCAACTTTGTAAAATCACTGAAAACTTCCAGGAAATTTAATATAACGTACAGCGAAATGGGACGCTAGATTTTTATTGTGATACAAAACAATTTGTTAAAGTGATGTAGGTACTAAAATGTTTTTTAAACAATGTTGGAAATGTTCGAAAAAAAAAACATTTTGCGAAATAAAATGAAAATATGTGCAATATTTTTTGCATAAAGTGAGATATTGAAGTATTGTGTAGATCTTGGTCTGGAACACAATTTCATCGTCACAAAACTAATGCTGCTTTGAATGTGAGCTAGATATCCGCATAATGTAAAATGCAATGCAGCATTTGCCTTTAAAATCGGAGGTACGAAGCTATCCCCGGCTTTAGACAGCTATTGTCTACCTATTCTTGAACGTTTGATAACAATCTTTTGTAAGGGGATAGCCGTGCAGCAAAACTGCATCTTTATTATAATGAAAAGCATACCTTTTCGTTTCGATTGACGTATCCACATTTACGAAATGAGAAACTACTTTATATTTAATATTTGACAAAAGAAATTGATTGTTGTGTAATATTCATTCTCGTATTAGACAAATGGAAACAACCAACATGGATTTCTGCCAGTTAATTAGTGTTTATATTCTAACAAAATATTAATGAAAAGATTTGACTAATTGTTCCTTATAAAAAGGCATAAATTCAACGAAGTATAGGGTGGACTCGTAAGGTTAAGGTAAAAAAATCGGGTATTAGAGTTACAGATATATTATCTATTATGTGACCGACGTAATCTAGGCGTGCGCTAAATAATGACTGTATAACTAAAATATTATGGTCCGAAAGGGACCCTCCACCTTAAACCAAGTTGGTTAAGGTTGTATATACGATACTATTCAAATCATTATTATCCATAAACATCGTCCGTGAAAAATTACCACATTTAATTCTTTCATATTAAACAATCAAAACATTGAATCGAACTAATTCATCATATTCGTGTCAAGATAATATTCCTTATCCAACTAAATACCTTATGTCATAAGCGAATATAGTTATGCATAGGCAATATGTAAATTTCTCTTTGAATTGTTTGAGTCGGACATTTTGTTACGATGTGATGTATTGTTTGGTTTGTTTGATTTAATCATAAATTACTAGACCATCTCTTCATTCTTACTTGGGCGTTGTCAAAACTTTACATCATCAATTAGTTTTAAAACTACAAAATAGTTTACCTAAAATATAAAAGTCTGACGACTCTACAAAAGGGTAGAGTCGAGAACATCAACTAGTTATATATATTTTGTTAAAATTAATACACACGACAAAATGCTGTATATTTTAGCAGTTTAACATGCATACAAAATGAAACAAACAGTGTTTCTAGTCACTAGTTAATACTTCATTAAACTAGCGAACGTAACAATGTTCGTTAATTATATTTCCAAATGATATCAAGTTGTAACAACGAAATAAACGTGGACGATATTATTTGAATACTGGTTTTGTGTGTGCAATATAAGGGCACTTTCACCCGCGCTCTCACGTTTAATGCACATATAAATGCAATTATAAGCATTTTGACATGCAATAAGCTTTCACGTTCGATAATAATCTAATTAGCGAACAAAATATGAACTCGCTTTTGATCCACTATGAAGAGGTAGCTTAATACATAATTGCCGCTTTCAGGCTCAAAGGCATACAGATATGTATATCTAGGGAACATAAATGAATATAACAAACGCTATGTTCACTAGATAACTACCCATTTAAAAAGGAGTTAAGAACGATAACAATGAGAATTGTTGCATTTAAATTACTTTACGGAATTTACGGACTTAGGCATAAAAAATTTGCTTTGTTAATTCACAAAATAGCCACCATCTCTTAATTTACCTTTTAAAATTTTTTAAATATTTTCTACGCAATGCCAAACCGAATATGAAAAACATATTGGTCATTACAGTATAAAATAATAATTACAATATGCGATGCCGATAGAATTTATCTCACGCCCCAAAAAATCCATCATGCAAAAGTAGGCATCCAATTTATAAATGCGGTTCAAATGTGCACATTTCCCTTAACGTAAATAAATCTCCAATCCCTGAAACAATACCAATTAACAGTAGCCGTTATTCCCAGTTTTAATTAACCTGTACGTAGAGAAATTAATATTTGTAAAATTGAAGCGCGCTCCGTTGCGTGATAAAGCGTTCATTACCTAGATGAATGGTATATTCGGATATAATTATCTAACGATTTAATTGTGTAATGCACTGTTAAAATTGTGACTAATTAAATAATATTAAAACCAATTTACACATGTGAGAAAATTTGTGTAAATGTTTTTTGTTATTTGTTCGGATTCTGAAGACGTGAAGGTCAGTAATTCAATGACCATTGTGTTACTATCTTTCATTTGAATAAGTCGCCCTTAATGCCGGACACGAGGCCAATTGTTAAAGCTAGTGACAGAGAGTTCATAAGCCACCTTTATAAATTCATACTATAGGAAGCCAGTAAAATTGACAGTAGCTTACACGAGCCAGCTCACTGATGCAGTGCCCTTTTGTTCCACGGAACCTTTGATGTAGATCGTAGACAATACTTCGTGGAGTCCGTGATGTAGAATGACTACTAAGTAGCCGAACAATAGGATTGTACTACGTTCCTTTGGAACTTAATTTAAATCGTTACACATATTGTCTTGTCTAAATGCGTTCATATTTTGGTTCAAAATGTTGGTTCTGTTTTAACGTTCATTAATAGTCTTAATGTAGATCAGGGGTTAAAAATTATTTTCAATTGAGTTTTAATATTATTTAGTAGAATAATGCTATTTTAAAATTATAAATGTGAATGTTTGTATGCTTCTGTACTAATCACGCCGCAACTATTTGGTGAGAGGGAAAGACCTACGTCCAGCAGTGAACTAAAATAGGTTGACGATGGTAACTTTTATTGAATTATGAGTTAAATGCGAGCGAAGCCGCGGGCAGAGGCGAGTTTTACAAATACTTTAATACGTTAAAACTTTTAGCTGTTACATAATCCGCTTTATATTCAGCACCAATTCAGCGCTAATACTCTATACCGCTAATGGGTTAGTTGCTTGCTAAGTATTTACTTCATATACGTGCATTTACTTAATCCATTACCTATTTTTAAAAACTCAAGAGCACAAATCCAACACGACGCAAAGTATTCATTTTATAAACGTTATTTAAAGGATTTGTTTTTTATACCGCAACCGAATTCATGTTATATGCTTCGTAAAAACAAACGTATTTATTTTATGCAATGACATATAATTTCAATATTCAAAACTAAAAACCGTATAAAATGAGTATAACGAAGCGTGTGGCCATCGACTTGATTTTAATACAGCCTTGAACTGAGCGCTTGGCTTTGTCACAAAAGTAAACTACAGACCAAACAGTGCTTTATATATAACTTTGAAGCAGCGGCCGAGTTCCGTTCAATTATTCAATTAAGTTATGTAATGGATTATGTGCATTTTAACACGGCGATACTGCGCTTTCAAGGAAGTTTTTACTTGAGCTTATAGTTTGCACTTAAGTATTTAAAGCTTAAATCGGGCCATCGTTATGTGGCACTTTCGGTATGTGACATATATTTTACCCAATATACTGGAAGGTATTTAATTATTTTCTTATATACATGAATAATTTAGTTTGGTTCAACGCCGATATAATAGAATTTTTGCGTGATTTATTCTCGAACTCTTTACATTATTAACAGACTTTTAAAATGGCTAATTACGCTGGGGTTATAACATGGTTCATCACAAATCTATTCTTATTCATAAATCAAACTCCACTGAAAATCTGTCACAACCGATGAGAGTTGTGCAATATCGTTAGACTCTAGGAATTCACAAAGACGTCAGGAGGTTATGCACATCCCGCTGACTTCCTTAATCCGATCAGGTCCATAAGATCTTGTTAGATAGTTGCAGTTGTTGCTCCACTTTAGCATTTACTGATTACTTAGTATTAATATAATGATGATAAATATTGACTTTTCAATTAATTGATTTTTCTTACTCTACTGTGAAGTCCCGTGTTCCCTATTGGGGCAAAGGTCGGATTTTAAATCCGTTTCACTGATCAATTTTTACTCAGAAGCGAGTACGTGATCAGCCTCCTATACCCTGCTAGACCACGAATTTTTTATTCACTTGGATCCCATCCCATGGATCGAACCCACTGAACCTCTGAGTTGTAAAGCGTTAACCATTGAACCAACGAGGCGGTCACCCACGGGGACGAGGACTAATGCGATGAAATTATTCGAATACCAACTTTGCATCAAAATCTCTGTGATTTATGTGTTTGGAGTTATTAAATACTTTTATTAAATTCATCGCTTAAATTATACGCTTGGGTCCCTGGGTGTTCAAACTAGGCAATGATATGTGACGTCATAAACCCCGGTCGCTCACAGCTACGTTTTATTGCATTGTAAAATTTTATAACTATGACGAATTCATGCTTGCAGTTTCTAGTTCTTTTTATTGCTGTGCGAATGAATTTCAAAAGTTTTTATTTATAAGTAAAGCAAGGCAAATTAAAGTTAGAACACTAAAAATTTACCTTTTTGTTTTATTTGTGTATTGTAAATTTGTTGTGTGCCAGTAGCGAAAACTTTTATTCCATGCAAAATATTCCTTTGTGTTATTGCGAATTCTGCGAATTTATTGACTTTGTATTAATATTGTCAAAATAATTTCAATCAGATATAGTAAAATAATTAATTAGCACGAAAATTTTCAGTGAATCGTCTTTCGTAATGGTAAATGTATAAAAATATTCTCTTTGTTTTCAGTTATCAGTGGATAATATAGCAATGAGCACTCGTATAGAAAGCAGTGGAACAAGATATTTAGACCTTTCTGATACTTTCTACCTAGGCGGGATTGAAACGGATAAACGACAAAGGGCCTTCGCGAAAGGGGTCAAAGCGGCTGATTCTAGTATTATGGTACGTATTTCTTTGTGGTTTATATGTCTGGAAATAGTTAGGATTGATACAATTCTCTTGTGTTTCTTTGAAAGCTTTTGCGAAGCTGCATAAGAGATTTTATACTTATTGAATCCTAGAATAGTTAGCTTAGTGAGCTAGAATAGTGAGCGTTGTGACCACGCCCGCTGTATAGTGCTCGAAACGTCGGGTTAATATTAATGTAAAATAATGTATAATAAAGCGCGTTTAAAATCCTTAAAAAGTATTTTATTTAATATGGAAAGTACTCGTTGAAACAAACACAAGAAAAAACACAATAAAATTTTATATACGGCGATTATAATTTTAGTTTACATCTGTTTAAGTTTGAAAGTCCATACTTAGAATTATTTTTTATATTACATTTATTTACAGGGCTGCATAAAACCGATCGAAGTGGAGGATAAAATATTCGGTTTGCCAAACGCAGTGGTAACGTGTGGTGTGACCCCCAAGTGTGTGTGGTGGTACCCTTGCCACTCTAGCCCCAGCCCACCTTGTATTGCTAAGGCCACTTGTGGTCAACATGGTGTGGACCATTTTACGTGCAAGTGCGATAGTGATTTGTGTATTAACCCGGATTATGCTGAGAAATATAAGGTTTGTAATGAAATATCATATATGACTGTAATCCCCATACCAGTCCTCTCCCATCCTGTTCTACTCCTGTCCCAATTTTCTATCATTAATCCTCTCCGTATCCGGTTAAGCCGGCAAGGCATCTGCAACACTCCTGTTGTAGATGTCCATGGGCTGCGTCAGTCACTTAACATCAAGTGTATGCTTCATTTGCCTTCTGTGGTATAAAAAAGAAATATTTATAGTTCGAATACAATTAACAATTAAAGAAAGTGTTGATAATGTATTTATTTATGTTCTAGGTATTCTCAAAATCGAGCAGTGAATTGGAATTAGTTGCATTATATCCTTTAACGGTCCAAGAGGGTGGTGTGGCTGTCATAACCACTCAGAACATTGACGTCATACTTGACCATCACAAATATGGTGTGAGACCATCTGGCGTGCTGTTGCATGTAGGTCAGAAACCCCTACATGGGAGAATAGCGGTGGATCTGACGTCACAGAGAAATTCACCACAGTACACCAATTATATCGATGGGGATAAATCAAAACAATTCTTTTCTCTTTTAGATTTGTCGAGGGATAAGGTAGGAGTAAAAAATTCACGCAATATCATATTTTACTAATTTTTTTTAATTACTGATGAGTTAAATGAAATATAATATTAACTTTAAAATAAAGGTGCGCTATGTCCACGATGGATCAGAGAATCACCAAGACGCAATAGTATTGGAGATGGAATTAATACCAGAGACCAAATTCACTCTACCGAGTTATCTTCAAGGAAGGAACACGTTTGTATTACATGTGAACGTTACTCCAGTTAATGATCCTCCTGTCCTCAATCTGCTACCAGGAAAAGTGTTAAGGTTGACCCAGGTACGTGCGGAATATAAAAGTAATGAGGAATTTGAAAACATGGTTTAGTTTTGCCTGTTTTAATTTTTTTATCTAACTTTAGCATATTTTTATAGTTCTTGCAAGTTAAATGTTTTATTTTTCTATTAATTGTACTATCCTATTTTTGATTAAACTGAACAACAACGAAATAATTTTCTGTATAAAAATGACCGTCTTTTCCTTTAATATAACTGTTAGTTCGTAAGCAATAAGTATAAAAATAACGCCATATACTCGCTTCATAAGTATCGTGCACGACAACAATATATTTTCAAGAATATGTGTGGGTTTATAAAGCAATTTTCTTTTAGCCACGCCATTTGCTTTAGCTCGTTATGTCGCTACTAAAGAGAATATGAATTGTAATATATATTGCAATAGTACAATATAATTGTTACAGAGAATTAATGGAATATATCTGAATCTATCGATATTGAACTTAATAAGGCGGTAAAGTTTGTTTGTTTTCTTGGTATGCTAATTTTCAAAACCGAAAATTTAATATTATTTCTGATAAAAATACATAGGTTTATAGCATTACGGTACTATGCGTGGAAACCGCGGCACAGCTTGTTAAAATATAATACTGTTTTGAAAGAGCACATTTTCCATTTAGTCTAATGATAACGACGAAGGATTTAGCCTTTCTTCTTGATATAATTGTACCGAGAATACCTTCAGTAGGCTATTTTGGTTTAAAAGATAGTTCAGATATCTTCCTCAAAAAATTTGTGCATAAAATACCCCTAAAAACCGTAGGTTAATGAAAATTCGCAATATAATAAAAGGTAAAACGATTAAAACACCTCACAAACGCATGCATATAAAATAAAACTGTTCCACTTATTAATACCACAATGAAGAGCGATCACGCTCAAAATTAATTTAACGTGCGGCGTTTGCAATGAAAGCGAAATGATAAAATGCATTTCGTGTTTCCAATCCTGTGATGATCGCCCATTAATATTTCTCGTTTATTATATTTTTTGTTTTCATCTAATTTTTTAATTGTTTATGATTTTCAGAATGTTCCATGCGCTTCAATTAGTTTGTATGAGTTGCTTTTGAGTAGTTGCATGCTTTGTTTTGACCCGAGACATCAATAATAGTGTAATGCAGTGAGTATGATAACTAAAACAATAATTTATATTTACAATAATTAAACACATTTTGTATGAAAAACAAAGGAGATGATCAATTACAGAGGAGCAAGATTAGTGGAAGTATATAAAACATATAATAATAATATTGTTGTAGTAATTTATGAATGCGATGTATTTTTAAATATTGATTAAATAGCCCGCTTTTCTATTCTACCATTGTGTTATAATTGAATGACTTCGGCTCATTTTCAAACACTTTAAATACCACAGTATGTTTCTTTATAAATGCTACTGTTAAGGTTTAATATTTTATTTTTTGTTTATTGTTTCTTAGAGTTCGATATATTATTATTTGTGTTGTTTCTTACGTTATTAGGACCTTCTCCTTTGTAAAGCATTGCAAATATATTAACGTTTAATTTACTTTTGTTTAGTAGTAGAATGAAAATGCATGAATTTTTTATAAATAGTGCATTCATGTTACTAATAGATAATTAATTTAAAATTAACCTACGAAGCATACGAATAAAATAATTGATTCAGATGATGATAGTTCTTTTCAGTGATAATTTTGGTCTCATTATTGTTAAGGTTAGCTAATAATTCTGCTTTTTCACTTTCAGCCAATATCCAGATGTGTTTGTTTTGATTTTATATTATGTAAAATAAAATTTGAAATTAAGAAATAAGTGATATTTTAGGGAACACGAAAAGTGATTACATCAGAAATATTAAAGGCTGAGGATCCCGACACAGCGCCCGTAGATTTATTGTATACGATTATACATGGGAAGAACGAAGCAAATAGGTAAAAACAAAATTATGTCATGTTATTTCAACACACTTATATTTGTAACTAGCTTTCCGCCCGCGGCTTCGCACGCGTGGGCTACTAATTTCTGTATTTTTTAGAGGCGCACGATAAAAGATTAGAAAAATGACGGTCGCAGGACAATAATATATGCGCATGTCTATAGTGTTTTTTTTTTATAATTATCTATGGAAATAGGTTTCACCAAAATCTTACAGTGCGAGCGCCTCTTCCGGATACAGAAATTTATAGCACACGCGAGCGAAGCCGCAGGCGAAGAGTTATATATTTTGTGAAGGTTTTTGAGAATTTATTGAGTGTTTTTACCGTATCTATACGTAAAGAGTATAAAAAGACATGACCGCAAGTCAACCAAAATCTCACATTGTCACGTGGTATGACATTTTCACGACTGTAGAAGCGTATATCTCAAAAAATATTTACTTTTGCAAAAAATGCATTTAGAAACCTTTATTTCATTTTTAAAGAGCTATCTAATGACATCAAATTTAATGATGTATTCGCGAATTTATTTTTTACCCTCCGTTTACATGTATGGAGAGCCACCCCTAAAATTATTTTTTTCAAATAAAAAGTAGCCTATAATTTGCACCTAATATTGATCTATCAGCATGTGAAATTTTATCAAAAACTGTCCAGTGGTTATTACGTGATTGACGAACATACAAACAGATAAACAGACAAACAGATAAACAGACAAACAGAAAAAAAAAATTCTAACCATGGTTTTGGTATGTATAGAACATACATGTTGCATATCAATTACTCTTTTTGAAAAATATTCAATGTACAGAAATGGTTCGGTTACTGTTTTATTATATGTATAGATTACGTTCTCATAAGGAAACAATGCTTTTGCACATTCTATATATAAATCAAATAATATTTTATTTGATTTAAGATTCTTTTATCACTTTTAAATGGTATTTACGAGTCGGGTCTATGTCCTGACGTACGTAATTAATAAAAAGTGAGACTCTTTTTCTGATTTGCATAAAAGGACTTTGTCTTTAATTTAATCCGACTATGAAGGAAGTTTGTATGTGTGTCAATCATGCTACAACCACTGAAACGGATTTTGATGAATTTTGTTATACAGATAGGCTATTACTCGACTTAGGTAGGTTACTTTTTATTAATCCGAAATAAACGCTAGTGAAGCCTTTCGTGAATCGTAAATAATTCAGAACTACTATTATATGAAAATCTGTAAGGATAAATAGAAATGCTTAATTTTGTGGCAATTTACAGTGGTCATATAGAAATGTCCGGACAGCCAGTTGATTCTTTTACCCAACAAGACGTTGATTCTGGTGTGATATCATTCGTCCATGGGACCACCAGTGATAAACAACTGAATAAAACTTCGTTACGACTCACGCTGCAAGTAAGTTTCTGAGTTTCTTATGATGTTATACGATGTATAATGTTTATTTTATATAATAAATGAATATATCGAAGATAAACAAAAATTTCTAACAATAACTGGACAGTTGATTAAAATCAATCGTTACATATTTATTCTAAACAGCGTATTGCTTATATAAGCAAAAAACGACATTTCTGTTGTTTTAAGTAAGACTGTCTTCAATTTATTCTATTGGCAAAATAACATATATGAAGTATTGAATTAAATACTTTTTTATACTATTCCCACTATTTATTAGTAAACTTTACTTGATGATAAATTTTCAACACCGGTTGTAATTAAATAATGTTTACTAATAAATTGCGGAAATAGTGTAAAAAAGTCTTTAATTTCATACTTAAAATGCATTTTCACCAAGAAGTCACAATACAATCTATGAAGTAAACTTTACATATTTAGCTTTATCGCACTGAGAACAACATCTTGATACATACGAGTCGCTGATGTCTTAGTCTTAGGAAACAATAATGATAATCTTGTAATTCCAGGTATCAGACGGTATTGAAACAAGCGGGCCAGGTGTGCTCCGCATATCAATAGTACCGCTTCAAGTGCGGCTAATTAACAATACGGGCTTACAATTGGTGCACAATTCGTACGCAATCATCACCGCAGATAACCTCACCTTCACCACTAACGCGGATGAAACCAACGTACAAGTAAAGTAAGACAAGATTTACTTTTTTATGCCTTTATAATCTGTTGGGAAGGCAAATTCTGTTCTATTAGTTATTTTTATCACTTTTCCTATCTAAAAACAATATTATTATCATATTATTGCGAAAACCTATAATTGGCTTTACTTACTCTATATTTTTGTTAAAATGCCAACATTTTTCTGCAACGCCGTTGGTTTTTGTTAAAATAAATATATGAAAAACTAAATCGTTGTTTTGATATTTCTTAAATTGTAAAACTTAAATAGTATATTATTTTCTTACTTACTTGTTTATTTATGTGCTATAAGTTGTTACAATCGCTATTTTTTAGGTATGACATTGTAAAACCACCTCAGTTCGGCGTAGTGGAACGGTTGAGAGTATTGGATGGTACATGGCAGACGGTGGATTCCTTCACCAGCGAGATGTTGACGTTTGGTCGTGTAAGATACATGCACTTACTTGGCAATCCCACCCATGATGAATTTAAGGTATATAAATGTGCTAATCATTTTTCTGGATGTGTTATTATGATAAAAAATAAATATATGTTACTATCTACGTTATGACCATGAATCTTTGATATTTTTTTCAGTTTAAAGCATCCGTTGGAACGATCCGAACGAACACATTATACGATTTTAGATTAACGTTTATAAAACTTGAGCTATATCAAACAATAAATGAAGAACTGCTTTTAAATAACACAAGAGAAGCCTTCATATCTTCGCAGCATTTGAAATTTCAAACGAGACCATTACAGTTATCGGGTGATAAAATTACATTTACGATACTCAAACCTCCGAAATATGGAATTTTGCATTTGTCCTCCGGTAATCATCATTTGCAATTATACAGTTCGTTTACTCAAGAAAACATTGATACAGATCAATTGTGGTATAGACTTCACAGAAGGGCATACTCCCATATTCAAGATGAGTTCACATTTATGGTTGGGGCATCTGAATGTGAAAATATAACTGGTGTTATGACGATACGACATATTCCTGGTCCATCGCCAACTGACCATTCGTCCACTAGATTCCATACAACACTAGAAAGACTACAAGTAATGGAAGGTTCTAGAATGACGATACCGGCTACACATTTGAACTTTCGTACGGACGCTGTGACAAATTTAGTGTTCAATATAACACATCTGCCTAAACATGGCAAAATCGAAGTAATCACTGATAATCTGAAGATGCTTAGAGATAACACAACATATTTTACGCTAAAAGAATTAAATTCGGATAGAGTTTACTACGCCCACGATGACTCTGAAAGTAGACATGACTCTTTTCACTTTATGGCGCTGAGTCCAGAACCAGAAGATTTTCAATATGTTGGCGTTTTTCATATAGATATAATTCTAAAGAATGACAACAGTCCGGTAAGAATGAATGAGAATGTTTTCCATATTGTTCATGGAGGGGCGAGATTAGTAACTGCAAGAGATTTGAGCTATACCGACTTGGATCTTGACACCAAACCCTCGGATATAACATATACGGTTCAGAGATTTACCAAAGATCCTCCTAATGGTGGAATATTCAGGGCTGATAATCCTTCTGAACAGATTGCGCAGTTTACTCAAGACGATATTAATAAGAACCTTGTATTGTTTAAACATCAGGGTAAAGAGAATGGGAAATTGTCTTTTTGGGTATCGGATGGTCTATTTGATGTGAATGGTAATTTAGAAGTGCAGGCCTCTCCTCCGTTTATAAGGATGTTCCCAACAAATGGATCTATTGTTGAAAATGGAAAAGCAGTTGTTATTTCTACTAGGGATATCCAAGTATGTCAATGTATTAGTAACATATTCGTCAATGTATTAGTAACATATTCAATAATTAAAAGAAATAACTTGTTTGATAATTTTTTTACAATATTATTAATAATTATTAATATTATAAATAATGTATGTATAGTTAACCGCGTATTAAATCGTATAAAAAGATTTTTATTTAATATGAAAAATTTAAAAGTACTCGTTAAAACAAACAAAAGAAAATACTATGATCATTTTTGTTTTCGATATAGCGCTAAAAACGTTTTTACGTTTAATCTTTCAACTAATCACATCACATTTTTACAGGTGGATACAAATATGAATTGCTTAGAAGAAGATATTCGTTACGAGATCATTCAGCAGCCCAAGCACGGTTCAATCGAGGTTGGTGAAGGACAAGGCGCGATTACTTTCACACAGTTAGATGTTGCGGCTGGAAGAGTTTCATATAGGCACAGGGAACCGAAGATGCCTACAGATGCTTTCAGGTAACCATTGTTTGTCGTTAGTAATAACAGTTTGTAAAGTATTAATATAATATCATAGATACTAGAAAAAGTATAATATGTAACCATTCAATTTTAGTTATCTTTTATATTGTAACAACTCATGGTGAGATGCAATGCAATCCAAATGAAATTATTGATAACAAAATGAAAATGAATCTGCTTGTAGCTTTAAACAGTTTTTAAGTTTAATAAAACATTTTTTTTAATGTTTATTTTTATAGATTTAAAGTTATGTGCCTGGAAGCATGGGGCGAAGGAATATATCCGATTAAAATATACCCATCAAGTTTTTGGGAGCCCCTGACGGTAACAACCAATAGACCACTTATTGTTGAAGAATCTACCAGCGTTAATATCACTAAAGACATATTAGAGGTATGTGGTTTACATATATTTATTTAGACATGCAAGATAATAATATCCTTATTAACAATAATTATCGAAATATTAACTTTTTATTAATTATTACAAACACACACTTACAAACACACACAAACACAAGTATTTTTCTGTTTACTTTTTCTTTATAATTTGTAAATCTTTTTTGCTTCAATTAGTGTATTGTAGAAGGAGCCTGTCTTTCACAACACAGGGAAACCTAATTTGGAAGCAGTGTAACTGTATCAGTGTAAAATGTTTTATGAATAAAGCAATTTTTCATTTTTTCATTATTAACAGGTAATGCATCCACAAATAGAGCCCTCAAATATCGTGTACCAAGTCATAGAAGGTCCATACTATGGTTGGCTTGAGATCTCGAGCACATTAGGTTCATTAGAAATGGAAAACTATAATGAAGAACCGGTACACACGAGAATGTTCGATCAGTCCATTATAAATGAAAATCGTTTGGTTTACGTACAATCCGGTGTTAATAGAACGAGGGATAAAATCCGAATGGATGTCACAAATGGAATAGTGTGGCTGAAATCTTTGGAACTTATGGTAGTTATAATACCTGAACATTTTTATATAGTAGCCGCAAATATAACAGTTATTGAAGGAGAGGCAGTCAGTGTTAAACAAGATATGTTCAAGACTCTTACGGAGTATTATAAGGGGAAAGTGGTGTCATACAAAATTATTGAAAAACCTAAGTTTGGAAGGATTGTATTGGGTGATCAAGAATTATCCTTGCTGCCAGTTTTGAAGCTAAACACTGGAAATATACAGGTAAGATAAGTTATCATTATTTCTCATTAATTTGTTATATATAAAACAAACTTTGATTATGCATTTAGATTTAATTTGTTTTTCGTCGGACGATATTATTAAATCTTGCCTTGCGATTGTATATTATCATAATTAAATAAACAAATAATAATTTAGTCAGCATTTCACACTTTTTGGAATGTTCTCTGGCTTATTTACTTGTATTTACTATATTTAACTTTTTTAAACCTAATTGGACAACTTTTTTGGAATCGACCAAAACAATTCTTTTTTTTAAATTTACAGTACGTGAATGACGGTTCAGAAGAGTCACTCGATTCACTGAAGCTGGTAGCTATAACGGAGAGTGGTAAGGAGAGCGAGCCATTCCGGGTGATGATCAATATAGTGCCGGTGAACGATGAGACTCCTATCGTAGCGGCTAACACCGGCCTGTGTGTGTGGGAGGGGGGCACGTTTACGTTCACGAGGAATGAACTTTGTAAGTTAAATTGAGATATTAATGCAATAAAGCCGGTAGTGGTAGGAGAAGTAAGGCGATCCAGGTGACAATCATTATAGTGCCGGTCAACATTGAGCCTCCTATCATGGTGACTTATATCGCACTGTGTGTGTGGGAGAGGATCGCAACACATGAGCGGTATAAGTTAAAATGTTTTATTCGATATTTTATATCTTGTTTTTTTTTACGAATTTAGGTGCATGTTCTATATGTTGTCTTTAAGATCGAAAGCTAGCTTGAAATGATCTTACATGTTACTACGAGCATGCTTTTTTATCTTTTTCATTATATATTTTTATCTAATAAATTGTATTTTAGATGTGAATGATATTGACACCCCATTGGAAAACGTTACAATTCGTGTTGTGGATATCGTATCTGGGTACATTGCAATGCGAGGCTATCTGGAGACTCCGGTCTATTCCTTTAGTCAAGCAGATATCGATAAACGAAGAGTTATCTTTGTTCATACAAGTAAGTTAAAAACAATTAATTGAAACATACTTTTTATGATTTTTATATAAATACCATTTACATTTTCAAATGTTTCATTTCAGATGGGACAAAGGGAAAAATGATATTCAATGTAACTGATGGACTTCATGAATTATCCAAAATCACATTTCTGATAACAACTAAATCTGTATCTCTCAAGCTCGCTCGAAAACATACATTACGTGTGTTTCCGTTGATGAGAGAACCTCTAAATAACTATCATCTAATGGCCAAATGTTCAGATGCGACAAGAAATATTATTTACAAGATAGAAAGAGCTCCAACGCTTGGTAGATTAGTAATGGTGAATGGTGACAATCATCATAGGTCTATAAAGCAATTCACTCAACAAGATATTAACAATACTCTGGTGTATTATGAACACACCCATCCCTTCTCAGATTTATATACCAACGATTCCTTTATTTTTACCGTCGAGGCTGCGCTAGCTAAACCTGTAACGGATCAAATTTTCAAAATTGACATATCTGTTTCGTCGGGTGGTCTCGCAAAATACGTTTATATTCCGCAAATTAAGTGCCAAGAAGGTGGAAACACTGCCCTAGTCGTTAATGTCACAAATGTGATTGTGTATTTGGAAACTCAAGCGGGATTGAGACAACCACAAGTTGAAGCGCAATGGTCTCAACCCACACACGGAGAATTGGAGCCTTCATTGTCTTCTCTGACTCAGGCACAACTGGAAACCGGTGTCGTTACATACAAACATGACGATTCTGACACGTTGCAAGACAAAATAGATATGGCTCTGTATTTGTTGCCAGATTATGTGATTCTCTGTAACGTCACTATTCCCATACATATTTTACCTGTTAATGATCAACCTTTTAGATTGTTAACTGACACGCCTCAAATACAAGTGGTACATGGTGAGAATTATACGATTACCAAAAGTGATTTACTTACTGAGGACGCCGATACCAGTCCATCGGGTATCTTATATGATATTATAAGCGGCCCCACACAAGGTAGAATAGTAATGTTAGACAAGAACCAAACCATTGATGAAGCGCAGTCTATTAATAAATTTACTCAAGAGGATATAAACAATGGCAAGATTATTTACGAACACTCTGGAATGTTGCAAACTGCGACGTTCTATTTTAGAGTTTGGGACGGTCAGTTCAAACCGACATATACTGTGTTCACTATAGATGTTATTCCTGTGATACTGAATGCCACGTCATCGCATCCCATTCATTTGCAACAAGGGTCTAACGTTGCTACCGTTACCACAGACCAAATATACATCGAAACGAACGCAAAGAAATCTAAAGTATGGTACAACATTACGAGGCAACCTGTACATGGCATGATCTATGTTGGTCGAAATTCGGTTACATATTTTTCACAGAAAGATTTGATGGACAAAGTTGTTATTTATATGCAAAACGATATGACCGTGGCTAACGACAGTTTTGAATTGATAGCATACGTTCATAATAGTAATGCAACGCCACCGTTTAGTATAGAGGTAACAGTACAGCCTTTGATGTTATTGGGTGATCTTAAGGTTGAAAAGGAGAAAACAAAAGTTACTATCAACAATTTAGACGCAACGGAACTGGCGAAATTAACTGCCAGCGATCCAGTATATACGTTGATAAGGAAACCCAAATATGGTGTATTGAAAAAGATAATTCGCAGCTCAGGTGAGAAGACCAGTGCCAGGGAACGGGAGGTGGCTTATTTTACACATGAAGACGTAAAAGCAGGAGTTATCTACTATGTAACTAAAAAAAAGGCATACGAACTCAATGGATACGAGGATGGTTTTAGTTTTCTGCTTGCGGCGACAATATTTCAGCCTGCAGCTAGCGATGTTAGAATATTGATTGGAAATGGGTTGAAAAAGAATCTACCAGGACCTAATGATCCTGAAAGCCACGAAGGAGTACCGGTAAGTTTAATGTAGAATTATGTTTGTCTTGACCTGCCTTCAAAATACATTTTTAAAACAACTATAAAAACAAATAAAAAATTAACCGTAGACCTTAATAATTTATTTCTGAAATATATTTTCTAGGTGGCAAACGGCAGTACAGGTTCCTACTACATGATGATTTTAATGGCTCTCTTAGGAGTGGTTTTGGCAATTATTGTTATCATCGGTATATTAAAGTGTCGACGATATCTAATGAGAGACCAAAACGCTATGGTTAAGATTCACGGACAGAATCAAGGCACAGTGGCTCCTATACCTTTGCCGAGACCGCCAGATCATTTAATGCCTTCGCCGACGCAAGCTACGCCTTCCATTAAAAGGTACATAAATTATTATGAAATACTTATTCATATTGTATCATTTATAAATAATGCGTAGTTATAAAAGTTAAACCAGTATAAGTAATTTATGCTTGTAGAAAATTGGAATAGTGCAGCAATTTTCCTCCTTAACTTATTTTCGGAATAGCCCTAATGAATAACCTTTTACACTACATTGAAACAGTATATAATGACATAAAAATACGATGCGATATTGAGAGATGCGAACTATTGAGTTAGAGGTGTCTGCGAAAATTGTATCAAGTTAAATTATTTTTTAAGAAAGATATGTCTCAAGTTTATTTGTGATTATAAGTTGCGTTTAAAATGATACGTCATTATCGTTGACCGGCGAATCTTTTGTGTTGCCCTTAGAAGCAACATATACAACATATACGGAGTTTTTATTTTATTTTTAAAAGCGATTCAATCGAGTGTGCGTGTATTGTTCAATGTGTCATGTTGTGTCTAGATACGTGTCATCAGAGCAGTCGGTGACGGGCACGAGCACGCCCGTGCCGTCGGGCGGCAGCGTCGCGTGCAAGGTGACGCCGCTCGCGGACGCCGTGCTGCCCGACCTTAACGCGCGGTACCCGTACGGCACGGACGACCACACCGACGTGAGTGCGAACACAACATGTATACAGGGTGTCCCGTAATGAGTGAAGCATCTCTTGGGAGATGATAATACATACTGTAATTTATAATAATATATTACAATACCAATGATATTATATAGCTATAGATATGTTACTAGCACTCTAATTTTAAATATCAATCGGATACATGTATATCCACAGTAAGGGACTGTGGTATCGTGGTGTGGTAGGCGGTAGTAGAAACAATACATACTGTAATTTGTAATAATATATTACTATTAACCAATATATTATAAACCAATGATATTATTAACTATAGATATAACACTCTAAGTTTGAAATTTCAATTGGATACATGTATATCAACACTCCCTTGGTTACGTAATGATTGTTGAAAGAACTTTACATAGCAGCAGTAGCAGTTACACTGAAAGCTATAAAATGCGATCGTGTGTACATATTTAGAAATAAACGAATTATTAGGAAAATAAAAATAAAGCATTTATATGCTTTACATATACTATATCCTATCAAGGTAAAATGCAGACATTTTTAATATTTTCAAATAAATTTATTATAATTTTCAATGTCATTCTTTCAGTCTTTGTGAACTATGAAATGATTGTCAAAAGATGACGGGTCGCATTTTTTCACGGTGTTTTGTATGCATATAACAAATCTACACATAAATATATCATTGCTATTAACATACAATCACCGCGAAAAAATTTGGTACAGTACATATAAAAATAAAATAAAATTTAAAATATTTACTTTACAAAATAGGGAATAGGTGTAACGTTAACACCCAATAACATAATCAATTCGTTATACCAGAATCGTTTTATAGAATCTTAAATTTTTAACATATAACCTAACACAACATTTAAAACATGCCCAAAGAAGCTACATCTTCTTATCCTTTTATCTAAGAACATTTCGCTGTAAAATGTAATAAACACACTCACTATCTGAAACTAGATTCATAATAAATGTAGATGAAATGTATTTTTATTGTTTTTTTTTTCAACTTATAATATTGATAAAGTCTAGAACCATTCCTTACTAAACAAACACAATATGAAATCGATAATCATTGCTATTATTTCGCGACGTTAAATAATCCAATATTTATACGATATTCCCATCTACAAGCACGGCTATCAACAAGTGTTTATTTTCCCGACAAATGTCAACAAATGACGTGTATTGATGTTTGTTTTAACTGCGTCCCGTTTTACGTTATTTATTTTCGAGATTCTGTGAATCTTGTATTTGTGCAAGAGTTAATAAATTTTTATGGATAAGATTTGAATGAAACACATAATTTATTTGAAGTTTTCTTTGTGAACAATATCTCGCATACCAAATGCATTCAAGTTGAATTCGTTGGACTTTATTGCAAATATTTACAAATTACAGCATTTATAGTTTAATGAAAATTTTCTTCAAAAATTGTAATTAGAATGTTATATTTTTACTTGCACATTCACTTATGAAATATTACACAGTTTAAATTAAAAATTCTTAATGAAGGAACTTTCGACGAAATGATTTTGTTCTTGTACAGAAACATTCCGTTGTTATACGTATAAAAGATTGAGAAATATTATTTTAATAAATAATAAAAAAATACGGTTGAATTGAGAACTTCCTCCTTTTTTAAATTCGATTAAAATCTTATTAATTTTTTTTTATCTATATGTAGCCCATCATTTCAAATAATTAGTAAAGCATTTTCCATATGGTTTTATAATTTCAGGCGGAGGACTGGAGTAGTTACGAAGCGAGCGAGTCAGCATATCCCATCCGAACTCCCGGCGTCGCGCCCTCGAATCCGATGCTGAGACGCAACCAATACTGGGTCTGACCCCGGGGTACTCATTCGTTGCCGAGACCAGGTATACTACAAATTTACTACTAATAAACATTATTTATTTATTTACAATACCGACAAGAAAAGAGGTGTGGGAAGTCCTCCAGCTACGAGGTGGTCGACAGTGTCAAAAGACTTGGAGCGACCCCGATTGAACGCTCACACAACCCAGGACAGAACAACCTGACTCATAAAAACGAGGGGAACCGACCCCAAATAATGGGAACAGGCAAATTTAAGAAGAAGATTTATTTACAATTTATTTTAAAATTTATTCATACTGTACATAGCTCAGTAAATACAACAATAAAAAATATACTGAATTTTGATTTGTGATATGTATATGGTGATGGATGACACATATTGTGTTATACTGCTAGGATTTTTGTTTTGGTTTCAATTAAATTGAGATTTTATCACATAATCCATGTGACTGTATTATGCATCCATTTTGGCTGGATACATACAAACTTAATACTAAATCCAACATGTTTACAGAAATGTATATATCTTGTTTAGAAACAATATAGTTCGGATTGAGTAGTAAAGATTTTTAATAAAATAAAATATTATTATGTGTCTCACATATATTTATTATTTATAGTTAAAATTGCGTTCGAGAAAGAAGAATGTGTCACATTAAACCGCAAGTTGCACTCTCGGCGCGGCATAGAATTAGTTCCTACGCCTTTTCTACTCAGCAATTACAAGGTGTCCAAATATCCAAGCTGTGAAGTAACTCTTTGAACAGAATCCTTCTAGTACGTAAGCAATACATATTAAACAATTCATTTGTCAACCAAATGAACCATAGAGAATATACAGTGAATATTGAACCAAAGTGTTGATTGTGCCAAAGACAACAGTATTTTGTTATTTATGGACTAAACACGGTAGACAGTGTTTGTGAAATGATTGTTGTGTGTTTTACGAGGAAAATAATTTAGCTGCCTTTATTAAATTTATATGCATAGATTAATATTATGATGATTAGTTTTTGAGGATGTTATAATAAATGTTAGAGTTTTGGCAGACTGACTGCTGTTACGCGCTAGGCTGTTCGCTTTCTGTACAATTGAATGTAATTATCGCAAACACATACTGACGATGAATATTAGACTTCTATGTGATCACCTTAACGTAACTCAAATATTGTAACTTCTCATTGCTTCTTTATTTGCTTTATTCGGTAATAACGTTTTGCATTCTCAAATATGTATTTTAATTTGGACGATAATAATTGTCTGTGGAAATAATTACATGCAATAAAGTACCCTTGTGCAAGAAACGACGTCGGAATACATTACTGCCAAAAATACTGTGCCAAATATATTTAAAGAGTATTAATATTTACTTGTTAATATTGCGCATAAACAAAACGAATGGTTCTTGTTAAATATTTTATGTTTATTTTGTTAATGTAGGATGAAAGTATTATATCGACTACTAAAGACTTATAGTGTGTAGATTAACACTAATTATATTATATTATACACTCGCTTAATTTAAGTGCAGGAAATAGTTGTAGTGTTATTTAATTAGCAAATTTTATTATTACATCACATAATTTGAGTAAAATACAAAGTTAAGATTTATTATACTTAATATCAATTATGAAATTAGTTCAGTTTATCATCTAACATTGTTAACTCTCCGTACATTTTCATTTATGACTTTATACTTGATCATTCCCAAATTTATACAATAGAAAATGAGGATTTACAATTACAAATTATAACAAGATAGACTAATTATTTTTTATTATTCCAGTATGTTTTCTATTGGTAAATATTCTCATAATTGATAATAGAATGATTTTACAGCAAATTAAGAAATATCAAAAAACTTCCCTAAAAGTATAAATACATATTATACTTAATATCTTTTTTTGTACTTATAGGACCGTAATGTACTTAATAAAATTTATTTACGAAACTAAATGCACTGCTGAATATTTACACGTTATTTGCTAATTTATAATTAAAATTAATTCTAATTTTCGTAGTATGCGTTTAGACATTATTTGCTTATTAGTTTTTACTAATTTTAAATAATGAATAATTAACAGCGAGGGAAATTCATTCATTTCAAGGAACATTTTATAGTCGAATAAAATAATGGATAAACATTTTTATCTGTTTAATTGATTACTTTATATATTTTAGGAATATTATTTAAGTAAGTATTGATTAAAAGAATGCCTTTTAATCAATACTTACTTAAATAATATTCCTTTTTGTATTGGTTAAAATAATGCTGATTTTCTCAGCATCCAGCAATATTGTGTTCTTATCCAAATTACAAGTTTAATGTCAACTGGAAGAAGTTTAAAAAAAAAGTTTACCCATTTAGCATCGTGTTGAGATATGATTAAGTGAAATCGTTTACAACAGCGTCTAGAATGTTCCTAATTTTACTTGGTCGAACGCGCTATTTATATAAGAATAATTGAATATACCATGCCAAAACTGTGCCAATACTAGTTATGGTTTAAGTTGTGTTGTACCTCAAAAATCTACAATGTAATATTACTGATTTGTGAACACCTTTCGGCACTTTTCAATTTTCCAATGTATTTTTTCTTATTTGCCTTTAAAACTTTATGCCGACCAAACGCAAGCCATCGATTTTGAATTATAAGAATTACTAATTATTATTTATTTTATTATCCTTTACAATTTCTGGGCATATGACGATATGGTAATACAATAAAATTAAAAGTATTATTTTAAATTCATATTATTATAGAGATAGGTAAAAATAAATATAAATTTTGATAGACATGAAACGTATATGTGTGTGAACGGAAATGCGAGGACTGCCGAGGGATGTTAAAGTATGGATCTTTATGTGAATGTATGTTAAAGCATAGCAATGTTCATGTTTTGAAGGCGAACAATATATATTGTCATTGATATAACGTTATTAAGGATAATAGTTAAATCGATGTTGGATCATAATACAATTTTATATATTCTAAGGCATTGTATAAAACACTTCTTTATAACGTGTATTGTACGTTATCAAGTTAAAACATGTTTCTATCTAAATGTTTTCGCAGAATGGCAAATATTTCTTTTTTTCTGATTTAAACACAATTCCTAGGAAAATAACCTAATAGAAATTAAGTAGTAGTTAGTGGGTAAAAAAGCCATACGGGAGGCCTATATCTTTAACAAATTTATCAATGTTATTCAAAATATTGTGAATGATTTGAAATGTAAAGCTAAACATGTTTAAGCCCAGTTAATATTGCCATGTGTATAAAGTAATTTTTGTTAAACCAAACAGAATAATAACAGTGTATTATGGGAATTAACTGAACTGGTATACATACCTATATAGTTTAATGAAATAAATTAGGAAAATCGAAATAACTGCGTTTTGTCGGAGAGCTTGGTAAGGTGTGACATTGGTATAGTAACAATGAGTTTTCAATAAATAACACAAAAATATTTGTCTTTTTTTATTTTCGATAATAATTCGATTATCTTTTATACAAACTTAATATTAATTTATTATAAAATATAATCTTAAAATGTAAAAAGGCAATTACGGCTTTTCTTTGAACATAAAAAGTAAGTCGGGTGATTAGCGGTGTGCCGACACCTGTTACACTATCAAAAGTGTATTATGTTGTTTACTCAATTCAATTCAATTTGTATCTCATATTACACAGCGTTCAGCGCTTTAATTATGACATAATCTACATTAATTACAAGTCTTTATTTCTTATTCGCTACTTAATCTACTTCAAGTTTTCTGAAGTTGCCGGTGAGGCCTCTCATGGCGTCGCCGACGGCGTCTGCGCCTGCGCATGTGTTAGCGCCGGCCCGCAATGCTGAAATAGCGCCCTCTCGCGCCGCTTCGCTGTACATTTCTAAACGCACAGCCAACTTATCGTTTAAAAGAAGGATGTCCCTTTTAGCGGCCAATTCCACTTTCCATAGTTCTGTAAGTAATATAATATAACATGTGGATGAATGTTTTCACCAATTCTCAAGGAATCTACATTCTTCTGCGTATTGTCTTAGCTCTACGATATTTTTACAGGTTAGCAATACATTAAAAGCATTTATTTGTATATTTTTAAAGATATCTACGCATAACACTTTTAAGCAATAATCATGATGCAAGATGAAATGAATAATTCAGATAGGTACAAATTTGTTTGACGCTTACCAATCATCTCTTTCATAGGCATGGTGCCGCCGTATTCCGAGGGCAATAATTTCTTGTCGATTTCAACGTCTTCAACAGCGGTGTATAATTTTACTCGTTTCCTTATTTTCTCGGAGATCAGAGCCATCCCGAAGTCGAGGGCAAATTTAATAGTCGGATGTACATTAACGCCGTATATTTCTTTATGTCTCATGGGTATTGTTTTCTGAAATAATTATAGTGTAAATCACAATCGTTATAGTATAATTGTCCTACCATTGGATTTGTGTCTTAATGAGTTTAATTTTGCACAATAATTATCACACACTACACCACATCTATAATGAGGTTCGTACGACTTATATTATATCTTTATTTTGAACATTACAAATTCTATGGTAGTCACATTTTTCTCTCTATTTCAACACTTTCAATAAAACATTTAAACAAAACTAATAGATAGATTACTATTAAAATAAAAATGTCAGGTGTTACATCAATAAATTCTTTAGCTAGAAGCTATACTAATTATAACTATTCTGCATAATATTACTTCGCGAACGTGTAATTTAGAAAACCAGGTAAGTGGCTTGTTAACTACAGAATGCTAACTACTTACCTCGCCATTCTTAACAATCCGTACGGCTTCTTTTGGTGTGAATAGTGTGAGGTGTGGGAAGCTGACTCCTGCTCCATCAGCGTAGTGCACTATGCCTCTAACTTGGGTCTCCTCGTCTTCCATAAGAGTCTCATAGCACATAGCCATAACTCTGCACATGTCTTGGTTTGTATACTTGTAGGGATCGAACACACCTACGAAAATACATACTTAATTGTTTTGACTGATAATCAATAAAGAATTGATTTGTTTAGAATGCAAATTATTAATTACCAGGTCGGTATATGACCACACGGCGACCACACTTGTCTTTGAAGGGACTCACGAAAATGTACCTGTGAATCACAAAAGAACATTAAAATACATCGCGTGTGTTTTGTGCAAAACTTGAGGCTAACTGAAATTAGGAAACTTTATCCACAGTTAACAATGTCATATAATATGATGAACCCGGAATCTTCTCTCGTCTACCGCAAACGACAACCATTGCAAATTTACGTGAACTGTGAAAACATTATGTAACTTTGTTAAGCTACTTACTTGAAGAAATTTGACCGTTTACCAGTCATTATTGACTAATATAGGAATGGAAATTGTATTTCGAACATTATACATACACTTGGATACAGTGAAATCGTTAAACGTTTTTAACAGGTGCAGTTTAATACGCTTTTAAATATCAACCTACCCGAGGTCAATAATTTCGGTCATGACGGGTAATTTGTAGTCCAGCTGGTTGAACGCAATGCCCCACGATTGTCTCAACAGTATGTAACGCTCTATCGCTTCTTGTACCATCGGTACGCTAAACTTTTTAGTACGAAGGAAACGTAGGAGGAAGTTTGAGTCTGAAAATAAAAGAAAGTAATTTATTTTCTAGTATCGTAGTGAACCCCTGTACAAAAAATATCTAAGTAATTAGGTGTACATTAAAAATTATAAGTTCATAATTCCTATTGATTACTAGGGGAAGGAATTTAAAATTATTGTAGTCCTTATTTTTGGATATTTCTTAGTAGGTAATTTAGGAAGTACTCACCCATTCTTATAGCCATAAATTTCGGGTGTTGTTCTATCCAGTTCCTCAGCGAGTCCAGAGCTTGAGACCTGGAACTTTCCGTTTCCCTGAGCTGCTCCTCCGCGATGGCCTTGGTTTCGGCTGAGAGAGTACATTGGTACTCGTCTGCCGGAGTCAGATGACGCTTTGTCAAACGGCGTGACATATTGTTTCTGTAAAGAAGGAGCGTATGAAAAGATTATGTTACCTACGTAGTATTTTCTGGAGTATACTGAATGTTAATTCACTTCAAATTTAATTATTGAATTATAATTAAGGATTTCAAAAGGCTTCGTGAAACGCGAATATTATGTTTATAACGACTCATGGCGTAACTCCAAGCAGATATTGAATTATTATTGTTGTTATGGAACTAATTATAAATAGTCATTATTCAGAATCCACAATAGCCTCCAACGTTAAAAGCTCATCCGTCACTGATAAGTACTCTTCAATTTCATAAGCCACTTGCAAAATTATTTACTCACAAACTGTATGGAGTAAGATCATATTTGCGAGCGCCGCGGCCGCCCCGCCCCCGCGGTCTTAAGCAAGCGGTACATTCGATTCTTAAGCAACGATATAATTTTTCGTGGTTACATAAGCATTGATATTTAGCGTCTAGTACTTTGTGAAATATTTAACTGCACCAATGTTACTATTATGAAGGTTATTGTTCAATAAGAACAGTGGCCCAATTCAACGTTAAATGTTAAAAGTAATTAATAATAATCGTGAATTATGAAGGGGTATAAAACCCCCTATCCCTATAACTGTAATCATCAATGACTATTTATTACTTGAAGTATATGAGTTAAAATTTAATATTTACTTTTTTGAACTATCATTGCATTAATAAGGTGATGTTACCGTAATTTTATAATAGGTTATTTAATTTATGGGTTACACATGACAGCAAAAATATCTACAGCTCAAACAAAAGCTTCTTCAAACAATGTTAATCCCAATAGAGCCATTTATCACACAATTTTGATTTACTTACAACCCTTGTATTAGGTATGTTTTATTACTCTGAAAAGTTTGTTCAATTTAATTTAATTATTTGGGGAATACCGGAGCAATACCGTCAGCTTTTTGAAGCACCCGGTGGAAGTTAATACTGTAACTGCATTTAAAAAAATAGTTTGTGAATGATGTGTGACGTAGTGTGAGTGTTTTCGTTTCGAGAACATAAACTTCGTACTGTAAGCAGGAGTGCTTTTATTGGTGAAGATAGGAAGTGGTGCTAACGGGCACGGGTACAGTACCACGTAACTACACCCTAATAATGCAGTTAATAATTATCTAACAGCTATTGTTTGTGGTTTTGGTCCGGCTTTTTCTGAGCTCCTGCAGCGCACTATCTCTGGTCACTGTTGGGATGACCGCTCTTGTTTCATCAATATTTTAAAATATTTACCATTATTTTATTTTATATGAAATCATTAATATTATTTATCCCATTTTGGGTACTACAGTCGGTGTAATTATTTAGTCACTTTATATTTCTATAGTGCCCCATGTTGAAAAAAATGTTTGTAGATTTTTTATTACTTTTATAATGTGAAAAATGACTGCATATTCATATTCATAAGAACTGCGAGGTGGGACTCAAACCTGCGTCGTTTGTTGGATCGTAATTCGTAACCGCACTTATAATATTTTAGCTATTCGGGAGATAATTCTTTATATAATTCTTGAAATATTGATTTATTGTTTTAATGATAATGAAATGCAGTATATTATATTCAGAAATGGATTCGAATTCACAGTTAAAGCTCTAATAAAAATTATGCACCTGTTATTCATAGATTATACAAGTAAAAAAAAAATCTTATTTAGACCATACTTATAATAATGAACGATGTTCTATTATACTAGAATATTAAAAAATAATAAATGTAAATATTGATCAATTTATGTAATAAAAGAAAAAAATAATACATAAAAATATAGGTATATAAAATTGAAAGTAAAAATAAAATATTTTTCAATAGTGAATTATTTTTAAATTTATTTTTCCGTGTAGAAAATTCAAAATTCAATCAATTTTCGTTACTATATATACTTAAACAAAATTTATTCATTTTTTATATGAAATGAAAAATCGCTTAGCATTAACGCATTGCATAAATAAAAATATAACTTACTTTTTATGGGTATCCACAAACGTTCCACAATAGTGGTTGTCAATAACGTCCGCTCTGCGCGGTTTTCGGCGGACACTGGCGGTCGGTACAGCTGACCCCGCTGTTTTGCTTTTTGATGATGAAGTCTTTTTGCCTGCGTTTGCGGTTGCTGCAGGGCTGCTATTACATATTTTAACTTTTAAGAGGTTTAAGAACGTGATTTGGGTTAACGCTAATGCTATTTTTGCAACTTCTACGTGTGCGTGTAGTTAGTTAGGAAGTATGTTCTTTTATGATCTCTAAGCGATTTTTAATTTTATCTAATGACATAAGTACTACATTAGTATAATTTTATCTGTGACATTGTGTTTGGTAAATGGATCCGAGTCGTATTTAGTAATGCTGTCCTATATTTATTAATCCCAAGAAAGGACATATCCCATCTTGGGTTTCCAACAATCTCTGATAAAAATTTCATCCAAATCAGTCCAGTAGTTTTGGAGTCTGTTCAATTCAATCAAACAAACAAATAAAAATTCCACCTCTTTATAATATTAGTAAGTATAGATAATACTACCACTAACTAGTATTTTGCACTAGTGCAAGACCGCTGCTTTAGCGTCAACCTGTCAATAATAGTTGATGATGAAAACCCTAGCTAGATATTATTTCATATGCCTCAATCATAAATGTGCAAAAAGTATTTCTCTAATTGTAATCTATAAGATTAATACGAGAATATTGCAAAACGCAATACATCACAGCCATATAAATTATAATGCAGGAGTCGCAAAAAATGTGTTTAGAACAGACTAACAGGACTAGAAGAAATCAAGAAGCGCATGGGCGTACCGAGGGGGGGGCAGAGGAGGGCAGCTGCCCCCCCCTGGATATCGTATACCTCTCTACTCTCTATTGTTATGGATTAAAATTTTAGAATTTCCTGGATAACTTGTGGGTGTTTTCCTAACATATATTGTAGGTGTATTTGCCTTACACACCACACGTGTAAGGCAAAACAAGCGCGCGGGACCTGGCTTAAAAAAATTGATCTGCCCTCCCCTAGCCCAGAACCTGGGTACGCCCATGAAGAAGCGCAAAGAGCTGTGGTAAAATTTACCAACTAAGTAGTGCATTTCTTTTAAAGATGGAAACTTAGCTTTGCACACCTTGATGTTTGGGACTATGAAAAATTATGAAAAGTTTTTAATAGAAACGTTAGTGAATAATTTACAACAATTAATAACAAGAGCCTGTTTATAACATGTTTGTTAAGAAAAAAATAGGATTTTATCTTATATATGCAGATTATAAGGTGGATCATGAATCACGATCATGTAATATGGTTTTTGTTTCTTATTTCTAATTGTTATAATTTCTAAATATTAATCAACTAAATTATTAAGATATTTGTTGCAGTTCACAACACTATTTTCTATTATTTACTAGCTTTCCGCCCGCGGCTTCGCACGCGTGGGCTACTAATTTCTGTATTTAGGGCGCACAACAAAAGTTAAAAAAAATTACGGTCGCAGGATCGGTGAGATATGCGCATGTCCATAGTTTTTTTTTTATAATTTTCTATGGAATTAGGTTTGACCAATCTCACAGTGCGTACGCCTCTTCAAAATACAGAAAATTGTATCCCACGCGAGCGAAGCCGCGGTCGGAGAGTTAGTTATTTTTGAAGGTTTTTGAGAATTTATTGATGTTTTTAACGTCTTAATCTATACGTTAAGACTGTAAAAAGGCATGTCCGAAACTCAACCAAAATCGCGCATAGTCACATGGTATGACATTTTCACGACTTTAGAAGCGTATATCTCAAAAAATATTTATTTTAACAAAAAACGCAATTACAAACCTCAATTTTATTTCAAAAGACCTATCCAATGACACCTCATTTAATGATGTATTCGCGAATTTATTTTTTTACCCTCCGTTTACATGTATGAAAAGCTACCCCTAAAAATAAAATGTAGCCTATAAGTTGCACCTAATATTGGTCTATCAGCATGTAAAATTTTATCAAAATCTGCCCAGTGGTTATTACGTGATTGACGCACATACAAACAGATAAACAGACAAACAAAAAAAAAATTCTAACCATGGTTTTGATATCTATAGAACATACATATTACATGCTAATTACTCTTTTTGAAAAATATTCAATGTACAGAAATGGTTCGGTTACTGTTTTATTATATGTATATAGATTACACAGTAACACAGCCTTCAAACAAGTGTAAACTCATTACCATATTAATTAATTATTTCCGAATATGCAATATTACCTACATATTTGCATTTCGTCAAGTTTAATAAAATAAAATTTAATTTGCCCATTGCGCTATACTTCTCCATTTCAAAAGTTGCATAAATGTTTTCAATAGCAATATGGTAATCGAAACATTTCCCTTATTATTTATAGAAATATCCATAATGTGATATTCGACATGTTGCTAATAATAATATTCTTGTTTTGCTTATTATTTAACATGTTCTATTTGCTACTAGTATTCCGAGAGCTAGGACCATTTTTGTGTTTGAGGCAAGCTGAAAACTTGTCTGATGCTTCTCCTATTATATCCCGACAATGATCTGTAGACCTGACTGCAGGTGAGTAGCGGGTTTTTTTAGACCTGGCAAGTACAAAATTACACCAAAAGACCTTTCTTTTCGAGAATACTATATTTTAGGTACAAAAAATACCTACCCTATTTTAATTACAAGTTGCCTCGAATACATTTTATAGGTACACTTATTCAAGTTATTAAGCAAAATATTTTAAAAATCCCGACTAAATGGTCTGGCTTATTTTTTTATTCTTTAAACATTAAAATACAACATTTTAAAATTTGCATGTTGCCACAAACATGCTAGATGTATATAAATTATTTGGACCTAGCCAATTCAGTAAGCTCTACTTAGCTCTATTATTCTTAGAAATAGATTAAAATAAGATTAGGGTGGAATGTTAAAAAAATACATGTACTGTCATAATATACCGTGCTATAAAATTTCACTTTAACGGTGATCTTCTGTGAGGTGTTGAAATCTCTCTATTGCGAGCGTGGCAAAATTCGTTCCGGCTTATGCTCTACTTCCAGTGGTACTGAATTTTAATTAAAAAAAATACACTTTATATCATTTGTACTTAATAGCTTCGGGAAGAAGTGCTCTTTACGCGAAGAAGCTAAACTCATAGGATGTCAGTTTTATTCACAAAAAAATGTCGGTTGCTTGAATGAATCAAATCTTGCTTTTTCACTTCTTTTGTGTTTTGTCTTCATAAATTAAGTCAAAGCCATCAAATCAAGAATCAAGGCACATGTTAAAACAATATTACAATACAATTTTTCAGGACGTTAAAAGTTTGAAAGCTTATTACCGACTTCCCAAAAAAACGAAGAGGTTATCATTTCGGTGCGCCTTGTTATTTTTTAACGTATGTACATCGATTATTCCGTGGTTCCAAAGATTTTCCGTGTTCCGTGATTTTCATGAATGTTGGATAAATTTGACGGTGATATAAGAAGATAATTATTTAAACATTTCTTTTTACTTATAAGTGAAACTAAGGAATTAAAAACTACTGAATTAACTGACTAGACAAGCCTGTTATAAAAGTTTTATATTTCATCGATTTCATAAATAAGAATTGATGAAATGAAAACAAATATAAAATGATACCATTGCATTCTAATAATTTTTAATGATGTCAAAACTTAGCAATTTAAGCTCCTGATATAAAACATTAGATTGATTTCCACCACGTCATTCAGAGGTTGGTTAACCGAAATGAACTTACAAAATGCATTGTGCGAAAGTGACAGCAATTGAAATTTAGCAAAGATAGAAGGGGATAAATTATACAGCGATCTTACGTCATTTATTGTGACATAAGCTTGGAGTTACTAACCCACATTGAGCCGATGATTTTATAAATAACGTATTAGGTCATTCTAGCACCTTATAGTCTCTTTGCTATATTTTCTGTACATAAGTTGTGAATTTTATGAAACATGTTTGCACTAGATGGATATAATTAATGTCCATTACATTAATGTAGGTAACATTTACCTGATATCATCAAAGAAAGTGTATGCATATTGCATATTCTCATACCGTATCATAATTTTTACCGTTTTGATTGTGTATACCAATTGAAAAGAAATATACGAAGCCATTTTTAACTTTTTTCATGTGTTAATTAAATAAAAGAACTCTTTTTTCATGAAAAGTAATCAATAACTATTTCTTATCCAGTCTTATCCCGGATTAAAAGTAGTAGGTAAGGCTTGATTGTTGCAATCTTGTACAGGATCGAATTGTGAATGATCCAAAGTAAATCAAACCAACAAAGGAACAAATTTTCAGGAGTTTTGTTCACACGTATCAACAAAAAAGTTCTAAACAGAGAAAGGTTTTATCAGTTTCTTTATGAAAGGTTTGAAATATGTTCGGGGGACGTGTTACGGCCGTTTTCAATTATGTACCAAAGACTAGCTTTTGCCCGCGGCTTCGCACGCGTAGACTACAAAATTAACATAGTTGTTATAAAAATGATATTATGACTTTAATTGTAAGTATTTTAATTACACGCTCGTCTGTATAATTTTA
>LQNK01000508.1:553716-690231 GCA_001586405.1 Phoebis sennae
ATCATACATATTATGTTAGTCTATAATATAATCAGCAATTGTGTAAATTTTCATCTCAATCCATGCAGTAGTTTTGGAGGAGTAGATGTTCAAAGAAACAGACAGACAGACAGACAGACGGACAGACAGACAGACATGAGAGAAAAAACATATTGATTTGCCTTCTGTATCCCTTATATTAACGCCCTGTATTAAAATTTCCCCAATATATTCAATGTACAAATTCGGACTTGCTACGATTTTATTATATGTATTGATTATGGATAGATCGTTGTCAGATTATATGACGTTAGATAGACATAAGTCATAGCAAAAGCTATCTGTCGATAGGATATTGAAATCAAAGTAAGTGCAAATAGATAGATTTGTCTGACTTTAAGTAAGCAAAAAAAGGGATAGATAGAATATTGAAAACCGCAGCCCACATGTCGCAAGGCTTGTGTCGTCATCACCGCCGCGAGTCAACGACACAAGATGAAAACCGCGCACTAGGCCAAGGTTGCCTGAGAAAGGCCATATTATTATTTATCATATATTTAAGTTTATTAAAATTAAGATGCTTTATTATATCTTTCTACATACCTAATAAATCAGCTTGGCACGTTTCATATTTTCTATCGTACCCTATTTCATATGTATACCTATTATTTTACTTTATAATATAAAACTGAAAATTTAGTTTGTCTGTTTGAATGTACTTAGAAACTACTGGTACGAATTGATAAAGTCTTTGTTTTAGATAGACCTTTAATCAAGGAAAGCTATATAATATAACATTATGCTACATGAGTTGAACAAGTAGTTTTAAAATAAGCCTCCTTACCAATAATTATTTTATTTAATACCGTACATCGTTTAGTAATTAATATTGATATAGAAAACGTTAGTATTAATGAAAATCGCTTAAAGCCGTTCTTGTAATTGGTTACATCACAAATTTCTTCCAAGTGTCAACTTCTTAAATAAGTTGACCTTCACATAGTGACCCCCATTCCGATACGAAGACGGCAATAAAAAGAAATCAGTAATAAATATTAAACAGATTTTTTACAGAATTTAATTATTTTCTGCAGACTGCATTTGTGCCGTAACATCATACGGCATACCTCATGTTATAATGTTATGAAATGATGTGTATGTCGGTACTACTTTAATGAACTACATCGATGGATTTAAAAAGATATTTTGACATAAAGTAATAACTGTTTCACGGCAATAGTATAATCATTAAATATTATTCTTATATCTTTAAACTCCTTTATATATCTATACGCTAATTTTATATAACTATAATCAAACAATACGATGTCTCATTATAGTTAATTTTGAAAAGGTTATCAGAAAAAAATACCATGATGAATGTGGAATCTATTTTTTCATTTGAAGTGAAAGTATTTTTTACAAGAGTCGTTACATGCTATGAACAAAAGAGTGACGCAAACTAGAAGAATTAAGAAATATTCCAAATGTAGACCTCCATTCGTCGAGTCCGGTGATGGAAACTTTTGCAACGACATTTATTAATACCTGGAAGTTTTAATAAGTTACAGTCAATCGCTATGAAATATGAATTAATGATTTCTTGTTTTCGTAAGATGTCATAAATTAATATTTAGAACCTTGACTTCCTACTTATGTCCGATAATAATCATTTTCTACAAAAGTACAGCAGTCCTATAGTATGATGCTGCAAAAAGTTGACAATAACATTGTCATGAATGCGACCACTTTTCTATGTAGACCGCAGTTACGACAATAGTAATTGCCAAACAGTTAAAAATGCCTACAGAACTAACCGGCGCATGTTACTCAATTTGTAAATTGTAACATTATGTAAGCTTGTACTAGCTGTAATAAAAGATGTTATGCTACCGAAATTACTTGTTTATGATAATATCCAATGCACTATACAAATTTTCCTTCAAGATATTTGCATTAAGACTCTCTAAGCACATATAATATTAGTATGTCAATTGATGTCATACTTAATTATCACATGAAAAGCGTAAGTGATGATAAAGGAAATTTGTGATTGTCGCATACGTACATATTATACAATTTACTTGTAATAGAATGAATACTTTCTTACGATGTTATGAATCCGGATGATATAATCCTGCACGCTTGTGTTAAAACTATGAGAATAAGCGTAAAAGCAATGCAAATAAAAATTATTTCTGCAAGCTCAAAATTTGTGCAAAAAGTTGATTTCAAGGGATGATCGGCCAATCTACCCATCTGAAAACAGAAATAATTTGGCTACCAGTGTTTTATACAAAGTTAAGTTGACAGTTTACTATGAGGTAAGTATATTGAAAGAAGCCCATGACAACGTTTTCTCAAAATTGAATTCGATTACCTTACGTTTACCCATGATAAGTAAAATAAAAGCCTTGTTTTGTTATTTTATTGGATTGGACCTGAAAAACAGAATCGTACCATTTCATGCTTTTTAGCTATCTACTTGACATGGTATGAATAATTTCTTTAATTTTTGCTGTAGGTAATTGATACAAATAATACCAAATATTAAAGTAATTTTATTACACAATAGGTTAGGTTGTGTTTATAAAATGAATACATAGCCCCAGCTGTTAAATTTATGCTCATTTTTTAGAATTTACCTACTTACATTACCATATTTAGTACCAAATAGTACCTACTATTATTAATTCTGTTATAATTTTAAAAAAGCATTTCAAATCAATTTTGAGTTTGTTTCATTTCATTTGACAATTGAAAATACGCTCAAATCGATAATCTCTTCGTTTTTTGAGAAATCGTTTAAAATCTGTTTTTGATTTCCCTAACCCTTTTTTAATCGCTACTAACCTTGATATTGATAGTCTCTTCTCTTATAAAGTACTATACCAATAGAAATTATGATTTTTGTTAAAATTTACATTTACGGCTTATCTTTTGCCATTGCAGTGTTTACATTCAGTAGTTTCGGTTTAAATCCTGGAACATTAGGTTGTGGTTATGGACTTGTGGATAGGTTTACGAAAAACAGTTAACAGATTTCTATGACATTGTCATATATGTATTTAAAAACAATAATATCCGTTAGCGTTTGACGGAAAAGTTTTTATAAAATAGAGAAAATAAAATATTCTTTAGAAGTCTGAATCTAAATTTTATGATTATTTACAAAATAATGATTTTTCTAAATATGAATTAATTTTTGTATTTCTTTACAATCGGTGTTGTCTTAAATTCGGTGAACATGCACACATATTGAAAATTTATTTCAAATTGCAAGTTCCAAAAATGTAAAAGTGCGACATCTACAAATGTCTTGTGGAACGAACAAACGAAAGTTCTCAAAACTGAGCTACTGACAATATTGTAGAAAGGTGTGCTATGTTTTAGTTGCGTGTTCATCGTAAAGATGGCGGTTGTATAGGTAGTTCTATAGTTTGTTATGGTTTTTATTTCTTTAATTTTTAATGCAATATTGCAACTAATGACCGTATTAATTATTTCACATTTTGTAAATAATATTTTATTTATTATCCAAATATCTATAGCGTATACCTTCCGTTATATATATTGTTTCCATCACAAATACATTGTCCTAGCTAATTCAGTTCAAATGTAACCTTGTTTGGTAACGGTCGTGTCGACGCCATCCAGCGTTTCTTTAACGGCTGGATCAAAGCGCCGGTTTTGAAAATGCTCGCGCAATCGCAGGCCGCAAACGATATTTTCGAAGATGAATTTAATAAACCAGTGGAATCCATTATGCGCTGTGAGGACTTCAAGAGTAATTTTGCAAGGAAGCTCTCTAATAGATACATTTCCTGGTCTCCGGCTAACAAATCAAAGAGGGATCCTGCACTAAAGTTATGCCTAACAGACAAACAAGGCACCCCAACTATTGTAAGTAATTTTCACCTTTTGTAGAATAATCATGCGAAATCATTTGTTTTATGCTACGATGAAATGTATTGTTTATTTAATTTGTGTTGCGATCCAATATGAAAATAAGTAAATGATATTCTGTTTATAAATTGTTAGTCTTCCAGATTATGAGTTCCCTACCAAGAATGTTATTTTATACGTCAATAATTATTTAAAAGTTAATTAAAAACAGAAGACGGTCGATAAAAATTCGCAACTTGTTTGTCGTTAAGACCTACAGTTACTACAATTACTTTAAGACTTGTGTGAAGTGTTTATTTCAATCAACTTTATTATACGTACCTACTTACTTATGTACGTTTGCAACTTTTATTATTTTTTTCTTAAGCTGAATATTTGTGGAACTAGAAGACATTATTGGGATATTTTTTTTTATTTTAAGTTAATGTAAAATGCATAATATAATATTATTATTTTTTATATAGTAAAACGTGTACCTACATTCTTAATTAACCTTTGACCTTTCTTATTTAATAAAGAGGTGAGCAGGACATTTTAGGTGAGGTTTTTTTTATGTTACTTTGTGTATCATACCAGGTTGTGTTTGTAAATTCAGAACTTTAAATTGTTACCTTTACTTGATATATTTCCCAGAACATTAGGTCCCAAAGGCCAAGCCCAGTAATAGCTATGATATTCCTTAGTCTCCTGGCAAAGTAATCGGTGCTCACTGACCGTGATATACGGGGTGTGAATTGAACCAAGAGTTGATTGTGGCGGAAGCATATAAGAAATCTGCAATACAATTGTTTGTAAGAAACGTTCGCGCGATATGAAAGGAAGATAAGGAGCAGGCATTGTTTCTTGGGCCTCATATCTCCTTGTTAACTTGATGTGGGAATTATAAAATCAATTTAAAAGAACTCATAGAAATTTTGTTCTAATGCTTATCATTATTCCGACGCAAGTTGCTAGAATATCAGGTGGAGCAATCATTGCATTAGCTATCTAAAAATTTGACGCAAGACTAAAATATTTTTGAACAGTCTGCTTCAAAGAATCTAAATTGCACTTATACTATAACATAAAGTTTTAAAAAAGGCAACTGCGTCTAAAAGCATTTCATATCTTAATATGTATAAACTATAAACTTTATAAACAACTCAGGACAGGGGTTCTCTGACTTTTGGGACGCGCTCCTTTTTGGACCTTAAAAACATCCGTGCCCTCGATCCTCCAGTTCAGATAAATAAGTTTAGAAAACATTATTTTAACATTGCTCATTTCAGTTTCTGCTCGCGCCTCCCCTATAAAGGTCTGCGCCCTCCTCTTTGAAAATCGACAGAATACAAATTGCAATATTATTTCTATTCTAACTTGTTGCTTATACAGGTGAACAGTTGAACGGAGGGGTCGGTAGGTCCCACGTCTACTTGCGGCAGTCATCCGTGACCTAACATCCGGGAATGAAATATCAGTCCAACAAAGGACTTGGCTGTACGATCGATATAAGATATAACTAACAATGAAACCGAACTATAATAATTGTAGGTATACTCAAATTCGGAAAAAAATGTTCTGAGTACATCTGCCTGCCATCGTAATTATAACAAAGTATTATTTCATCATAGATTTCTCGTGGTCCACGTTGCTGAAATCAAATTAAGACTCAAAATAGCAATTCTTAAATTGCACTTGATCTTAATGACGTTGAATTTCGTTACGAGGTTAATTAATTTGGCGTATTGCTATTATTTATAATATCGGACAAATTGCGGAAACAAAATACATGCCGTGAGTTAAATTCAATGCATCAGTAACCAGTAATAGTTGATTTGCATATTAAATAAATGTATGTTGGATCACAGGCGAGGTAATAGTCGAGGTAGTAAGAAACATTAATGAGTTTAATTAATTAGTAGAGGATACGCAGTATGCTGTATGCCTGTATAATGCCAGTCGAAGTATAGAAGCAGTAGAAAAAATACTTTGTACAAATAAATAACAGTTTTAATCATATTATATGTTTTATTTATTTGGAGTCGTAGATCTTGGGACAATACAACAGAATTCAAGTTTGACCTGTCCAATATTCTCGTAAGTTGCCAGTTAAGTTTTTAAGTGTTGATATTATTAACAGTATTATTCTGTATAAATACTAAACAAGCAAACATTTTCACTGAAATGTTTGAACATGTTACTCAGAAATGAGATTAAGTTTTAATTCAGCATCTTAAATGTGTTTTTTCCATATATACAACGTCGACGATCATGACACACATACTGTCAGCAAAGCAGGCTTCTCTCGATTATCATGTACAAAAGATGACTTGCTTTTTGCAACATCTTCACATTTCGTACTTAAAAATAAATGTTTCTTGACAGTTAGTTTTTACTTAGTAAGTAGTTAAGAATTTCTTATAAAACCAGTTATGTTCCATTTTTGTTTAAAGCCGTTTAGCCATATCGAATTGTAAAAGAAATATACTGGGTTATAATAGTTTTAGCGCTATTGACGTTGGGTAAACCAGTTTCATTTTTTATTTTACTTTTTATTTGTTAATGCAGCAATTACAGCTTGATAATATTTGTTGGAATTTATAGTGCTTTTGCGAAGAAATATACATATAAGGGAATGAAATAAAAAGTTAACCTGCATGGAGCTGCGGCCTATAAATAAAAGCAGTTGGCTTATTAATTAATTTTCTATAATTTTATCCTATACTAGGTACTTTTAATATCTAAGGCGATAATTATATTGGATGTTTTATGTCCTGACTGGATTTTAAATAAGTACCTACTTAAAGACTAAAAAAAGTAATTGTATGAATTGCTATTCATCCTGTATATGTATAAAATTAAATCACACATAATGTTGAGTGACTCATTGAACAAAATATATTAAGGAATCGATATTAGTTGTTCGTAGATTAAGATATTGTAGTTTTATACCTCGCGTGCAATAGGTATTGAGACATAAAGCTAGTTTTACACTATTAATGATTTCGACTTATCGTTGTTGGAACTTGTTCTAAACTTAGCTATGGAACCTGTCGTCCTTGGGAGCTTTTGATCCCAAATTTTTTATTCTTCCATTCTTGTTTATTGGCAATACGTGGAATTTTTGCTATTGATAAATGTTTCTTATAATTTCTTATTGACGTGTATTTTTAGATTTATAAGAAAGGCCTTTTTGGGTTTTATAATCAAACTAGCGACCCGCCCGGCTTCGCACGGGTGCAATGCTGATACTAAATACACTACAGAAAATCTGTGAACGTTGTATATCAAAATTAGTACATTATTTTGATAAATCTCTTTTCAGCCTGCGTATGCAATATAAGCGGGAAAAAATTTATAATTGGACGACATATCATTAGAAACCTCAAAAATAACAGTATTTCTCCACTGTTTAATTAATGTTATCATATATATAAACCATGTTATCCTATATTTATTAAAAAAAACCGCATCAAAATCCGTTGCGTAGTTTTAAAGATTTAAGCATACAAAGGGACATAGGAACAGACAAAGTGTAGTGATTAGCTATAAATTTTATTGAAATAAAATTATTATCTAATAAATAAAATGATTAGCTATAAATTTTGCTGAACAATGGTATTAAATAATAATAATATATCATTGGCTGTAAATTAAAATTTATTGACAAATTACAGATGTGACACTGCTACATATACAATTTATAAGATCGGTCAAGTACCTAGTTTCAAATTTATCACACTTCTCACGGATGGTCTCTGATAAAGTCTAAGAATTCGATAAGCACATGTGTTACGATGCTATGTGCATATCAACATAATCTAGTGATAATTCAAATAACATTGCATAGTTTAAGAAAATTTATATGATAAGTAAGAACATATCATGGTGAACATTGAAAATTACAACTTTATATTGAATCTCGTTCATTTTTTTTCATAATATAACTAGTAGACTTAGTGCATTATTTAATAAAAACAATAAAGTTTATAATTGTTTATTTATTGTTGTTCATCTCGCATTGTCATATATTATTACCGTGTGTTACTATGAATTAATTGTCTTCAATTTACACAACTAATTAGATCATCCGCACGCTAGATCATTGATATATACAAGTAGAATTACAGATATCTATACATATAATAAAAGAGTAACCGAACCATTTCTGTACATTGAATATTTTTCAAAAAGACTGATTGGTATGTAATATGTATGTTCCATAGATACCAAAACCATGGTTAGAATTTTTTTTTTCTGTTTGTCTGTTTGTCTGTTTATCTGTTTGTCTGTTTGTCTGTTTGTCTGTTTATCTGTTTGTATGTTCGTCAATCACGTAATAACTACTGGGTAGATTTTGATAAAATTTCACATGCTGATAGACCAATATTAGGTTCAACTTATAGGCTACATTTTATTTGAAAAAAATATTTTTAAGGGTAACTCTCCATACATGTAATCGGAGGGTAAAAAAATAAATTCGCTAATACATCATTAAATGAGATATCATTGGATAGGTCTTTGAAAATGAAATACAGGTTTCTAAATACGTTTTTTTCTAAAATAAATATTTTTTGAGATATACGCTTCTAAAGTCGTGAAAATGTCATACCACGTGACAATATGAGATTTTGGTTGAGTTGCGGATATGCCTTTTTATAATTTTAACGTATATATATTAAGACATTAAAAACACTCAATAAGTTATCAAAAACTTTAAAAAAATAAGTAACTCTCCACCCGCGGCTTCGCTCGCATGGGCTACAATTTTCTGTATTTCAAAGAGGCGATCGTACTATGAGATTTTTGTTAAATCTATTTCCATTGAAAATTATAAAAAAACCTTTATACATGCGCATATATCAGCGGTCCTGTGACCGTCATTTTTTTACACTTTTGTTTTGCGCCTCCACAAAATACAGAAATTAGTAGCCCACGCGTGCGAAGCCGCGGGCGGAAAGCTAGTTTATTAAATAAATTGATGATTAACACTTATAAATCTACCTCCGTCTATACTCTTCTGTTGCCCCTTACAGAAAGTAGAAAGAGAACACAGTTAAGTAAAGTAAAGTAAAAAATATAATTTACTAGATAAATCATACAATGTTGTCGTTGACACGAAAGTTTCTTAAGCTAGTACACACATAAATTATTTAATAAGGTCGCCTTCTGTGTTGGCATATTACTTGTAAGAAGCTCCATACGTTATTTTTGTACACATTTCTAAACACCATCAAGCGTAATAAAGAAATAAATAAATGAAAATGAATAACATAGAGAGCCCAGCCCTTCTATCTTTGTTATTAAATGCACTATTTGCAATGCCTAGGTTTCATCACGTCGCATGCACCCTAAACGTGTCTCTAAATCGCAAAGGTTAATTCGCACGGTTTCACATATTACCTAACACTGTACTTTCTCTTGAATATAAAGGAGACATATAATTAATATCATTCACTTATCTACAAATGATACAAATTTCACAATCCACTCGTCCACATCCTGTAAATCATAGTTTGTTTTCCGTTGCGTTTTATGTTCTTGCGGATCTAAATTGTGTAATGTTTCCTTGCTCGTATGGTAATAAGCATCGTACGTATAGATATAAAATGAATGCCTACGTCTTAATGACTTTAATAAAGCCGTGTATTATCGCGACCGTGTAAAATTGGGTTAAAACTTGCATTGTCTTTAATTTTAATGATTTCGTTTTTCTTTCGATTATTATCAACTAGCTGTGCCCCGCGGTTTCATCCACGTATATAGCCCGTTCCCGTGGGATTTCCGGGATTAATTTGCATATATGTCATTCTCCTAGTTCCAACCTACCTCCCTACGAAATTCCCGTCGAATTGGTCAAGCAGATCTCTAGTTATAAATTTTGTAATAAACCCGTCTTTGTTTTATATATAAGATATTTATTTTAAATTGCGCAAATTACTTGTTATTGCTATTAAACATTTTTTTATATACTTTCCCCGCAACTGATCTCTGCCCGTCATAAAAAATGAAGACCGAGTGTGACACACTTTTCTTAGTACGATTAATCTAAATGTTTGTGTACTTTTTGTGATAATATTACATTTCAACAGTTGAGATGGGTTTTTAATCCTAAATGGATTCTATAAAACAAAAGATGGATGTCATGAAGGTCTGAAAGTCATATAAGTCTTAACCTTGATAAGCTAAAGCGGTCTACATTTTCGAACGCATAAGGTAAAGAGTGTAAACTGTAAACTATAGATATGTATACAATCAATGAATTAAAAACGATTGTTCAGGCCTAGATATATGTGATTTGTTCATAAAAGGCTGTACATGTAAATAACGAATCAGACAAACAATGGTGAGCGGTACCGTTGATAGGTGGGCGTATAAACTGTTTTACAAACAACCTCGCGTTACGGTATATATGACGTATGTTAGTTTGGTTTAATTATTCCTTTTGTTTACTACATGAGTTTGGATCTCTTGAAGCCCAAAATAGTTTATATACTACCGAAATGAAGATACGAGAGTAGGTCAAGTGAGAAAATAGACAGAAATACGTATCACCGCATACAGAAGTGGACAGTATTATTTTAGTGGATGTAGGAATATTGATGAATGTTGTAGAACTATTAATCTTATTTCAGTTTAGATTTTGCTTTTATTTATTTATAATTCGTTATTGTGTAGTAAATAACTTACATACTTATATCATACACAGTAACCTTAGATAGTATAACACAAAAAGCGGCCTTATTGCTGTACAGCATTCTTCGAAGACGAAAACCCGTAAGCGCCAAACCAAATATAATGATAGTATTGTTTTAGTTTGTACAGGGTTTTCAAAAAATATCTGCATAATGTAACCTTCTTTTATCATCCTACCCCCATCGCACTCCGAAAAACATCAACCTCTATATAGATAAAGCAATGTGAACGAAATAACACAAAATGTAAATTCAAAATTTGATCACTAAACGCAGCACAATGTATGAAACCTTTTTATTTATTGCCTGCACTGTTATGGGATACTGGAATGCCTAAACACAATATGGTGATTAGATGGATGCTCTTAATCGTCTCGCATGATTGGAACCGTGGCATATGGTGGATTGCATGATTTCGTTCAAATGCCGGATGTAAGGCATTACTGACAAGCTATGGAAAAGAATGGCTTGTCGCCTGTCGGTAATCATCTGGCGACATGTATGTACAAAGTACAAATTAAGTGGATTCAACCAAAAACTACAGGATACGTATAAACTACTAGCTGATCCGCGCGGCTTCTTTACCGTAGGATAATGTTATATAGCTTATAAAATATAGCCTATGTTACTCGTGGATAGTTTAGCTTTCGAATGATAAAATAATTTTTAAAATCGGTCCAGTAGTCTTTGCACCTATTCATTATAACCAAACAAATAAACAAAGTTTTCCTCTAAAAAATATTAGTGCAAATATTGTCCGGATTTGACTTTATGTTGCGGTTAACGCTGCGAATTTTATTACACTAATTTCCCCAAAAACTACAATTTAATGCTCTGACTGTTAAATATTGTTCTTTGTGCAAACAGGTCGGTTTTAAATGTATTATCAGTACCTGTTATCAATCGAAAGCAACAGCGCCGGCATTGAGTCAGTTCACCATGAAACCACATTGCGGTTAAACAGTGGTGTTAAATATTGAGTTATCGTAGTCTTAGTTTCAATTTCACACGATACCTTCATATACATTTACCTACTTGCATAATTTATATCAGTATAGAAGAATATTTTTGTTGATGACGTGATTTTTTAAAATAATTACTGTACCGCGCGGCTTCGATCCCGTAGTATAATGTTACAAATTATAATACAGCTCAGACATAGGGAAGATATAGCTTTTTAATAGTGAAAGAATTTTTGAATTCATCAATCAGGCCAATAGTTTTTGTGTGAAACCATTACAAACATAGTATAAAACAAATATTATATCCTCTGTATAATGTCCTTCTAAATGTGTAGCTGATTTTTGGGATATCCTATGTCATTCCTGGGCTTGCAAAAAATTATATGATGAAATATTCGTATGATTCTAAATCAAACATATAACTACAATAGTCTCGTGAGTTTAGACAATTTCAAGTATCGAATGTCCTACTTTTGCTTTTCTCAAGAAGATATCAATATTTAAGAGTTAGTCTGGTAATATGTTTGTGTGCACGTAACTGCATGAATTATTCTCGTTTCATTATCCAGATTAGAAATTTAAATGTTTGGAACTTTGCCATGACTCTTTAGGAAATACTGCTAAAGTTCAGTTTTCAGTTATGTGACTGAACGAAGAATATGTTTAGGATATTTAAGAATGATTACATATATACTAGATATATAAATACAATCATATCATCTTAGGGAAACGATTGTAATCAACTAGCTTATAAAATGATATATTTTTTATAAGCTTATAAAATGACATATTTTTTATAAGCTAACTTATAAAAATGAATAAAATTTTCCAATGTTGTTTATTTATTTATTTATTTATTTTTATTTAAAATCTACAGCTGTAATTTTTTAATATAGAATACAAAGTTAGTCAATGGGAAGCCATTTATAGATTCTCACGCGTTGTAAACTTGTAACTTGTAATTATGTAAGTATCATTTACGATGTACTTTTTTTTTTGTTTTAACGCTCCGCTTGTACTTTCCATATTAAATAAAATACTTTTAAAAATATTTTAAACGCGGTTTATTATACGTAATTATTATTAATAACCCGATGTTCACGAACACTTACAAAGAGCGTGGTCACAGGTGACTGAGATGGCACTTGTCTTCATAAAAAGTATTTTATTTAAAATCAATAACGTTGATCATATAGTTCTGGTGGACCAAAATCACATTTTGAATTTTTTGTATTATTTGTCAACTAAATATAATTAAAATACTATCCAAACTCATTATTTTGCCTGAACAAACATTAGAAACAGTTATTAAGGTATAAAAATAAATTAGTTACACTTTGTGACCATAAAAGGTTACGTTACACGATACGGTGTCGTGTGAATGCAGATATTGTGTATTTTTGTCAGTTAATGCAACTCATTTAGCTCATATTATATAATGAGGAAATTGTTGAAAAACACAAAATGAGGTTTATAAGTATCTATTCTTCCATTGTGAATTGCATAGCATCATATGAGATGTGACATTTTTATTTGAAATTTTATTTTTGATTGCATTGTTGTTTTGTGATCAAAGTGTGTCTTTATTAAAGGCAGCCCTCAATCGATAATGAAGATACATTTGATACTAGTGGCTAGTGGGCTGTATTCTTATATTTTAGTCACGTGTGATGTTCGTGTCGGTTGTGCTTTATTTACATTGGATCCGGTAACGCATTCGCATTTAAAATGCGTCACCGACGTTGTTGTGGTCGTGATCGGTGGGTATTACGGCAGTCACTCCGTGTGCACGAGCTTTAACAATACTCTTACATGTATAATCAATTTTTCATAAATTAGGACAATAAACTCTATTATGGTGAAGAAGACGCCGACTTTCCAAACTCCGCGTCGCATATCATTCATATAAGAATACTATGTTTGAATGTTAACAGTTGATATTCAAATTAGGCAGACATAAAAATTTATACGTTTATAATATGTTTTAGTGATAAGATTCTATAAAATACTCAGAATATTAATATTACTTCTTCTATATTTTCCATGCAAACAGATTCGGGCTTCCAACACACACACGCCGGGCTCAATTACAATAATAGGCTAAGACATCATTTATAAGTTATTTTCAATTAATGAACTAATTATATTACAATTACAATAAAATATGCAATATTAATATGGCAGTGAAATCTAAAGTGGAAAGTATAACAAAAAATTTAATTATAGTTTAGGATTTTTTATCGAAAATAAAAGTAAGCAGGTATTCATAAAAATAAAAGAGCCGTTAGTTCAATGAAGCGTTTCATATCGAATTACAACACAACGGGTGTCGGTTTCAACTTATTAAAACTATTTTAGTTTTATGAATTCTCATGTTTACGAGATTAGTCCAAATATATTTTGAGATGAATTTTTTATCTAGTGAAAAAGTAAAAGTTTTGTTAGTTAAATATAAATTAGTTTTTGTATTTGTTTTAATACACTACTTTCGGTATTGAATAAAATACTTTTTAAAGGACTTTAAATGCGGTTATACATTTTGATTAGTTTGTTTTAATTTCAAATTTTACAAAATATTCGCAACATTTTATTTTGTTTAATGCTAAAAACGTAAAAGCGCTTAGAGAAAGTTGTGTATTATTTAAATGAAACATCCCAATAAAGCCAAACAAAATGCTAAACACTGTGAAATCGTGATATATTGTTACTTTGATTATGCTCGGATTTCGCGAAGTTACATAAGCGAGCTTATATATGTAATATGTATACATAATTTCTATAGAATTTGATTATATGAGCACCGTGGAGGATTGAGAAGTAGACTAATATAGATAGAAATAAACAAAAAATGGATACATCCGTCAAATACTACTTTCGAATGAAACATTCATTTGAACGGAACTGCAATAGCTATCCACTTTCATTACTTCCACGATCTTATAAGGTTTATAATTAAACAGAGATAACCGTATCATGTTATATTAAAGATGTTTAAGTATTATTAAACGAATAAGAATATTTGCTACAGATATAATTTCGTGCATAGTTGAAGTGAACATAAATGTATGAAAGAATTAATGGACCCATGTTCATAGTCAATATTTGAAGTCTTGTTGGAACCATAGCTTGTTGAAATAATATATTAGGTAATAGTATATTAGGGGAAACGTGCGGCGACGGGTTAGAATGCCTGTGTCGCAACCCCATTTCTACCCGTGGATGTCGTAAGAGGCAACAGAGGGTTAATCTGCTGCACAACATCTTCAGCTATAAAAGAGTGAGAGCAGTATCATACTGTGTGATGAGCGAGGACCTGGAGGACTGTCTTCCCATCCCATTCCTTGCCCATCCAGTTGTATTCCAGTCTCAACTTCCCATAATTAATACCATGTTTACGCGGGTGAAACCGCAGGCAAGAGCTAGTGATGAATAAATCAATAAACTCACTCTGAAGCTGACAAAGAATAGGTTCAATCTAGCAGATATGATCATATGACAACATATGTTTAAATTTCAGCACCATATAGTAGTGCATATGGAATACAGGTTCATATCGTATAGAAGCAAAGAATAACTATTACTATACACAAATGTTTTAGTAATTTCGTGGTTCGAGCGAACACTGAGTCATCCTCTATTCCAGTCAATTTAAGAAAACATTTATGCTGTGCAGGCGAGCGGAACGCGGCGTACAGGCTAGGGCATAGTGATTAAATAGTACACTAACCTTTCGTTACCATACTTCACTAATGAGTAATTAGGTACAGGTATGTCATTAAAATTGTTTTATTTTTAACGTATGTTTTGGTTTTCCTAGACTTTGTAGGGATGACCTCCCTTCAGATTTTATAAATCTTTTATTTTTTATCGGCTGGGCCATCTAATTACAATTCTATTTATATCTTTGAATAATCATTCATTATTTTTAGAAAATGCATATCTTGTATATGTACTAAGTAAACCTAAATAAAAATAAAGAAGCTTTAAATATTAGCATACATTATACCAAAATTAAAAGTCAAGATAATCTAGTATGACTTTTGGTTTTGCATTTACATATGTCGCGTTTACTATTGCGAAAAAAAATTCACGAAGTCATACCAAAAACAGTACCTATTGCTAGATAGCATCTATTACAGCTGAACCTTAAAAACGTATTGACGTAATTGTATGTGATTAAACCGCGAGTGCATTTGCCAGGGACGGGACGTGAGGGTTGGGCCTTATTACTTCCGAGGGTCTGCGCCGGATGCTACCGTCACGCGTCGCCGCGTGCGCATGACGAGTTTGCTTCACAACACTACCCGACCATTTTGTATAACCATTTCCCACCTAACAAATAGCAGATCTAAGCGACCCACCAAAATGTACAGCCTGGATGGAAACAATGACTCACAGTTGCGTAACAACAGTGAAAATAATTCGGTTGAACTTACGACTCAATTTCTCGTTATCATTGACCGATTTAATAGGACAGGTGCGTAATATAAGGCATCGCAGCAACCTTCGTGCGTGGTTCCAGGCGGATGCTTCGGACATGCGAGATGGATGAAATCGGAGATCAGAACCTGATACGCGTAACTGACACTGAAAGAAACTAGTAAAATGTGCCGTTTCAAACGTTTTCCATTTCATCTTTCGGGTCGCTTTTCATCATTTCTGTAGTTTTCTTTAAATTAGTTTTATTTATGTCTATGTCTATTCATTACATTCAGGGTATTTTAAATAAACTTTTTCTAAGTATTTTATTTATTATACGTGAAGGTATTCTGTTTTATTTTATATTTGATAAGTCCTTTATATAATTGTATCTTCTTATTTATCGCTCAAGACCAAATTTGGTCTCGATCGACATTCAACCAATTGGTTGAAAATAACGATTAAAATTTGAGGTATTATAATTACTATGGGAAACGAAATGAAATGAAATTTTTATGTGCAAGCGCACATGATTTTAGGTCACGTTGCATTAGAGATGCGCTTATTATTTATACGTTAACCTAAATCTCTTCATTTCACTGATGTTCATTATTCGATTCTCCTCTGTAACTGTCTGATAAATGTAACGGGTGTCGGCAAGTTTTTGCATTGTTCGCATACAGGTCAATAAGCAACTGACTGAGGCAAAAGCGTGGGATTACCATGACACTGCCAATAACAATCGACAATCTATACTTTTTGCCATTTGTTAACAAGGAGCCACAAGATAGATTCCGTTACATTGTTTTTACAATTTACATTTATTTAATGTACCTGTTTTATCTCACGATGAATAACACTCCATGAATTTGTAACGTGTTCGACGCATAAGATTTGATTCGATCTATATTTCACTATTTTAAAGTATTTACGTAATTCTATTCATTTCATTTATAATGAAACGTCGCCGTACCATTCAAAGGCAAACGTTCCCATAGTTATTTAAAATAGAAATAAAACTGCAGCAATTTATGTGAAATTATTGTCAAAGTATGCATGATTTCTCAGAAACGGCGTTCAATTGTAGCGTAATGATCGATGATAGTAAAATGGCACAATTCCGCGGTAATGGACTCTTACTTGTTGCAGGTTCCAGAAAGAATTGAGCAGTGTTCTCAACTTTCAACGACGAGCAATTTAGTGCAGAATGGAGAAGTCGTGAAACCCCCGGACAAAGTTATTTTCAAGAAATCTGACATTCGACATACCGAAGTAAATGTTTTAAACATGGAAGTTGATACTTTAAGGTGGCAGCTATCTCAGGTATGCTGCCGTGAATATAATACCATATATTGTACATTATTGGTGCACCAATACATATAGTTTAAGTCATGCTTGCATTGCGAAGTTTTATTTGCGAATTTTGATTTTAATGAATGTCTATAAATGTTTATAAGTTTCATATTTGCAAAATTAACTCCGTTACTTTCAGACTGAAGCCAACAGGCAAATGCATATAGCTTTACTTCAACAAATAGTCACTTTCCTTAACCGAGTTAAGGAGCATATAGAGAGCCAAAAGAGTGACCTAACGCCTAGAACAGAGAAAGGTTCCCAGAGACCTGTTCAAAGATCTCTCAACATGACTGACTTGCCACGCTCGCGTTCCGTTCTACACGTTAATAAAAATATCGAATACTCCATAAATCCCACCAAGAAAATTAGTACAAGAAAAATAAGTAAATCGATAAGTAATGTTAACGGATATAAAGATTGCAACAATGTTTGGTAAGTAACAATTACTTAAAACTAAAGTGCTTAATTACGAGTGTAATTGGGAAATAATATGTAAATATTTTTATTTATAAAGTTGTTATAGCTGTATGATTGCTTAAGTGATGGTTAAATCGGGGTTTTTATAAATTTAAACTGTTATTTATATTTATGTATTAATTTGTTGGTTGTGTTTATATTTTAATTATATTTGTATGCGAAAGTCATTCTTGATAACCGCTGTGTTCTGCATTAATGATTCCTTTAATTATGTTAATATCTTTCATCATTGTTCATTTATATAACGTTCCATTGTAATCAAAAGTTGTTAAAACGCTCTTACATTTTTAGGAGTCGCTCAAAACTAACATTGGTTCCCGAAAACGAAACTATTAACAAGCTTAGCGAGGAGATGTCGCGATTAATTACTCTTGCCAACACGGTTCTTAGCACTAAGTTACCTGACCTTGCGTGCGCTTTCCAAGACAAGGGTAAAGAAAACTCCCTGCAAAACCTCGAACAAAATAATAAACAAGAATCGGTACAAAACAAAACACATGATTCCTTGAACTTTGTTGAACAAAGTACTGTCGATTCAGCCAAGTTGGACAATGACAACCATGAGGAGTACAAAACTGTTAATTGTTTGGAAATAGAAAAAGATACGCTTCTAGATGTTTTTAATACTTCCCAAGCATCATTCAATTCTGACATGAGAAACGATTCCAGCGACTTTAAGTGCGACAATGATGAGTTGACAAACGGGCTCGATGCATCGGACGTAAAAGTATTTCCACTTTATAAAAAGTCGGAATTTAACCCCGTGTCTAATTTTATAGAAGACGAAAGCGGCTTTTCGTCTATGAACTCGTTTCAAGAAATTGGTATACCGATCATCAGCATAATTCCACCATCGCCGTGCAAAGAAATGACATACATGGAGGATATCCCAGATATCCTGCATGAGACTGAAAAATGGAAAACTGACTCAATTGAACTAGACAAGCAAAGCGTTAAGGTGTTTTGGGTATAATTTTTAATGTACAAATGTTAAACTACGTATAAAATTTTAAGAGAATAGTTATCTAAGTTTAGTTTGTCTTGGCAATAATAACATTTAATATTATATTTTATACTGCCGTAGAGTAATTAGTATTATGCTCTAAAATCTAATTCAATGATGCCGTTTTTATTTATGAATAAATTTTTAATTTTACAATGGTGTTTACATTTGGAACTTTGAAATACATTGTGAAGAAACAGAACCTTGGAGTACACATTGAAAGCAGTGATGACCTCGTAGTAACGTAAAAGGCCTTGAATTTTCTGTGTTGATTCGCAACATAAGGCAGAGTAAGAGACCATGACAATGACACACTAAAAATTAAAATGAACTCGTAAAATAATAGTCATTTCTCGTGTTTTGATTATGAGTTACTTTGTTACTTTTTCTTAACCCACAATTCTTATTACTCACGAATCATTATCATAATATGGCCCTGGGAATTTTTTTTCATTGAAAGTATTATTATTATTAATATCGGTACTTAATAAATATATAATGTAGCCTTTTTACTCGTTTACCTATGTTATAAATCAAAATTAAAAAACAACGTGTCGTTTGTCAACATTTTTCAAAATTATTGCTTTATGTAAATAAATAGAAAAATCACTTTTATATAAATTTTATAAAAATATTTCTAAATTCTTGTAAAAATGGCAGACACTGATGTAGATGATAAAGCGAGTGGTGATGCGGCATCAGAACACAAGCACGAGGAGGTGGAAGCTGAGCCTGAGCCTCCCAAGGTCCCGGACGTTGAGCTTATTGTAGATGGTTTTGGTTTCATGCCAAAAGATTACCCTAGAGCCGCACAAAGCAGGTCTTCAAATGTATTCACCAAGTCTTCCAAGATGTTGAAAGAAATTAAAGGTCCCGAGGGCGAACACAGCCCCTGTGCTTCGAGCACTAATATTGATATTGTGAGAAGGTATACTTGGAAAACCAAAAATAGGATGACAGTTCAGGTAAATCTGTATGAACTTAAATATAAAAACATTTAGTTAAGAGATCTGTTCGTTCCTTAATGATACCGAGTTTGTACAAAAATTACGTAGCAGGTGTAATTTGTATTTTACATTAATATAGGTTATCACATACGGTGCTACAATAACGTCGATTCAAGCTCCAGACCGAAAGGGGGTGCCAGATGATGTTGTCGCAGGCTTCGATACCCTAGAAGGTAACAATCGTGCAAGTTATAATTACATAGTAGAAAACGATGTCGCTTCCCACGTGCGTTGGCTTAGATCTTGAAAACCATGTAACGGACTTTAATGCCGTTTTTATGTCATTCATATTTTTTCTCTCACATGGTTTATAGGCATCTTACATGCATGCCAGATAAAGAAAAAAAAAGATTAAATATTTGGTTTAGGATTATTACGTATGGGCCTCTACTTGCCGGCGACCGACAATTTAAAAATAAGTAGGACTTTATTAAGAATAAAAAAAACGAAAACCTTAAATATTTAATTTATGATTTATAAATGGAATGATACTAACTGTGCCTAATAAGTATTAATTACTCCATTGCTTTTGTACAGAATATTTCCAGCCCCGAAATCCATACTTCGGTGCAACGATAGGGCGATACGCAAATTATATCCGAGAAGGCACAATGGTAGTTAAGCCGTCTGGTCGTATGTACATGCTGTCCACTAATAAGGGACATAATCACTATCACGGTGGATATATAGGATTCGATAAGGTGAGCTAAGTGATGAATTCGATAAGAGTTTTTTTTAGCCGATGATACAAATATTTTTTATGATCAGAAATTTTCATCGAGTTATCAGGAACTTGGGAATAAATACTATAGTAACAAGATTGCCTTGATATTTTATTCTGGCAATCAACATTTTTAAAACGCATCTGTTTACATAATAACGTACTTATTAATCTTCATCATGAAAATCATAATAGAAAGATCAAAACCTTCACTTAGGCCGGCCACACACATACTGAATTTTAAGAAGCTGAATTAAGATTCTTAATTTAGACATACCATACAATATCGACTTGCTCCACACACATACTGATTTTTTCAAATCTGAATTTCTAAGATCGACCTGTAAGGATCTGAAATCAGATCCTGAATTTAGACAGACATTCAGCATGTGTGAGGCCGGCCATATACTTGAAGAAATATGGGTAGCATATTTGTTTTTTTTTGTTTTCAGGTGAACTGGCGGTCATACGTAGTAGGGAACAAGGTGATCATGAGCCACGTGTCAGATCGCTTCAACGAAGGCTACCCTGGGACGCTGATGGCGCAGGTCGCCTTCGAAGTCACCTGCGACAACACGCTGAAGATAGAAATGAAATGCACCACCAGCGAGCCGACGATAGTCAACCTGAGCAACTCGCCTTTCTTTAATTTGGCGGGACATGTAATTTTTTTACGATTTTTTATTTGAAAAAGTAATTCTATATATAGGAGTCATAAAATATTTTTTTTTGTTATACTGCATCAAATATTTATCATTTAACACCAAATAAAAAAGTTAATTAGCCTATTATTTTTGTTTAAAAACACATATTGTGTTTACTTCAAAGCTAATACCACCTTGTTGTAAAAAAAGCGATTTGTACAAAACGTGACATTTATTTCTCCTTCAACTAAATTTTGAACCGTGATTGCTTTGAGTTTGTTAGTAGACATGGTCAAAAGAGGTTTAAACAAAACCCCGATTGACATAATTACTTTCTAATCGTAGAATCCAACAAAGCGTTTAATCTCGTAGATTAATTTGGACATTACTGTGGTTTCAGCACGCGGGCTGTGAGACAATGTACGAGCATATTTTCACCATCAACGCAGACAAGTACACTGCGGTGGACGAAGAGGGTCTCGTAACAGGTAAAATTAATATTCCACTATTAAAATGAACGCTAACGAGTTGGCGACACGAGAAAACATTAAGTGTAGGCGATGAAACCTGTTAAATATCGTTGGAGTACGTAAAGTGTAATAAATCTGGTGATAATAACAATGACATGGGGGAGAATGCTAGTTTGTTAGATGCTTTTGCCTCTAACTCAGGGACGAGACCACTTTTATATCATTGTTTGTTACCAGGGATCGCGAAGTAGATATTCGGTTCAAGCTTGTGCTAGCAGGGGGTGATAAATTTAAATCCTTTTGCACAATCCTTCGGCACTTTTCCTTTTCTCTTTAAATGTCATCATCCTCTCTGAGTGTGATTGACCCCTGGGGTCAATATTATAGTTACGTATTTATGAAAACATTCAGTTCAAGCGCAGGTCTCGTGCCGGCGGTAGGGTTGGGAGGATAATTTTCAAACCTTTTGCGAATCACTTTTTGCCTTCTGCAATTCATTGGTTGAGAACCACTGCTTTAAAAGTGAATATTATCTATGAATTAAATGATGTCTGGTGATATAAGTGTTGTTGTAAAAGTGAATAATTCGCGAACTGGATAGTTTTAGTTAAATACAAATTATTGCTAGTGTCTCTTTATGATTTATATCTATATTTATACTAATATTACTAATATTATAAAGAGGAAAGATTTAGATATGTTTGTATTGATTAGACTCCGAAACTAAAGCATAGATTTTGATGAAATTTTGTACAGAGTTTGGAATGACATAAGATAGTTTTTATCCCGAAAAGAATTTACGTTTCTTACTGTTACGTGATTATTTATAAAAGGTAAAAAATTAAGATTACGTTTGCAGAATATGTTTTTACTGAATATGTAGGTATTTCATTGATACATCTTAGCCTTGTTCAACCTGATTAAAATATTCTCTCATTTGGCGTTTCTTTAAAATACTTTTTTGAGTTTCGTAGTAAGTAATAACTTCGTCACCACAAAACGTAACATGTATTTTTGTTAAGCCACTTATTTACGCTAAAAGCTAATTTCATTAACATACGATAAGTAATTATTAAAAAATAGTTGAAATAACAATAATATTTCCGCACATTCCAGTCTTTGCTAAGTCACTTACGAAGCAAATTTTATTAACATACTGTCGATTAGTAATGAAGAATGTTAACAAATTTTGATTTTTAGCTTTTCATATTGTTTTTTTTAACTTAAAAATACTGTTGAAAAAATTATTTTGTTACGTCAATTAGTTTTTGATTTATAAGCAAAACAAATCGTAACCACCCGCGGCGATTGCGGCGGTGTGACGTCATAAAACAGACAGCTCATGCGCTCGCTATAGCGCTTCCCACACGTACTATAGTTGCTGCGAAGTAGCGCGGCCCGCGCGGCGTCTGGCTTGTGACGTCACAAGCGGTCACGTCACTTTAGCGGAACTCGAAAGTTTAAAAGCTTATAAAATGAAAACTGCTTGGTATTTTTGACTGGAACAAAAAACAGTGTATTTGTATAGGTACAAGCTATACTGTAACCAACTTTCAACCTATTTGGCATACCTAGTAATATTCTCCATTATTAAACATATACTTGAATAATTTGCGCACATTCCAGGCGAAAAAAAAATCGTCGGCGGCACCGCGTACGACTTCCGAGTGCCCCGCGTGCTCCGAACGATGCTGCCTCGGATCCCCCTGGGAGGGTACGACATCAACTATTGCGTCACCCAGGGCACCGAACAGGACTTGACATTCCAGGCTCGGTATGTGGAGCTATGTATCTATAATAATAATAATAAATGTCTTTATTTGTTATTAATGTGTACATTTTTTTTAATTATTTGGGACACATACAGCTCCACGTTTATAAGATACATTAAACGGAAAACAGAAAACCCAAATATTACAAATGCGAAAGTAACTCTCCTCATGCTTAACTCATTCAATACATTTTGATGAAATTTTGTACAAAAATTGTTTGAAACCTAAGAAAACACACAACACACAGCAATGGACTATTGCGTCGGATGATGTGGGTTCGATCCCCACGAGTAGAAAATTGTGATGTGATGAACAGTTTAATTTTCTACTGTCTGGGTGTTAAGGTATCTATAGTTTGTACGTATTTACGTAAAAAAAGTATGTTCAGACATCTAGTTTCCATACTTGCTTGCTTAGTTTGGGACTAGATGGCGTTGTGTTAAATGTCCAGGAATATTTAGTATTATTATTGAACTTGAAGACGACTTGATCTGGTTTCAGTTTAAGTACTGACATTGTATGCTTTTTTACATACAGTTAGCAATAACATGATATTAAAATTAATGTTTTCATTAGTGTCCTTCACCCCGGATCCGGAAGAGTACTAGAGGTATACAGCAGTCAGCCTGGTATGCAGTTTTACACCGGCAATCTGCTCCCCGATCCTGACAAGATTATAGAGGTAATTTTAAACTATTTACAATAATAATTGTTATTATTATACCGAATATGAAGAGCTCGATCCGCACACGCTTTGGAAATCTTTCACATAAATACAAAGAAATAGACCTTTTTGAAATATAATTTTTACACCAAATGATTTTATAATCTATCTATAAATATAATTAAACTGTAGATTAAAAATTCTGTAAATTTTTAACAATAATAAGCGGGGGTGTTACTATATCCATATAGAACCTGTGGTTACATTTATTGTCTGCCTGTCTGTATGTTTGCGCATGATATAAAAATTACTGATCCAATTCGAATTCGGTTTTTACAGATGTATTTGTATTCTTTTAACTTAACATCTGGTGTATAAAAGACCCTGAATGCGAGTGAAGCCGCGGCCAGAATCTAGCTTATGATAAATTATATAATTATTCATGATCTCTGGTAGGAAGTAATGATGCCATCTTATAAATATTGAAATAAAAACAATAGTTATTTTTTGTAATTATCACCGACACTCACCTCCTTGCCCTTGTCCCACATACAACTGCATGCTTATCACATTATGTATTATATAAGTAGACAATTTACATTGTCTTATTTAGTGAAGTAATTAAGACCACACATTTAATATTCTGCGAATTAGATTTAGATACTTAGTTTTATATTCTGAATAGGGATATAAATTATTTTATCGCCATTACAATATAAGTACAAAGTCGTTTGTCGAATGATTTTACAAGTTTAAATTTTTTATATTACATATAAAATCTAGCCCGAAATAGCAACAGTGATGAATCCGTATTGTTATCGTTATTATACTCCATATTTCATAAATATGCAAGCATTGCATAAAAAATTTGGCAGACAAGTAAATAAATAATTACGATCCAATTCAATTGTTCCTACATAATATTAATTGAATCCTTTTGTTTTATTTTTAAACCTACTGCAAAAATTATAAAGGTTTTGCAATATGGGGCATATTTTATAGCAATATCTAAAAGTGGAAGGTTCTCACGTCATCGATACGTTTGCGTTGATCCTTATTGTTTATTAAGATTATGTTTTTTGAGTAAAGAGTGAATTGAAATCGTTAAGTTTACTTAAGCTAAACTTACTTTTTCTTCACAAGAACCTTTCTCTAACAATAATTAACACAACCAAATAAGAATTAGCGAAATTGTTATTCTGTTCACACGTGATGCGTCAATGGGGAACAGATATTCATATTTAGTATATATATACTACTTTACGTTATGTCAGACTCCTACTGACTAAAACCTCACTATCGTCTGCGCAACAAATGTGAGGGCCCTGGGATCTCCAACAGGAACGCGCACAGTGCTCCCAAACTATATCCTTACGAATTTTCTGTCGAATTGGTCCAGCAGATCTCGAGTAACAAACCTGTCTTTGTTTTATATACACATATATGTATACATTGATGAGAATGTTGTTTTAACATAACGTGTTTATTGGGTGTAGGAGGCTGAAGTCGCGGGTGAGGAGCACAAGGCCGGGGGTGAGAGTGAAGCTAGCAGTAAATCGAGTGCGAATGGCGAGGAGGCGAATGAAGAGGAAAGCGAGGTGATTATCATTTTATAGGCAGCCAATTTATACAGGGTGATGTTTTTTAATAGGATAATAGATTTAACAAAAGAAACTGTTTTTTTTAAGCCAAATGTTCCAAAAAAGTACATTTTTGACAAGCAGTATTGTCTTGCCAACGACAATAATGTTTTTTTTTTGTAGAATAATAAAATTATGTACTTAACATAGTCGATGTACATATGGGTATAGATATCTTGGATTGTAATAAAAACAAATTAATTACAATGCTTAAGTGGTTATGTGTGTCTACACATTCGAAATGTTTTAGGAAACCTGCAGTACATTTTTTTTTCTTAAATAGTATTTTTATTTATGCATATTTTTGTAACATATAGGTATATAACTATGAACTAATTATTTAATCTATAACGCCAAGAATTTACCAGATAATTCGAAGATAGTATTCGATGACATAAATAACATTTAATTTTTGTTTCAGGGCAAAAAAAGCTTCGGATACGTACCTCTATTGGGCAAACAAGGCACATATTATAAAAAACACGGGCTTTTCTGTTTGATGCCTCAGAACTATCCCGATGCAGTGAACAATGTGAGGGTCTTAATTATATAATTCATGGGCTTAGATCCTACATTATATTGAATTTGATTAAAGTTATTATTTTATTATTCACAATATGAGGATATCGATGCCCTTTCGATGATCATGATCATGTTTTGGCCTGATTATGCTTAAATATTTAGTTTTGAACATAAAAAAAATAAAATTTACCAATAACTCTACTAAAATATTGCCTAAAAATTACTCAATGGTATTCCTTGATGTATATCTTTAGCAAAATAACCATTTTAGTAAAAATTTGGCAACACGAAAAGATAAAAATATTCAATAAACTGTTCATCGTCTGTTTGCATACTGTTATTTGACGATGGTGTTCCGTATTCCGTTTGACATTGATATTGTCCCCAAAACGCAATAATATTGTACTGTAAATATGCGGCCACTGCGACGCCGGTCAGTCGTGTCTTTATCGACTTATCTTGTCAGTAATAAAAAAAACAAACTGTGCCAGTAATTTTTAAACAGTTTATCGAAACGTTCAATATTTATTTATTTATTAGAATTTGCAACAAAGATTACACTCAGCTATAATATTACAATTTAAAAACTTGTTTAGTGCATCTTCAGTTATAGGAAATCACAACTTGCAAAATAACAAAAAGTTTATAAAACAATTAACCTAGACTTGGTTAACTTAAAAGTGGCGTATGTACATTTATATATAAATTCTGACGTAAATATGGCTAAATTATATTTTTTGTTTCAGAGAAACTTTCCGAACTCAGTACTAAACCCCGGCGAAGTGTACGTTCATCGGATACAATACAAATTTGGTATATTACTCGGTAAATATATTTAGTGAATAAAAATTGGAATTAGATGTAAGAAAATGATGAGGCGAATAAATATTGTGAATGTATTAACTTTGTTTAATTTTAATTTTTATCAATACTTTGAGCTACTTATATATAGATTTTTAGTGGTGATAAATTAATACAATTATACTTTAATTGCTAAATTTCATAACCTACTATAAATATAGATAGCGCAGTTTTAAAGTATAACGTAAAATATTGTTCAGATTTGGAGAGTATATGAATGTGCAAAATTGGTAAATCTATACTAATATTTTAAAGCTGAAGAGTTTGTTTGTTTGAACGCGCTAATCTCAGGAACTACTGGTCCGATTCGAAATTTTTTTTTTAGTGTTAGATAGCCCATTTATCGAGGAAGGCTATAGGCTATATATCATCCCGATATACCTACGGGAGCGAACCCTGGGGCGCAGCTAGTTTACGATATAATCCAATAATTAATCTATAGTAATATTATAAAAAGGAAAGATCTGGTTGTTTGTTAGCTAGTTCTGTAGGCTCCGAAACTACAGCACCGATTTGGATGAAGTTCTGCACCCCAGGAATGACATAGGATAATTTTTATCCCGAAAATCTATATCCCGAAAAAAAATTAATACAAGTGCTCTATTTATCAAACATTACAAGTTTACAAGCTCACAAGTTTAATATTGCAAGATTTTTTTACAATTTCTTGTTATTTACGTCCATCAAAGAATTTCACAAGCCCGGATGAATTATGAAATGATGACATTAACCCTCCATTAACCACGTGTACCAACCATACACCGGCGACAAAGTGGGATACCGCTTAAAAACACCATAAAATCCTTTTAATGAAAGTAGCAAAGTAACAAAATATTAATAATAAGTATAAAACAATCATCGTAGCATCCATCGACGTGGGCTATTTAATGCCCCAATGCACTTAGCACTCATGTGCCTGACTACTGAACTAGTGCCATGAGCCCCAAATCGTTATTATCTAATCTTATGGTGTCAAACCAACTTAGTCACAGAAACCTAACAAAAAAAAGTAGAATGGAAAGAAATACTAATGATATGTAAGTCCCTTGGACGCGTATCCACCGAAAACATTAAAATATGAGCACAAGTAATATTTATTAAGAGTCTCTGGACACCCTCAGACTTTTCGTTACAAGTTACAAGCTACAAGTTGCAAAAACATTTATGATAAACAAAATCCTCTAATACACGTGTGAAAAAATACTTGTAAATAACAAAATGACAAATAGTTTCTCTTGTAAACGGTAATTTACACATGTAGTTATGATGAATGCATCAAAAATTCTCAAATTTACAAGCGAAATAGCTTATAATACAAGGCTTGTAACGTTTGATGAATAGGGCAAAGGTCGTTTTTGTCTGTGAAATAGGACATAAAAACACTAAACTATCGTGTTTGAACAATCTAACTTGCAAACAATAATGTTTGAGCTATGATATTCTTATTATAAAATAAGAATATCATAGCTACTATAGGTATATATTTCATGTGACGAATCGAAGATATAATATGAGCGCCTGCAATAATTGTCTTAGCATTTGTATCGTGGTCGGTTACTGCAATTGAAAATTAATTATTAACCGTATGTTAGCTATTATACTTGCGGGTAAGTATTATAAGAGTGCATAAAAATGGTTATGACATTCTGAAAGAAATCCCTACTAATGTTATAAATTCGAAAAACTCTGTATTTGTCTTTTCTTCATGACTAAAAACCACTGAACCTATTTGGTTTCTGTTTATCCCAAAAATCCTACGGGGACGGGAAATTTATGCAGGTAATACAGGTCACACCTTGCACACTATCTATTCTTCTTATTAGCCACCTACTTAAAAAGCTCTCGTTATTTGGAAGAATGGGAGGCGAGCATTGCTTATGGACGAATTGAGTCAATTCCGCTCGGAAAAGTCACTCCGCAAAAATCGGCATGACGCACTAATTTCTTTAAGGTTTTTCTAACCATACGCTCGTCTTTCCTTATATCGGCAATGCACTTGCGATTCCTATTGTTACTGGTATCTATGGGCTACGGCGGTCGCTTAATATATTATGAACCGAATGCTCCATTGCCTTCCATACCAAAAAAAAAATATTTAGTGTCAACACATGTACTCTCATTTCGTACCGTTGCCGTTGGGTTAGGTACAATTTACGTCAACCGTTATAATAAAAAAATATATTGTCATTCTACTGCTTTGGGAAACTCCGTATAGAATCTTGAGAAAAATCCATTTTGCTGATGATCTTTCTTCAATTGAAAACCTTTTGGTAACGAGGCTAAAGCGACACTCACTGAACTATTGAGGCGGTCGATTGAAAATTCAACATAGACCGCTAATATACGTAGTCCGTACATACGCTAATTTTAAAACTAGGTTATTTGCCTTAAACAGCCCTGGTAAAGGCTGTGAGGGTAGGAGCAAACATTCATTCATATATTTGTTTATTTTCAATGTATTTGTGAGGTTTTTGAATTAAGTTTACAACGTGAAGCCTCGATGGAAAGATGAATAGTAGCCAGTAGTCTAGCAAGAGTTTTGGAGGTACTAAACAAGTTCTCAAATATATAGTTATCACTACGAAAATTGTTATTAACATGATTTTTAATACCGTTATTTATTAAAACACAATATTTTTTTTTGTATTTGCATGTATAATTAATATATTTATATTTGGTTACTGTATAGTAAAGAAATACATACTTGAATTAGTTAAATTGACTCAATTCCTAATCTATGAATATTTATCATGTTAAAGTATTTAAAAAATCCAAAAATTTTATGCAGACACAATCTTTCTATATTTGACTTTAAATTTATTTTATATAATTTTACAAGTCACCGCTAATAACTAAGTTTGATTGCTTAAATTACCTTGAAAACCTAGTAAGTATATTTTATTCCTATGTATACTAGTACTTAGTTATTTTATCAGTACGAAACTGTTCGGTTCTTCGAATTTGTGCAAGCATTACGGCTTGCGGTTTTGTTCATCCTGATTAGGTTGCTGTCTCAATTATTATTTTAATGCCATGTATTTTGTTGCACGAAAATGTGTTATAATCAAATCATGTGTAAAATCGATACATCATAAAAGTTTTCTTAAGGAGCAGTAAACATTTTAAAACCAAAATTTATAGATCAATACTTTTTTTTCTTAAAATCCAGCGCTATTCGAGGTTCCCATGTTTGGGCAATATCAGTTCAAGATTTTTTGTCGTTAATATAATTTGTCATAGTAAGTATGTTGACTACATAATATTTTAATTTCAAACTGCTAAAAAACCTAGACCTACTTGACCTACTTGATTTTTTCTAAAGTACACTGATTGGTTTTATTGTTTTGTATCTCAGCATTACTCTTACCCACACAATCCTGCCGAACACAAATAAATGCTATTTTTTCACTTTTTTTGTTACAGAAGAATATATTATTTATTAGAAGAACATATTATATGAATTCTTCAATACGAATATAGTGGTATGTAATAACATGTCTTTCTTCAAATAAAAGGATTGCAGTGCAATTCCTACAAGAAGTTAAAATACAAAGTCACTTATTATGTTGCTAGTTTTTTAGATTTTTCTTATCGAGTAAACTTATTTAACTTAAATAAATAAACCCGTGTAGAACCTCATTAAATTTGTTTTTGTATTCATTTACCAATGTTTGTGCAACAAAAAGTTTTATATATCACGCTTTGATAAATGAATCTAAAAATATATTAATTTATTGGTAAAATTATCTGAAGCCTTATTTTTTAGGAAGCTATTCGCGGACTCGCAGTTTCACTGAAGTGGGATTTACTCAACCTACGCGAGTTGAGTATTGCGATTTTTAGTCCTTATTAATAAATAATAAAAAAGTGAACATTTTTGAATGTAGACAACATTAATACCTTAACGGTGGCTTATCAATCTAGCTGCGTTTTGAGGTTTCACTCGTGTTTATTTAACTTATTCAACATAGTTCTCAGCGGTCCCACAGTATATACTTAAATGATTTGAGCAATTTCAAACGAACTATAAAATTATAAATGCTTTATATGTTGTTTATAATTATTATATTTATATGTTTAAGTATAAACATTAATATATTATAGGCTTGTATGTAAACTAGGTAACTAGTTTCCATAGTACAAACTTCGCTTAGTTTATAGTTTATAGAGAATATATCAATAAATTGTATCTCCAACAATCAATTATGGTAAGAAAATTTCTAGAAGCTTAATACCCTTGCAAAAGATATTAAGTAATAAAAGCATTAATAACCGTTATGTACTGAGGTGGATTTCATGTAACGTAAATACTGATGTGTGGCCTTTGCGGCCCGCTTATAAATTAGTTTATATTTTAAAATCTTTAGATTTTTAGAGTTTATTGCTTGATAATTAGCTTTTGTGATTATGTCGTAAAAACACTACATATTATTAATACTATATTTATGTATAGTTAACTATTATTGATGATTTGAAAATTCACGAACACACCGTTTTTTGGCAAAAAGCACATGAAATCATAAGTAAGTGTCATTTAAAATTATAAGAAATCAGCTTAAAACCTATTTTTGGCCCACGAAATTTCAAAATTTAATATATTACAGAAATCGCGGGTGCAAATACGTGTAAAGTTATTGATATCCTTAAAGTGACGAGATTCTAAGATATTAAAAAATACATGTATATCATAGGCATGGGAAGAAAATTTTAACAAATTGATTTAATCGAGGCCTGGGAGGCCCCGGGTCAGCAGTTAAAGGTTAGGACTTAGGCGGTACCATGAAGATCAAACAAGTGTGAAAATAATATGAGTAACTCTAGGATACTTATCAAAAATTCCTTTAAATTAAACAAGTAAGTAGTGAAATATTATTAATATTAAAAACATAGATCAAAATGATTCGATTATTATAAAGTAAATATATTATTATTAGTCATTACAGCTTCCCGTACAAGTGTCGGTCATAAAAAGTGGAGAAACAATAACCTTATTGTTTCTCCACTTACCCTCACGCATACAGGTGTATGCGTGAGGGTTCTGTTGTGGTCAAAATGAAAAATGCCACAACGCCTTGCGGTTTGTTGTCGCTTTTTTAAGTATTTGCTGGTAAGGCAGAAAAGTACGAAACAAGTAAAACCATGCAAAACAGGCAAAATTCTTCTTTAAAAATTTTAAGTTTAAAATATTCGATATTTAAATATTGGCGCTTTACCCTAAATTTTTGCACGGGTCATAAAGTAAAATTACGAGGAATTTAATGATTGTGAGCACTGGCAAGGAATTGGGCGCGACGAGTAGGTAAATAATGTTTATCAACTCTGTGTATCACGGCCGGCCTAAAATATTAATTGAAGTTTTATGAAGATGAAATAAACACCAGTATTGTCAAAACGATGCGCGCATTTATGTCTTTTCGCTTTTCTGCTAACCGTCCGTGATAAGCGCAGGAGAGAGGTCATGGAACTCTACAGGATTGAATCTTGAGGGAGGGAAAGAGATGCAACATTTACCTTACGCCTACCCATATCCTTAAAGCCTACTTGGGTAGTTTACTTTGGTATGTGGGAATATGCATGCTAAAAATAACTTAACTATTCCTTTTTTTAACCGGTCTGGAATACCTATAATCATGATAAAGTCTGATAAAAGACACCAAGGGAAGTCATATTTTTAGTAGGTCAGTCGAAGCGGCTGACTCTGTCTCGACGATTTCTTTTTGTTCAACAACGCGAGACCCTATAGACCTTCTAAATACCGGCATTTTTGTTCAAGAAATGTTTCTCACACTTTTAAGATAGGGCAAAGGTCATACATTTTGACCTAAATTAATAACGCATCTTAAAAAATACTTAAAAAAAGTATTGCCATACGAACTTGTAAATTTTTAATAAGATTTCGAATTCACGTTCGCTTGAAAGTCAAAACCGTGTAGAAAAAGAACATAACTTAAGAGAAAAGGGCAGCGCGAAATATGAGGCTGTATTAATGGCGCACAAGGTTCGATTCGCGTGGGCCCGATGCAAGATGTAAGCGATGCGTGCAGTTTGTTGGACGAAAAGTTGATACGGGCGCGCGTCATACATCGCACCATTCGCGGTCTGACGCTAGCGAGGCACGGTCGGTGCCTACGCGGTTGCCGCCTCCGGACCAAGTTTACACAATACCAGTTCTCCAGCCATAAGGATGAGGGTCCGACCGCTCCCGGCGGCCCTGCTTCTCGTCCTCCTCTGCTCGCTGTCCGAGGTAAGTCCCCATCTCTACGGCCTCTCTGCGAATTTACCGGCAATGTCGGCTTTTGAACATGCAAACTTTCAAACAACTTCTAACTTTTCAGCAACAGAACACTGATTTTGTAGAAAATAAAATTATCTTTTCTAGTTCCTTTACTGTTTCGATGATGACTAACTTTAAATTATACACTCGTGACGGTAAGAGCCGGTTTCTGCGGAAAGAAACAACTAAACTCAGTTTAATGTTTTCTGGTGATTTTTTGCGGTATTCTAACTTCTTTTAATAATTACTAAAGGTTTATGTCACTGTTTGTTAAAATATATTTTAAATGTCTATTTCAAGATGTTATCTTTATTTTAAACTTGTTTGAATGCTCATTTCTAATAAGAATATTGTAGAGATTATTAAATTGTACACTTTATATATAATTAATAATCAAAATGTATTTATAAAGGTACGGAAATATCCGATGCCAATATTTATTTGTTAAATCTAGTATGTTTGATTCTGAAATTAAAGCGCCAGTCAGCGTCGTTGCAAGTAATTTAATATAAAACTGTATTGAAAATACGAAATAGCTCGAATATTATAACACGAGCAAATATGATCTATTTACAAAACTCTTCAATTAATTAGAGATCGCATATCGTGACTCCGTTGCTAACAGACTATCGGAAATTTCTTAATAACCATAAAGTCTATTAGGTGCATAGTGTGCATATCACTAAAGTTCTCTTACAACTTCGCTAAATATAAAGTGCAAATTATACACTCGAATACAAGTACTTAGGCTGATAATTACTTAAAATCTACTCTGACTTTGAGTCTTCCCTAGTTCGAGAAATGATATTTAAATATTATACAATTATTTAAAAAAAAGATTTATAACGATTGCTTTTAATTTTTTTGCTCAATTTACAAACTGCATATAAAAAAACTTAAAATTGAGTTAATTTTCTTTTAAAATTAATGTTTAAAAGTAATAAATAAATTATACGTATCCAATATAATGCAAATTATAAAATGCAAAGCGACACATCTGGTTAAAAAGCTTTTAAAAGCAAGCGTAATGCCTTTAATAGTTGATTAGGACGGAGGACTCGCATCAGTAACACATCAAGCGAATCAAATGTATCAATAGTTTTTAGTTAAAACTGATTTATCTCTGAGAGATATGCAACACTAATGAATATCCTTGTGCAATCGGATCATCAATGTCGTATCAGAAGGCGTCGCTCCGGTCCTTATTCAATTTTCTGTCTGGAAAAGACACATTCTTAAAAGCTTTTCAATTTACACAAACAAGTAGGTACATTTAGCTCCACGTGTAAATAAAACTTGCCGACTTGCATATTTACGGTCAAATGTATTAAGTAAATTAATCATTTTGTACAAAATTTTGTATTTGTTTTTCTTGACGAAGGTCGATGTATGACGTTATGTTAGATATTAATAACTTTTTTCAATCGACACATGTATAGAGGACGACATAGTAAATTATGTTTTCTTTAAAAATGTGCATATTATGATATTAAGTTAGACAATATTTTTAATTATGAACGTGTAAAATATTAGTTCCAAGAATATTCTTTTTATTCTTAGCTTTAACGAATCAATTTTTCACCGACGACCTATTAAACTTAAATAGGAAGACTTCGAGAATTTGAACCTTTAATGAAGAGCTACATTAAGCATTTATAAATAAATTAATCGGGGAAACTTATCGAATAAAATCGATATTAGAAAAAACTTATGCAATAAAAGTACTGTTCTTCTATAAAAAATAGTTAATTGACATAAATATTTTCAAAGACAAATTTAAATATTATATTTTACAAAACCATGATATAAAATTTCTAACATATAAGAGATGAAGCGTTATATTAATTGGTCAAATGGACAAAAACTCTTGCACATAATTTGTTATAACAATGTAGTCGTATTGTTAACTTATAAATAATATTTTATATTGAATACACACAAAAACAATTAGGAAAAAAATAAAGTTAAAATTTTAATTGAGTTGATTAGCGTATCTATAGTATTAAAATTTTAAATAATGTTTGTTTCTCGGTAAGCACATTTTGAAATGTTGCAAAAATAAAGACTGTAATTTGATCGTTAAGTATTTTAGTAAATTATAATTTGTGGCAGATAATAGTCGTGAATACAAACGGTATCATGCGAGGGCCGACTCTATTATTATACTCTTAATAATAGTACTACAGATTAATAATATCATTACCGTATTCACATTCGTTTTAAAAAAATAATTTTCAATAAGAATCTTAAAATAAAATCTCAGAATAATGTATCAAAATGTTATTCTTGTTATTTATACATTAATTTTCTTGTCTTTTATTCGATCAAGTTAAATATGCCTTCGAAAACTATTCCGAAGCGCGGATTCCTCTCCTAGTTCCCCAGTAAAGTTTCCCAGCTTCTCATGTAAGCTTGGAATAGAAATAATGGCGAGTTTTAGTTAATCAGTATAGAATTGAGTAGTTGGAAACCTTACTGTGGCTAAACATCTATACAAATAAACGTAGTACATAACTTTGCGTTTAGACACAACTTGGCCCTGTTTGAGAATTCAGAATGACGATATACATGCAATACAAGAATGTTGTAAATTTTTAAATTATGAAAGTTTTTACATGACAGTAAAAGGATGCATATCATTTTAATTAAAAGATGGAAAGAGGAAATTAAATCATAATTAAAAATCATATTTATTTTGAAGTTATGTTCAACCTAAATTTGCAGATTAAAAGTACGGGAATTTTTGTACAAATAAACGACATTTAGTATCGACACGAAACGTGCGTTTGACCCTGTCAAATCCGCAACGCGTATCATTATCGGGGTTATCTTTAGCTTCCTGACGACTAGATATGAAATGTCTATACAAAAAAAAACCGCGTTCTTACTTTTTGACTGTACTCGATAAAAAAACTGCTATTCCTGTTTAAAGGGTTTTGTTTACGTCTCATTATTATATTTTTTCTAAACTTATCAATGCCTGCCAGTGCGTGGTTCGCTATATTTCATACATTTTAAAATATTCATTCGTTTACATTTGTACATCCATCAGATGAAAAAATACTATAAAAGGTGAAAGAGCATTGTATATTGTGCGCGTCGAAAATAATTGTAGAAGTTTTATATTAAAAGGATGCATATTCACAAATACTAGTTCTAAAGTTTCGATAAATAAATTCTGGCATTTTAACAGATTACCCAAAAGTTAATTATAATATGTCAATGAAGTTCTACCGCTTCAATATAAGAATTAATACAGACTATATAAAAAAAACTAACTGGCATTAAATTTTATCAAAAGTTATACGCAACTCCAACTTTAAAGAGGAATTTCGTGAACTACAGAACCCTAAAGATGCATACCGACATATTTTGTGCAAACATTTAATTGATAAAGATTTCTTACAGAGATAATGATTATCTTGCACGTATGTAGGTAATCGTTTGTTCCGCAAAATTTGGCCTCTTTAAAAAGTATTATGTGGCGAATACGATCGAAATACATGCAAATAAACAAATGTATTTTCTAGGTATTGTTTATACTATTGCATAATTTCATTTCTTTTAATACAAAAAATCAATTATTTCCGTAAAATTATGTGTCGTACATATATTTAAATAAATTACGAATTCAATGTATCGTAATAGCTCCAATTTAATAGAATTATTGTTTCTGTGTTTTATGAATATTTAAATTATTTACGTGCCTTTCTACTAATTTCAGAAGCTAAAGAGTTTATATTTAAAACGAAAGTATTCCATATTTTCAAAGATATAGTGCCTATGATGATGCCTTCTGCATATGGATCTAAATATGTCACGACGCTACTAGGTCGCAACGAATCAAAATCAAGTAGAGATTTCCTATCAGGATATTAACTTTTGCTAAATTGCAAACTCCACAGCATCGATATCAATATATATTGTAATTTGTAATTTATAAATGGTTCAAAAACACTAAGGAATAACTTGAAGCATTTCTTTGCTGCAGAAGTATTAAAAGATTTGTTTATCGTTTAATGATAATTAACTGCATTAAACTTATTTAATGTAGGACACTTCCCGGCGCAAACATCGTTACTTATTTCCTATCAGTTCAGGTCAATATAAAAATAAATGTTTTCTCTTAACCTTATCGCTAATTTACTTCATAAAACACAGAGACATATTATTTATATTTTTATAGATTAGGGTCACTTTATTAAACCTAAACAATTTTACAATAATAATGTTTGTAGAGGATCTTGGTTGTGGGAACTTCTAGTGCAACGATGTTTTGCAAAAACTTTTAGTGATATTTAAAATTGATCTCAACTGGAAAATAAATTAACTATTTACTTCGCACTAAATAGTATACATATAGATGTATGAATAATGTATTGAGATACAATATTATTTTATCTGAATATTTTCATACAAAATATTTAAATGTTAGAACGTCTTTCGCTTATTTTACATGCAAATATATAATTTCAATAGATTTTTTATATTTCTTTGATATAAATCATGAATTAGGTACGAATGTGAGCAAAATCCAAAAGTGACCGTTTGGTCGACAATCTTTGTCACCCGGAGGTTATCCTCTATGTTATCGGCGTATTGTGTCAATCTCCCAATTTCAGTCGAACCCGATAATTAAACTTAATATATTTTTCTGATTTTTGGGTACACTTATCTGGGCAGTTTATCGTAAGTGACCCAACCCGTGACGCCTTGCACAATACACATGATAACGCCAATTTGCTTAATATATGCGATACATCCGTTAATTATAAATTATACTTTTTTGTACAGTTATCACCGCTAAAAATGTGGTGAAATAATTTTAGAGAACGTCCTCACAAACGCAGACATTATCATTGTTATAAAAATACTGCAATAATAACATGAAGTTTAAAAATGATTACAAACATAAAAACTATGTGATAAAGATGATATCTATACACGCTCATTAGTTTTTTGTTTCTATGGTCAGAGAATTCAACTCAAATAATATTATAGCATTATACTTTTACATTACTAATGACCTGTGATTCTCATAGTTCAATGTAAGTTCAAATTATATTTTGCTAATAGATTCAAGCAAAATTAGAGTATTTTAAGATGCGCTCAGTAACAAATATGGTAAACATTCCTCTTATAATATTATAACAGGAAAATATTTCGACTCATATCTGGTACAAAAGTGTTAAGTGTATTAAATGAAAGGTGATTAAACTATTATGTGATCGTCATACTAGTGTAGAGGCAAGATAACTAGCGATAATGTGGTGGCCCACATTGTTATCAGCATTGCTTAATCTAGATGCAACGGATGCTTTTTGCCTGTTGCATTTTATAGTCTCTTGCATGATATTTGAAGATAAAGAAAAGCCCATGTAAATCCACATATTGTTATCTCATTTTATGGAGATGTTCGTTCTGATTCTCTGCCACCTACTCAAAACTTTACGTGTAATATATCGTAACATAACGGTATTGATTTATATTTTAGTATAATTGTGACTTTATTTTTAACTCCGAGCATAATCTGAAACGTGCATCGTAGCTTTGTTATAAGTATCTTGAATCTGGTTGTGCTCACACAAGATATGTTTTTATTAGCTAGAATCGCGATAAGCTATCCACAAAATTACACACTCATAGTTTCTATATAATCCTTCGTAGTCTAAGATAAAGGTACGCTACATACATACAGTGAAATACGACATGCGTAACATGAACCTGGTGGATAATTCTTACTGACACATGTTCTATAGAAGAATGTGCACTCATCGACACTGGTGTTTGGGATTCCCCTCCAAGAGACTTCTCAAGTATAAACGAATGAGAGATACGAGATATATATGGATATAAACGAGAAAGTTAAGGTTAACTTAACCAAACAATTAAAGTTGAAGATGTTCACGATAAAATTGATAGAGAAATGACAATGTACTGTTTATCGGTGAACATTTCACTTTTATAATCAAGAACCAATTTATATCAGTGATATATTATTAAATGTTAATAATTCATTTCCTTACAATGTGCTTCAATTTATCTGCATGTTACTTTCAAATTAATTGAATTTAACTGTAAATAATATTACTGTCGGTCTGATGATTCAGAATCAACTAAAGCCGAATATTGTTATTCCGAATTTTCCTCACATTGTTTATTATCAAATAATAGTAATGTCTTACAAACATCTTATTTGGAAACGATGATCGTAACGACCCGACATTAACTCCACGGCTAATTGTTTTCAAACTTTGACACTTACGTAAGCATTTTTTATATTTTCGATTAGAGTTTGTGAAGTCACTAGACCTTGGGGAGCGTAAGCACTATTTAAATAAGAGAATCGCGACGCGCCTTGTGAATGAGACGAATAAATAACTCAAATTCATGCAAAGGCATTAATGGCATTTTATTTTTCTTTATAAAGGATAAAAGAGTTACACAATTTATTTTTACAGTGGTTGTGAATATCAGTTTTTTTGCATAACCAACAATATTATCCACATATTAATACTATACTATAGATTTGAAATGGGTACAGATTTTTTTTTTTACTATAGTAACAACACAATTAAATTTTTAGTACTTTACATGTAATATAATTAAAAATGACATATAAATAAAGTAGGTTATTTTAATAAAATCAAAATGCTATTTATCTAATAACTATTATAAAGGCGAAAGTTTGTAAGTATGGATGTATGGATGTATGGATGTTTGTTACTCTTTCACGCAAAAACTACTGCACCGATTATGATGAAACTTGGTATACATACAGGTAAGGGTTCAGAATAACATATAGGCTACTTTTAATCCCGGAGTTGCCACGGGATCAGACGTTACGCGGGTGAAACCGCGGGGCGCGGCTAGTTGATAAGATATTTCCTAAGTAAGGTTACCTACTGGGAATCCTGTTTGAAATAAAATAATTTTATTTCTGATCTACAAATAGATCTGCAAATAAGTCTATTGAATAACAACTTTTTCATGTAAAATACAATACTTTTAGAATATATTAAAGTTTTATATTTGAGTGAAGAATCGTTGATGTAAAAAATGTAGCGGTGCAAAAAAATTGTATGTTAAAGTAATAGTTGATTCAGCTAACAAACTACAAGTGAGTAATATCGACGTACAATATTGCATATCGTCATAGTATTAAATTCTGAAGAATACATACAGTCGTTGCAAGAAAGTGTCATAAAGACAGCGTCCCGAATCTTCTTCCATAAACGTTGACATTCTCCGGTCGTGCTTCGGGACACGTTTTTCAAGGATGACGAAAATTTGTTTATGTTAAATTATAAAGAGTACAATCGATATATACTTTTAAATGAATACCTACCCAATAAAAGTTTATTTCTTAAACTTCGAACTTGATGTATGTTGATCTTACACTTATTATTTTAAACGCTATGATTTTTACCTCTCAGTAGGTACAAAATTTGTGACAGCCCGAAAGCTTCTCTGTAAACATCAAAAATTGTGCAACGGCTGCATACTTTTAACCATGTGGTATTATTATAATTAATATAACACAAAGGGTTTTCAGTAAAATAGCCAATTGAAATTAATTTACAGCTTCGGAGAATTCTACAAAGTACAATTGTATTTCGGGTTTCCATGTTTATATTATATATTTTTGTGTATTTGTGAAGTATTACGTAACTACGTATTTTATATCAGGACTTAATTGGTGTTGGCCTGATTTTAAGAGTAATTTCCGTCACCAGACCAGTTAGGATGTGTCGGTGAAGCCAGCGGATAGCGTTTTTATGCAAATTAATTTCTTGGTATATTATTATCTACACAAATAATCTGGATTAATTTATTGTTTAACATCTTTAAGATACCTAGTTTTAAACTAAAATTGAAAGAATACATATTATTTCAAATTTGAATTTGATTAAAATATACTGTTTAGTTTTCGGGTAATCAGATAAAATATATTAGTTACCAGTGAAGCGAGTCCAAAAATGAATGTCAAAAATTTAAAAATCATCGCAAATACCTTAAATTTTATAACCTTTAAGTTTTATATAATTTGGGGAGTATTAAAAAGAATCACTTATATTTTACATTATGCAATATATGGATAAATGAAGATATCCTTTTCATTAATATAAACCAAGCTTTAAAGTTAATATGTCCTTACTCATCTGCTAGTGTGCACTTGGTATTAAGGGCTAGACTAAGGAAACATCCCTAAAGGTTTATGAGGAGACCATTTCTTCGGCTAGTACATAAAAATATAAACCGATGATATTATAATAATATATACCAAAAATATACTCTAACTATTATGGAATTATAGATGCGTAAAATTTTGAATCCATATCCGCAAAAGCCTTTTTAATTGTCGTTGTCCAAAAGTAAACAACGACACACTACATACTTCTACTGATAGGGATGTATAAGTTATGCATATACCTATAGAAAATATATCATGTGTAGGTATACTTAAACAGTCTTCCTTCAGGTTGAAAGGTCAAAAAATATATGCATTATATAGTTAGTAAATACATACAAAGAGCTGGCAGAGCACGGCGACCGATTATATCAGATTGAAATGACGAATGTGTCATTGTTTGCAGACGTCGCATATAAAGCAGAGTTCATCGCGTTTCTTGGTAACAAAGCCTTTATTATTACATGTTCTTAAAGCGCCTACTTGTAGCTATGAAGCTAACAATAAAGCATATGAAATAATCTTAGTAACTATTTAATTTCCAAAAAGTCTTCCCTAATTTTCGACTATATCCACGTAATTAAAAAAACTCTGTCATACGACCAAAATTTAAACTCACATCAAACATGAAATTATGCAATTAAGGTACAATCTATAAAAAAATTCGCGCTTTCATTTTATAACAATGTTAATTTATCGTGTAGTTAACTTTTGCTTGTAGTTTCTAGTTCAAAGCTGTCATAAAAGTTCCTCAGAAATGTGTTTCTGAACTCTTTTTAGCATAAGGTAGAGTGACGCTGAATGAAATCTCAGTTACAAACGAATAGTTTTAAAAGTTGAGATTAAAAATGGGGTTTGACAACATAAATTTTGTTATTCAATACCTCAGCAAGATATATGCTTGCATTTACATTTCCTACTTTAAGTCTTGTTATAGTAAGTTATTTAAAGTGAAGCAACTAGCTTCATTAAACTGAATTTAGTTCAAATCGATTCTGTTTTCTAAAACATTTCGTCGAAAATTGGGACCCCGTGATTCTCGGAATCACAATAAAGCGAATACGATACAAAACGTGTTTTGTTTATCCGTGCATAGTGTAGAAATCCCTGAGCCGTCATATTTAAATTGTAGGGTTCAATAATATTGCGATATACGTGAAATACAGTGAAGTTTTTTAGCAGTTAAGTACAAAGGAGTATAATGCAGATAGTTTCAAATAGATATTTTAAGCGTTATTTTTCTAAATATCACCCACAATATTTTATACACTGTACACACTGCGTTACTAATATATATTATAAGCGTGATTAAATCTGTGCTAATAACATAAAAGTAGATAGTTTGTGTGTTTAAACGCTTAATCTCAAGAACTACTGATCCGATTTAAAAAATATTTTTCTGTTAGATAGACCATTAATCGCGAAGAGTTATAAGCTATGTAACAGTATAGTACGAGAGCGTATTAAGATATACGGAATTATTACATCTCTTTAGCTGTGCCCCGCGTATATAGCCCGATTTCCAATATTAAGCGCATCCTATAGGCTTCTCCTGGTCCTAAGCTATCTCCCTACGAATTTTCTACAAAATTTGGTCCAGCAGATCTCGAGTTACAAGTGTTGTAACAAACCCGTCTTTGTTTTATATATAGATGGCATAAATCGAAGAAATATTAAATTTTGATTGAATGTATGCTGTAGATGAATTGAACCAATGCATCTGTCATGTGCTAATTTTTTTAATGGCTTTAACAAGATTTATGAGGCGCCATCGTTTAATTTAACACTGGCTCTGACGTGAAGGACGTAATTGGAAGTTTGTAAATATAATTCAATTGATTTAGTTAATAGACATTTATATCTACCCACAAGATCATTTATTATCATCATTTTCGATAATTTATTTGTTCTTTATGAAATTGGAAAATGCTTTATTTTATAATGATTAGGGAAATGAAATGATATTCTCTTAGTTTTATAATGGGAGACCGTGATAAACACAAAAAATATTACCTTGAAAACACGTTTCGTAGGTAATTATATTGAAAAATGGCCTGTCAATGCATTAATTAATCAATATCAATAGTTAAATTATAGATATTAGTGAGCGCAAACAGTGATTTCATATAGCAACAATTTAGGAACTGAAATTATGGTATGCTAGTGAAAACTGAGCTGTGTTTATTGCATTCCACGGGATAGGAGAGACCTCACAGAGCTGCACGGTGTACCGCCGCCGATCGTAAACAATCGCGCAGTATAATCACGTAATACCGTATTCTGACACTCGCATGATACGTCTACACGATATACCAGAGTATAAGCTGACTTTCTGATCTTAAATTCATCCTCTAAGCTTCAATTTCTTTACGCATTTATTTAGGTTAAAGTAGTTGAGGAATATTAATATAATTATTTAAACGTTCCCTTATTGTCGCAATGCACCGTTGTGCATTATTTTTATATTAGTTTAACTATTGTTTTACAGCAGAATTGTCGTCGCCCTCAAAAAGCTATGCTAATTAGCCGTGCTTAATGACTGACTGTTTCTTGGAAACAGGCTTTCCTCACAATTAGATATTTGTTCAAATTACGCTTTCGCTCTTTACAAGCAGTTTGTGTTTCATTACCAAAATTAAAGAAACAAAAATTCATATCTTTTATTATTAAATTCATATGACAGTTATTAACATATTCGTACTCCGTAATCTTTTATACATATATATGAAAATTCGGAAGCTTTGGTCAATAAAAAGATAGGTCGGAAGTATCAAAAACGGGGGACATTAACTGTGCTAATTCGTGCTCTCGAAAAGGCTTTTACTTACCGTTCATTGCGATACTTTGATCGGGGGGCTTACATGAAAAATATGACGTTAATTTGGTATGCGACGAAGTGTCGAGAAGGCATCGTAGAGGGTGCCCGAGACAAAACCCGGTCGGATCGGGGCTAATTGAGCGAGGAATGGCGGCCAGCCTCTTAGTATTCTGTCCGAGCGGGTTGCGGAGCCGAGCGTTCGGAACATCAATCTCAATAGCGCGCGATGACGGCGGAGCGGAAAGCGCGCGCGCTGACAAGGAACCCCTCTTAGCGGCTTGACCGCTCTTTGTTAACACTCGCGACACATTGATTGATCCGTGTTACCGCTGATACGCCTTTTAGTTACACCTCTACCCTTATCAAAACACCTCATATTGAACTTGTACTCAATACACGATGATAACTCAGAAAGTTTGTCAGTCATTTGAATTTGGTAGAGCTATCCGTAATTAAAAAAGTTTCCTTAAAACACTACAGAATATACAGCTAATTCCAATACTGTTTCTAATATTTGTATGTCAAAAGGGGTGAGAAAGAAATGAATATCATTATATTTATGGGATCAGATAGTGAACAGCGACTATCCATTGAATAACAATAGAAAAGCAATTCTGGTCAAGATTTCATACGACACGGACAAGCCATTAACGTATGAATTTATGTATTATCTACATGCGACTCAGCTTTGCCTTGTGATATTGTGGGTTGGGTATCTTCGCCTTATTTTTTATTGAACTAAAATCTAGAATATAACGAATTGTTCGTCGAGAAGTATAAAATATATATAAGGTCAAAATAGGGTTATAAATGTTATTTTAATTAAAAGCAACTGCCGTTTTCAGAAACTATTTTAATGAACAAACTTAGCTTTATGGATATTAATTTGTGTATCGGTTTGACCATTAATCTAGAATCTTACTAAGTATTTAAAGTCAAAATAAGGATATAAAGGTTAATAAAAACCAACTGCCATTTTCGGGTGCAACTCCAAAAACTATTTTAACGAACAAACTAAGCTTTATGGAAGTTAATTTGTGTATCGGTTTGACCATTGTCCTGTGCATAGTAAAGTATATTTTCCGATATAAAATTCGTAACTTTATAACGTACGCCGATCAACAAGGGATTACCGGCTCCGCTGCACGTGCTTGTGAAAAACAAATCTGCAGCGATCGCTACGCCGTAATGAGGATCTTTTATATTTTAAGGAGATTAAAATGTATATTATAATTAAACTCGCTGTTCTAGTAACTCCGCCGCCATTTTGGATTCGTTTTGACATTTCAAATTGCTAACGCTGATTTATATTACAGTAGCTTTTGTCCGCGATTTCGTTCGCATGAAATTCGGCGTCTATAATTCAATAAAATGTATTCTATGCTTTTCTGTATACAACATTTCATCACAATCTATTCTGTAGTTGAAGTTTGATTGACACACAAAGTTCCAAAAATCTAAACATCCAAACTTTCAGATTTATATTAATAGGATTGAATAACATATGCGAGAAAAAATTCGTATGGTATAAATTGTATACATCCTACAGCAATCTCCCTTAACACGATTGCAGTTTTATTTACTTTCATGTGTCACAATACTTTTAGACGAGCTCAAACATACAGTTAATTAAGTTAAAGGCTTGTGAGCTTTTATTAACAAAAATCAGTTTATTTTGTACATGTCGCATATCCAGACAGTGAGACTGATCGAACATTGATGTTACGTGTGATATGTCGCATTTAATTACCAATTTCGTAAGGTATATTTTTGCTATCGTATACAATACATTTAGTTTCAGGCATTGCACAATGCGTTGGAACTGTCTTTTTTATTAAACGCAATCCGAAATAATGAAATTATCGGATCCAATATACCCACCCATGAACATATGAATGTTGTTAAAAAGTATCGTTAGTAAAATTATAAATATCACCTTCCTCTTTAGGGGATTACAGACGTTTAACTGAGAGTCCGAGGGTTTCGAGACAATAGCTCATGTTTATCGTGATGCCTTCCTCTACGAAAAATGACTTGTATCGTGAGTCAAAAAGGGATTACGAGAGCGTTAACAATGACTCTCGAGGCTATAGGTAGATATCTTGCGTTTGCCGGTCTCATTCAAGTGGCAGACTTCGCCTCGCTTACATACATTTCATGAGCTATTAAACCCAACCCCAGTGACAGATGTAATCAGAGACAGAGTGGTACTAGACGAATTTTATTTTTGAAGCGCACATCGATTCCAGTGATGATTTGTGTAAACTTTCAAAATGTGCCTTTAATAGAAATTTTAAATATGTTGTTTTTTTAGTTTACACATTGTCGTGCTCTTGAAATATAAAATAAAATAAATTGCTTTATTTTTCGTTTCGTACCGGTATTTATTTTAAGAGGTTATTAGTTATTACCCATATGCGGCGTTTATGCGTATAACTGTCTTCAAGGTATTATGTTGAACAATAGTTAATTGGTTTAACTAAGAACTAAATAGAGGAAAAACGAATATGTATTTTCCATTTCATTATAATTATACAGAAATAAATTTAGATTGGATAAAGTTTTAATTTTTAGTAAAGCTAGCCGTGAGGGTTGAGTCCTCGAGAGATGACATCAATGACAAGTAGCGATTACCGCTAAAGGACTGCAACACATGTATGGAGCTATGAAGCCCGTCTGACGTCTGCCTGTAAACGGCTCTCTGTAGCTATTGATATTCACTACTACTTAGATTGTGAAATTGTAACTAGCTGTTCTGCGTAGCTTCTATCTCATAGCATAATGTTATAATCCTCGATTAATGATTAACACGAAAAGGTTTTTCAAATAGGATCAGTAGTTCTGAGATTAGCGCGTTTAAACTCAATCGATCAAACTCTTCAGTTTTGTATTAGAAGTATATATTGATAGTTAAACTAAGCCAGCGTGAAAAATTGAAAATTTCATTAAGATTTTAGGATGGCTGAAAATGTAATTACATTTTATAGGGATCGATCAATTGAAATTAAAATTTAATTTACTATATGCTTAAATTATCTCTAGTATTAAATAAGATCTCTTACGCCTAGTTAGTAATAATTCGTCATACATTTTGAATGGATAATGAGTTACTTAGTGTATGACAGCGCAGTACGATATCGATTACAAATAATAAAGTAGAATTTTATCAAACCATTAATCAGTGTTAGAATACACGACAATCATTTAAAGTGTAGTGCCGACTCGCTGAAATTTAAGTAATGTTCATTTCGATTCGTCATGGAAACGATATGCCGCGTCAGACAACCGCTACATAAAATATGCCTTAGAGCAGGGGCTTAAAACCTTTTCTTGGACGAGAACCAAATTTATATCATTATTTTCGGCATAGACCACGATATAGGTATTTAAAGAACTTTTTCGCAAGCCTATTTCAATCGTGAGTCTCGTGCTGGCGGGCGGGGAAAAAATTGTAACCATTCGCACCACATTTTGGCTATGGACCACTGGTTGCGAACCACTGCTTTAGAGTATGTTTAATACGTATTATATTCTGTAACATAGACCAAACACTTGACGTTGCATAACTGAATGAGCCCGTTTCGTTTGTGTGTCCCTGCCTTTGTTTAAACAGATTCTAACGTTTGCAATTTGCATACAAATAATTAACTAAACGAAACCTTTATAGTTTAGTCAAGTTATATTTTATAGTCTTTTTGAATATAATGTCATGTATGGTGGCCAATGTGACATTCCGTACATTTTAATATATGATTTAATTAATTCATACTTATGTAACATTGATATGTTCGATTAAGATTTTAAGCTCCCTCCCACCTCTTGAAAACCTTCATTCGCGATAAAGTAGCGGGTTTTTCCCCGGGTCTTAATTCGTATAAAATTTAAAACAAAGTCTATTTTTGCATTTGTTATTAAATGCCCAAAATATTCACTTAATAAAAATTGTTCAATATTGCAATAAATATCCTCAAAATCACGTTATATGTTATTGACAAAAACTCATTAACATACTTTCATAGCGAAGAATGCATAGTTTTGGGAATCACACTAGTAGAAGCGTTTTTCAGATGCATACAAAGATGTAAGGCGGAGAACATTTAACAATTGCTCGGTGGCTGAGCGCGGTGACAAAGGACTCTCAGGTTATGACGAAGTACGAGATACATTTAAAAAATGTTTATGGTTTCGCTCGCTAGCTCACACTCTAAGGAGCTTGTCGTGTGTGGACAAACTAAAAAAATACCGATTAATTGGATCGAATTTTTAACAGTTGATTGGTATGAATGAATGAATGAATAATTCTTTATTGCACAAAGAGATACAGGGTAGGTATAGGTACTGAGTTATGGCAGCATATTAATTTTATAACAATAATATTTAGGCGATCACATTAATTATCACTATATTGAAACATTTACAATAAATTATAGCTGTTATATAAAATTACCTTTACATATACACCTTGTTTTGAAAATTAATTCGATGGTTTGTACCTTCAAGATTTCAAAAATGTTCGTGGGAGAAATTAATGTCTTACAACTATTATTCATCGATATATTTTTACGTCTGATATTTTTCTCTTCAGCGTTACACCCCATTAGCGTTTCTTTTTTTATTAAAGCCCACCGTAGTAAAGCCTTTGTATGGCATATACACAAAGTGACATCCAGCGAGAACACTTTCTATATGGTTGCTCTAAGTACTAAATCTAAAGCAGAATGCGCAAATTACTTACTATGCAACAAGACATCATTTTTAGGAACAAAATTTGTAAGCTTTTGGTAAGTTTATTGTGCCTTTGAAAGAATATGGCTACATAAATTAAATACATACAAACAAAATACTCTATTGTCTAACATAAAGATACTAGAGTAAAAGTAAAATAATCATAACGGGTACAAATTTACAAAATTAAACAAAAATATAACTTTATCAGCCCGTTAAGTAAAATTGTTTCAGTCTTTTGACAGTACACTTTTTACATTTTTATTAATTGTTTGCTTTCGTTATGTCCGAAGTTAATTAATTAACAAATGGGTGAAAAAAAATCTTTATTTAAATATTGTGCAGTGATTACCTTCTCGCTTAAAATATACATGCTCCAATTTTATTTTCGAACGAACGAATATGGTAAAAATGTAATAATAAGCATCCGGTACAGTTACAATATATTATGTCAATTTTGAAATGTGGATTTAAGATATGATTCCAAGGTCATTGAAGTCGGCTGTATTAGTTCTATGACATCATGGCTGAGCGTTGACTGAGGAGTCCCAGAGTTTACAAGTTTGGTGTTTACATAAATCACTGTAAACGCATTCCGCCACGATAATCATGAAAAAAAGTATAATGTAAATAATTTTCGAATATTCCGTTCGATCTTTATCGCAAGTATATCAACAGAACATAAAGAACAAATATTTCCTTCTTTAAAAGTTACGTTGTAAATTTTTAAGAAAGAAATATTTATGAAATTCAATATGTCACTTCGATTTTTAAAAGACAATTCGAACTTAATAAATTCAAATGCGTCATTGGTTCAATGTATTTTAACATTGTTAATTGCGATTATCCATTATTACAGTCTGGTAAAGAATTAATCCAAAGTTACAATAACGTTATATTAAACATTGTGTTCCATTTATCCAGTTCCTGAACAAGAAAGTTGCCTCAACGAGTACTGATGGTTCGGCTCAATCCTTTTTAAATACGCGACACACTTTAGGAAATTTATACGACAAAAGGTGAAACTCGCAACTAACATATCAGAATAATTGCCAAGCTTTAAATACTTTATTACGGCTGAGAGCAAGGTATTTATTATACAATTGCGAGTCAAGTGTTCATTTCCTTATAATTATTTGATAAAGTAAGGAATTATTTATTTATAATTTATAAAAAATAATAGTCCTCTATAAAAGTTCTGATGAGACTTCCTCGAAGAAAATTGTAAAGCACATATTGTCAACACGTCATTCCTAGCTATTTTCTCTTTTAATAACATGAAGGTAACAGTGCTTATTGAATTTTCATAAGCTCATTTCTTTCGTATCGATACTCTATCTTCGTAGTCTAGCTTCGATATTTTAATGTGTCTAGTATTACTACTGTGAATATTGGAAATGACGTGTCATTATCACCGAATGCGGCAATATTTAATAATATAAATCTATGAATATGTGACTATTCAGAGCAGTTCTTATGTAGCAGTTATTAATTGCAACTTATATATTTTAATATCACTGCATTAGATTATACGCCTAAGAATAAGAATGAGCTAAAAATAATAGTATTTCCGGGAAAGTATATCTTAACATTATCCTTCTATATAGCGGGATGTAAGCGTGTGCGGTTTGCAATATGAAATAATTTAATGCGATTCTTAAATTAACGAGTTACAGAATATCTACATAACGTCATCGCGAGCCAATTCGTAGAACCACGCAGTGAATCGTTTAATCTGTTTAACAAGTAAACATTATTTAGACGTCTTTATTGTGTGACAAAATTTAACGCATTCATGTAGGCTTAGTAAAAATATCTCGACTGTAACCATCGTTTCTCGACGTATTATAATCGCTCAGACTTTTCTGGAACGTTTTATCTTTTTAATACAATCAGAAAATAAAGTAACTAAGTTAAGGAGTAGTTTTGAAAAAGTAATTAAGCATTCAAGACAAATTAGGCCATTATTTATATGAGCCTTATCACATGAGCGTTTCATGACATAAATATGAGAACTTATCTACTAGAACTTGAATTATTTATAGTTAATTTCACTAAATTTTAATTACCTGATACTTTTATCCATGCCGGTAAGTCTTTAATGGGATCTAAAGAAACATAAAATGCGAATGCAAGCTTTTCTGAACATTTTTTCGAATAATATAATTGAGATAGGAGTCCGCATCTTATTGAATCTGTTCGTAAAAAGCGTCCATAGTAGGAGCTGCATTGTACACAACCACGCAAATTTGTCGGAGTGCTAAGTGAAGCGAGTCTTGAATGTTACTTTGAAAATATGATCTTTTGTCTAATATGCAAGCATCGTATTGGACATCTTTTTGTTTTTCGTGCAAATTTTAAATTACAATTACTGGGGTATGGAATGTTATTTTGTTTTTAAAACTATTTCAAACTATAAATAAATATTTCATAAATGGAAAACAATTTTTATTTTTTGCAGAGTATATGCATTTTTGTTGATTTGAACACACTTAATGTATTCAAAGTAAAGTAACTTTGCAGTGAATCAACGTCGATTATCGCGTCCGTCTGAATTCTCATAATTAACAATTATATTTTGACAATACGATAAGAGACAAAATATTTCATATGTTATCGTCACATTTCACTGTTAATAATCATGACTGCATTGGAAATAAAATAAAATATTCAGTTAGCTAAGAAAAAAAATAGAAAAAGAATTTAATCCTTCTTTGACTTGTTTTACAAATCATAAATGTAGCAGCCCTATTTTTAGCAAACGTTCCTAACCTAATTGCGAGTCCATTACGGTGGTGGCGTATTCGAACTCCGTCTATATTTTGCACCGGGATGTTTCCTGTGAAAATTCAATACGTTAAATAATATTTTTTTCCGGGCCATAAGTCCCTTTTTAACAATTACCCCGCCTTTACTTAATTTTATAGACAATTCAAAAAACCTTATCTTTTTATTATACTGAAATAAATAAAAAGACTGAAAAATGGTAACATGGAATAGAAGCATTGAAAACATCACAATAATTTAAAATGCATACGAAGGAACAAAATAAAGAATTCGTCATGTTTTATTTAGAAGTACGGATTAAGTAATTGATAATTAAACAATGAATAACCAATACAAAATCTCATGGAAGTTACAAATGTATGTAGCTTTTAACCAAATTACTTTTTTGATTAATTATTTATAGTGTATTCGATCCAATAGAGTCATAAGCATATCAATGGCATATGGTAATTATTGTCATGCAACAAGTATGCTGTTATCAAGATTACCAATCAAACCGTGATTTACAGTGATATGTAAAAATATTGCTTTCGATATTTATAGATGTATTCACATTGAGTAGTCGATTATAGTAAGTTATTATTGAAATTTATGATACGTAAAATAATAAAGAAATGAGACAAAGAATAAAAATCTCTTTTAAAAGTAACTTAAAATAGTATATTAATTACAGGAAAACTGTCTTCCAATAATTAAGCATTTTTAGGCGCGAAATCTTCGAATGAATTCTGTACTTGATTGTTGAGTTATCCTGAATCGATTCACTAATCTTTGTTTGAAGATTCAAAGCTGACAATACTCAGATACCGTTTCAAACGTTAATGTAATAGAGCCTGCATTGATATTAACGTTATGATATAATATTGTTAAGATAGGATTCGATCATGGCTCACTATCTAAGGAATATCAATTGTTATCGGAGCGATACGTCTATTGTCTGTGCGATTGACTTCTTATTAGTTCAATGGCAAATGCAGTTGTAACGTGAACTAAATTAGTTCTCATCTTATCTGTGAATAACTTTGTTAATATGTGTTTTAGTATTTTGCATTTAAAACTTATTATTTTATTATGATGGTATATTAATTGGATAATGTTTTAGGGAACTTACGTTAGCTATCGAAAATAGTCCTTCGTAAGAGAATTATATTTTCTTAGAAAATAATATTTTTAGAAAATAATATTTTAAAAGAAAATACAATAATATCTTATATAACTTCTTCGAATCTAGACTTTGAATCCTTCGATGCTCATTAAAAATATCATTAGCGCCTGAGATCCTTGAACGCATATAAAAAATATGTAGTAAGTATTTTCATGTTGTCGATTATTAATTATTTTCTTTACAAAAGAAATTAATATCTGTTATTTTATAGTTGATAACTAGTAAATAAAGATTTAAAACTTAACCATTCACCATTTCTGTATCGGCCTTAATTTACAAAGCATGTCTACTCGTATATATAAAATCAAAACGGCGGTGTCTAATTGAGAAAACAATTAGAGCCGCGCCTTCATTAAAGTAGGTATTAATGAGGTAAGTTATCCGCCCGACCCCTTGCATTTTGATGGGAAATTATCACACAATTTTAATCTTCGTAACTCTTAACATATGACTTATATTTATTTGACAAAATAAAACTGCCCAAGATAAGTCGTTATTCGCAATCGGATACTTTCGAGGGTTCTTGCTTTACTATTTTTGACTTATATTTCTTTAAGTTTTTCAAATAAATTACGAGATGTATTCCAGGGAAATATGTTTACAAAAATGTACAATTAGTTACACTTGCGAATGAGCCGTACTCATTTGAATAAATGTTCTTACGGAAGCTTTCTAATTGAAGTGTGTCTGAATCAGACGCTCGCCAAGGTTGGCCTACATAAAGCTTAGGTCTCGGTTTGGGATCGATAATTAAAGTATTTAGAACGAGAAGAAAAAATGCACGATTATTTTTTAAGGCTGGTAAATGAACATGCTCGATGATAAGAACGATTCATGTAACGTCTTTACTTATCGATTTAATAACTTACAACGAGCATTATAAATAATATGTTGAATTAATTTATAATCTTTTATTATTTTATTATTTTTGCACATGCGTTTTAAATCAATCAATTTGTGTAGTATTGCTGTAGATGTATATTAAATTAAATTTAAGTTATTTGAATTTGTTACTGGTGTTGTGAACTTTTATGTTATGCAATGTACATTGTAATTATTATCACAATATATTAACAGACCTATAGACTACATGCAGCTATTCGATATAAACATTGTAAAGCGAAGGGATTTATATTGGTTTAAAGTAAATATTATTTAAAACTAGCTCGAACCCACGACCTCGACCGCGTATCCCTTTACCATGGCAGTTGGTCAATATACCAGCTATTCTCAGTCAAGCATCTATTCTCCATGAAGATTTCATCGCAATCGGTTTTGCAATCCATGGGGGATAAACAAAACAGTTTATTTTACCTTGTTCCATTAAAATCCAGAAACATCTTCAAACAGCGGTTGTGTTCGATACAATATTAGCTAATTTTTGCGTAATCGTATTGGGAATTTACAATAAATACAATTAGTTACAACTCTTCAACTTGTACAACATTGGTTCTAAAATAGACGGTATAAAGAACGCATTTTATTTATCGGTATTCAATTTTCAGTGCAGCTAAAACATGAAGCAGCTTGAGACTGCTCAATGTTATGTCTAACATAAAGCTTTCCGTAAAGATATTAAACTTTACACTAATAAAAATATCAATTGAATATGATGCTGTTTCGTAAACTATTATAAGTTAAAAAAAATATTTTTCTAACTTTTAGAACTACACTGAACAAATAATTCGCCGTTGCAATGGACGACACGATAGACGTTGTCTGAACTTTTACAACTGACAGTTATGTAAAATTTATATTATCTTAATTTTTGTAATTTACAGCACAATATTCTTATTTTTTTATGTTATTTAAATAATAATACAGACCAAAAAACTAATAAGCAACATACAGGCGTGATGCCGCGAAAAAAATGTTAAATATTTATATATGTATAAAGATGGATTACTAGGTATTAATAATAATAACCAACTGATATCGGTCATGGTGGCCAATCCCTACATGGACTAGCCAGACTCACAAACTCCTGCCTGCGAGTATTTTAGTGCAAGAGTATGGAAACAAACAGAGGTGCACTTTCTATTCCTTTACTCTCATAGTCCGATGGGACGGTAGACCAGGCGCAGGAGCGAGGGGAGTCTTCCTGTACCAACTTCAAGACTCAGGGTTGTTACTGAGTTTTTTTTTGTTAGATCTCAATAAGCCTTTCTTCTTTCTTGGGCCACCCGGAAATCAAACTCAATATCCCTCGAGTCACTTGAACCCCTGTAGTCAACGTTGCAACTACTAGATCAACGAGGCAGTCTACTGTGATGACCATGTATTGTCCTGAATGTGAATACTTTTCGAACATATTATGCACTAAGGGAGGAGTGCTTAAGAATATGAAAAACAAACTATTTCAACACGTGTACTATGTGTATGTTACAATCTTAACACGTTCTTGTCGTGACCCATTTTTGTTGCTTGTTTGTTTTACGATTTAATACGAACAAAAGAATATCGATGTTTTAAACATAATTTTTATGCTGTATATCTTTTTATATTTTTTTCTCGTAAAAATAAGTTCTATTATCAAATAAGTAAGGGGACGCGGACGCCCCCTAGGTAGTGCCCCTGGGTTTAATCTTCAAAGAAAGAAAACTAAGTTATAAAATATATTAGTCCTACTTTCAACCTGAATGGCATTATTATAAAAAAAATATATATTTCATTATTGTTTGCCGCAGTTGTTACTGGGTCCAGAAAACTTATTCCGTAATAAAATATCTCACAAGTACAAAAAATATTCTGTTACACAACTCCTGCTGCGTCTGTCCGACTGAATACCGTAGATGCAAAAACTTATCAACAACTGACGGAGAGATTCGGAGAAATGCCATTCACGAAGATTTTGTATACATTCGTTGATGAGTAACAATGAGCTTTACTCGCGCGCTGCGAACTGACTACAGTTATATAAAAGCAATGTCGGACTGAATTATTTCCCTTTGTGTTTAGTGAAAACGTCGCTAAGATACTTCTAGGTTAAGGATGTTTTATTTGTTTCAAAACTTTAAGATCTCTACGATAGCCTAGATCATCGGTTGTCAACCGAAAAAGCTTAAAAGTTATTAAATTAGAAACAAAGTCAAATATCACATTTATGTAATGTTCATGATTAATCATTGCATTGAAATAAATCTTAATAAACAAATCTTTCATCACTGAGTTAGCTGACACCGGTATCTATGCATTCGGACTCAATACTGTATTTAGTCTATTTTACCAACGATGCACTGCATCGATGGATTTTATAGTCAATTTGTCTTGTGGCGTCGTTGTATTCTATCATGATCCATATGTTTTCATATCAATAATATCAATTGGTAAAGTCTTTTAAATATATTAAAATCTTCAGTCATAATGCACAATCAAAGAGCTCAACATTTAGGCATTTTATTTTGAGAACAGCTCTTTGACCTTCTATAAAAATAACTATATAAAGTTCCTCGTTGATTTAGTGGTTGCATCTCTGACTACAGACTAAGGGGTCTCGTGTCCCATCGGATTAAGAGAATAAAGGAATAGAGAGTGCACCTCTGTTTGCGCACACATTTGGGCACTTTAATATCTCCTGCGTACCTGGCTAGTCTTTGTTGAGATTGGCCACCATGACCGATATCGGGGAAGCTATTATTAAAAAACAGATGGATAAAGATATCAATTCAAGTGGTAACGAATTTAATACATTTGTTACGATACTAGTAGACACCTTTAAAAAAGAAATCGACGCATAAATTGGAAGCGTTGGCGTTAGTAACAGACGCGCAAATTTTATCAGTCCAAGTAAAACAAACATCATTCACTATTTATAAAAACGGTGGTAAATATATTACACAAGTATGACATCAATGACCTCTATGTTCAAGTAAAAATGAGTGAGTCACTGATCATAGTATATAAATGTGTCCTTCTCTATTTTAGTTCGGAAGCAATAAACTCTAAAATTAACTAATTGTTTAGGTAACGCGGTAAACCACGAGCGTTACGTGTCGATCAGTTTCTAACAAACATTCCTAATAACGATTCTATATTTTGCTTATTGCCCATAATTCTGTTGTGGAGTTGCAGTATACGTTGTTAACTTTAAGCATGTCATTTATAGCGCTAATATTCTTGCTAGGTTTTCTTTGAAAAATACCAACTTAATCCTATCTTAACATACAAAATTTATTTTCTAAAACAAATCCTTAATATCCTACGTCCAGACTTTTATAGTTTTGAAATTCACGTATACATGTAAGATGTTTGTTTCTATTTAAATCACCAAGATCTCAGAAAAAAATATTACTTCATACACTAAATTGAGAGCTTGTGCTTGTGAGGTTTACGATAATATTGCGTACAGATTCCATGAACGTGTTCCTGTTGCATCAGACTCCAATTATATATCGAATACGTCAGTCCTTATTGTAAATAATGAAAACAATTAGTTATGTTCCACTAAAGCTTAAACTGCACTTGACCGACTTTTTAATGAAAGGGTCTGTTTTCGTCGCACAAATTGAGTCGCAGACGTCTTCAAATATATTTGTTTTATGAATCAGCCAATTTGTTTATGATTGGCTTAATAACTATGTCGCAATCAATGTACCACACTCCTTTTGTAGGTTTACGGCCTTATGCAAATGTAACCTGAGTAGGTTTAGATTATTTATTGGAAATAATTCAATTTAACGATAAATTACATCACTTACTTTACAACAATATAAACACAAAAGCCGCTTCATCAGAACTTGTACAATAAAAATTTAGACGTACCTAACTGATATTATTCTTCGGGAGTTTACAAAGTTAATAATGAGGTGTGAATTCTTCAAAAATTAAGTTATTCAGGGTTAAAATGTAAAAGATAAGTACATATTTTATCTAATCTCATTTTTCTTATAAGTAGTAAAATGTGTGAAAATTATACAAGAAAGTTTGACTTAAAACTTTGAATTACTGGTGTGAAAATACAGAATTAAAGGCAACAAAACGGTAGAGATATGTTAAATTGACCACGAACTTTATAACTCGCAGATGCTATAAATTTTCTTTTAGCCTCCTAAGTGGCTCTGAAGAAGACATCTACAGCATGCAAAACTAAATAAAATTTGCTGTATTTTAAACCAAAACCGAGTCTCTATTCAGTCGATGTCGTTTTCATTGTTTCATGTCTGTTTGAAAAATCTTCCCAAGCAATTACTGTAGTTTTTTATTTGTCATGGGAAAGCTTAGTAAGTTTTCCCATACTTATTGATATCAATCCCTTGTAATACAAGACACGTAAGTTATTAGCAATTACATATAAAATATTGTTTGATGTGTTGTCCAAAAGCAAATGCAATTTATTCCGAAACACGATACTATTTGATAGAAGATTTATGTTCATCTTTATTCTGCAATCTGAATTCCATTCTGTCCACAATAAACATGTTATATTTTAGCCCCATTATCTTGCAAGTCGCGTTTTTCACACTTGTCTCCGGATCATGTTGGACTATATAAAATTGTGAGGGGATCTCTCGATAGCGCAAACGTTTCACCCTCTAATTGCGGCTTCCAAGTCGATTTATTTGCGAATCGCGGAATGATGTAAGCGGCTAATGAAGCGTTTAAATAACAAACCTTTTCGCCTACACCTTTAAGATGCTAGTTCTTTTACTAAATGTGAAAACAACTTTTTAAATTTATTTAACTTTTAATTACTTTTAATGTCATATATCTTTTTAAACTGAAAAGTTAATTAAAATGTGTTATTGATTACTACACGTTTTAAATAGATTTGTATGCGATTTGACATCAACATATACTACCTCAATAACCTATTATAACTATGTATTAAACTAGTGTGAACTAATGTTAGTTCCGAGTTGTTCAAGGCGGAATACAAGAAGCATTCGTTTGCGAGATAAGACGGTGTCAGGACGGCGCTAATGATTACCTGAAGATTAGCATTATTGTCATCTGATTGGGATAAGGTGACGGTAGAAGTATTTCGCCACGCCGGCTGCCAAATCGAAATCGTTAGTTGGGCGGGGCGATCGTGCGCCGACCAATCCAAACACCGACTAGTACTTGCCTATTCTTGGAGACATCCCAGAAAGCATCTATATTTTAATTATATTGTATACCGGCTTATATACTTTCATTGTATACTCAAACAATATCTTTACAAGTTATGTTGCGTCCAACCCTCACTATCCAAGTTCATTCAAATTCATGTTTGTACTATAACAATTACTAATTAAAGTGACTATAGAAATGTAACCGTCAAAAAGAACACGTATAAAGTACCTCTAAAACTTTTTTATTTTAAACTTTATGAAAACGATAATTACTGAAAAAATTTTTACCAAAACTAAAATACATTTTCTATATAGAGAAAAACACATTTTACATAGTAAAATTCATAAATAATTTAGTGGAATTCGATAATTATATCAAGAATATAATACAAAGTATATATTTCTTTAAGCTAAACACTATAGATTAAAATTTAATTATTTGCAGGTGTCAAAAGCCGAAGATCTGTACTGGGAAGGCGAGAATGACGCCTCTAACGAATTCTTGGAAGTAGACGATGCGGACCTGGGCCTGGGCATCGGGGGACATTTACAACGGTTCAAACGAGATTTTTTCTGTAAGTATAACTAAAACGAGTTTAATTTCACAAATATAGAAAATAAAATAAATAAATATAAATATTTTGGGACATTTAACACTACTTAATTTAATCCCAAACTAAGCAAAGCTTTTAGTATGGAAACTAGATGACTCATAGACATACTTCACCTATTTTTTGTAAATAAATACATACAATAGATAGATAAATACTCAGACAGTAGAAAATTGCAATGTTCATCACATCATAATTTTCTACTCGTGGGGATCGAACCCACACCCTCCAGCGCAATAGAACATACCCACGGAGCCAATCGGGTCGTCAATAAATTTTAAAGACGTTAACGTTACATAATAAAATATTTAATTATAATAAATATTAAGTAGACATGTCATCGGATATTTGAAATCTACCTCGACCTATATGCGTCAGCTTTAGGTGTGTCATAGACAACTTTTAATCTGCCGAAGTGCTCTAAATCCAAGAGGAATCTTATGATAATATTACAAGTAAATAAACATGAATAGTTAAAGCACAAGTAAAAATAAGTATGAGAAATTTAGTTGTCCTTTCTATTCAGTATATGATGTAAATTAAATACTTATTAAAAGAGATCGTTATAATTTTCAGCATTCTTTTCATCCACGCCGGAACCCCAGTATGACGAAAATGTCACCGAAGATGATGAAGACATCGGGTACAGTATTTTACATTTTCTAATGTATCGTCTATAATATTTTATATTCAACTACCAATTCCACGTAACTGAAGACTGAAGACGTAGTATAATGCTTTATATTATACAGATTGTAAAGTATAGCCTAATTTTTAAAATCGGGCCAGTAGTTTGTGAGCCTATTCATTACAAACAAACAAACAAAGTTTTTCCCTTTAGTGTAAAAATCTACAGATAACAGTTAGAGATGGGGAAATATAATATCGTTACTGCGATTACTTAGGTTTCCTGTAAACATCTAGATTGTAATCATTGCTTGTTTTGAAATAAAATCCTGGCTATAATTATTCTTACAATTACAATACAATTAAATAGCAAATTCGCAGCAATTGGAAACTTTTTAATATATACTTTTAGCGTCATGAAAGCAAGAATTGGGCAATAAGTTTTTTTTACATTGATATTTGGTACACTTACTAAATAGATGTATGATGTTTTATAATGTATTAAGATATGTGATATTTCGAACAGTTATTGAGAAATTTGTTCTACAAAAGTATCCGATTCCACCGTTTTGACAGAAAAGTTGATAGGGACTCATAAGCATAATAAAAAAATATCACTCTCAAGTCCAACCACGTGTCAAGTAGCTGGGACTTGATCCTAGTATTGTTAGTATTATATACTCATCTTTGAATAACGTTTTTGTTTTGTATTTTCAATTACTGGATATCGCTTTCTTCTCTAGTATGCCATCCACGGAGACGCGCCCTACAAATTATCGAATTTGGAAATATTTTATTAATATCGCAATACTTTGTCTGATTAGTCTATTTATTTTAATGTGTGTTTGCGCACATATGTAATGAGGGTTTACCTATAAAACTTCACACTAACGTACATATGTATATTGTCAATGATTGAGAAAAATTAACAGTAGAAGCCCTTCTGACTAACTGTGAGAATCACCTCACAAAAAGATATTATTATTTTACTTCATATAATTAATTGTGTAAAATTGTTTTTTCAGTGACAACTACGAAAAGAACTTCGACGCTGGTAGTGATGTCGACGTGGGATCGGGACTGCCGGATCGAGTGGAACCGGAGCTCAAAGAAAGTGAGTTGTTTGTGTTATAAGTATCCCCATCTTATTCCTTCAAATTCCTCTATCAAATGAACCGCGTGCTTTATTGACTAAACAATTAAAAAATATTATGAGAAGTGAGATTTTCAAATGACCATGCTGGTTAAATCAGAAACTATCAAGTCTCGCCTTGAAGGCGATTTATAAGAACATATAAAACTGAATAATTGAATTTTTGAAAACGTTTTTGTTGGATCAGGAATTGAAATTATTTATTGGGGAAACAAAACAAATATATTAACCAATTGATAGTGTTCTAGGTACGTTGAAAAATACTAATCATATTTTTATAAACGTAAAGAAACGATCAGATGTAGTTTATAATTCTATAAGGTAAAGATATCAAAAGCATATTCTATAAAGTAGAGTGCATTGACCTTGATCTTTTATATTTCATCAAGGACCAATACAATTTTTTCTTCGTTATACTAACGTGGTGATTCACGCAAAAATCAATTCGCTATGGTTTTTATTACAGAAACGCTCCGTGTAACATTCGTGGTGATGGAACCGTACCAATCGAATTACTCGAACAGAGACTCCTTGGCATTCCAAAACTTTTCCAAGTCACTTGCGGAGGCTGTCAACGCCGTGTTCAGAGACCTTCCTGGAACGCATCGGGCGAACCTTGTCAGGATCCAGTAAGTACAATTTGCATTTTTTACTAAGTATTTGTTTAATTGATGCTCTAATTTTGAGCTTTAATGATTTCTGGCATGCGAACATTCTTAAAGAAAGACTGTCTCAACAAAGATGGAATCAGCTTAGGGAAGGGTGTTCTCGTTATTACAAGCTCCAATTTTATATACTTTTAAAATAAGTGGTCGTTCTAGAACCATTTTAGAAATCATTACAAATTTTTTTCAAATACCATAGAATGTAACAATAGAGGTTAATAATGTGACTAGACATAAGATAAAGTCACGGAATGTGTATGTTCTTATAAAAAAATTTTCGACGTTCAGTAAAAGTCTATTATGTACTATTAGATCGTTGTGTAAGAAATGAGGATTTTATGTACTTTGCATTATTAAAAAATACTTACTTTTAAATTACAGATCGCGTGCCACTGACGAGTTCTCTTGTAAGGTGACTTTAGAGATTGTCACTATCGGTTACGAAGATACAGACAAAATAGTTGAAATTCTCCGCGAACACATCAGGAAGAAGAGGCAACTGGGTGACGTCACTGTTACTGATGAAGACTTCAGTGCTACTGTTATTGATCCAGGTTAGAAAGCCATAGATCGATATACGATCGAAAACGTTAGCAAAAATATTATAACGTAAATGTATATTTTTTATTTTCACTTTTCATTTTATTTTTTTGAAAATGGGACTAAAAGCAAACAGCTACATCATAAGATATTATTTATGCTTAACCACGTGTATGGTCTTATTTGTATGTGAAATAATACAATTTATGTCATAGTCTGGAATAATGTTCAATAATAATAATATATAAGGGTTAGACATAGAATAAGAAATAACGGAGATTAAAATTAAAAAAATATGACAATGCTTCTTAAATCTTAAGCTATATGATGTATAAATCAACGGTATAGTGTTTGGGGAACGAGTAAATGAATAAAAGAGTTAAAATAAATGGGGTATTGGTCTATAGCCTACAACACCCCCCTTGATACGTGTGCTGCGGATGAACTAAGGTGCAACGACGGTCGCTGCGTGCCTTCCTCTGCCTGGTGCGACGGCAACCAAGACTGCTATGACGGCGCTGATGAACTTAATTGTCCCACTGGTATTTTATTATTTTTATTTTATTTCGTTAATTTAAAGCGATGTCGCAACTTTATATTTATTTTCTGTTTTACTTTTGTTTCTTAAGTTTTTTGAAATGTTTTTATTATTTAATTAGCAAGTTTATATTTTTTTTTCTGTTTTACTTTTGTGTCTTAAATTATTTTTTTTTATTATTTAATTACCAATTTTATATTTATATTCTGTTTTACTTTTGTTTCTTAACATTTGTTTTATTATTGAATTAGAAAACGTAAACCAAGAGCAAAGTAATTACGACGGTGAAGACGAAGACTCACAAGACGGGAACAGAAACGATGATAATGATATTGACAACGGGGATGATGTCGTGGTTAGCGAGACGACCACGCCGGCCAGTAACGGTGACATTGGCGAAGCCGAAGGATCAGGCGACTGCGAAAAGATCAAGTGCGAAGGATCAAACCTGAGCATTTGCAAGTCCCAACTCTGTGATGGCGTTAAGGACTGTCCGTATGGCCTTGATGAGAAAGATTGTGAAGCTCCACGTACGTTGCTTTTTTGTTTTGTTTGTGTTTTTTTTTTATTTTTATGTTTTTCATTTTTGTTTTTTTATTTCTTAAAGAGAGAGGTGATGCGCCTGAACAACCGCCTGGCTCGGATTCAGATTATAACCCGGAAATAGAGGAACAACAGCCAGGAAGTTAGTATCCCACAAACAATATACAATGTTGTGTAATGTTCTACGTAAATATTTTTTTTTTTTGAAACTGAATCATTCATTTATATTTATATAATTTTCAATTAGTATTATAAACTTTTATATATTAGTATTATAAACTTTAATATATATTATTATAAATGTATGTTAATATATATTATCCATTTAAATAGAGATAAGTAACCAAAATATTTTTCTTTTAGATCACATATATTGGTTAATTTAGCTGCCATCATGTTTACTGGTTTGCTTTTATAATTAGAAAATACAAATGATTTCCTTTTTAATCCATTCTGATGTAACCTATAAACTTTACAATGCATTATTAAGTAATGTACACTTTGTCTTAAATTCAATGAGTACCTAAAGCAGAGAAAAATGCAGCGACTAATAATGTTTATGCTAATATTTACTTATTATATTGAATAAGATACTTTTTAAAGGATTTTATCTCATATTGTTTATGCTGTGCGAATGTATAAATAATTTAATATTTTTGGTGAAATATTGACCAGTATAAATTATAATATAATAATCATGTAGCGATTCATAATCTGACTCTATGACCATTATAAAGGTCTGAGGATCGAAATTATATGGTTATATACAGTGTGTAGCGTAAAGAATGAATATATATTGTACCTGCAGATACAGGAAGTTATGAAGGTTCAGAAAAAAATTAATGTTCGTTTAAAGTCTCTCGGTTTTCAAATTAACGAAAAAACTTGCCTGTTTCATTGAGATTCCGAAGGGACTTTTACTTAACATGAAATGTATTTTTCTGAACCGTCACAACGTCCTCTACCTTCAGGTGCCATATTACACCACTCTTTACGGTACACCCTGTATACACTAAAAATTAAAATCTAAAGGCACCAAGTGTCCTGTTATATACATAATTATAAGTAATCACTGCGGTCGATATTTATCAATATTCTTTTTTTGAGGAATGCGTTGAGAGATCAAATTGAAATATCAATCAAATTAAGGAGTAGTTAAGATAGAAATTCAAATACAAATTTATTTACGGCCGTTTTTAATATTCTATCTATCCCTTGTTTTGCTTACTAACGTCACACAAATCTATCTATTTGCACTTACTTTAATTTCAATATCCTAACGACGAATGATAAAATTGTACACGGAGGAATTGTTACTGAATATTTAAACTTCTAGACAATATAATGGTTTTTATCATACATATTTGTTAAAAAGACCTGACGGGTTTCCCTGGTATAAATAAACCTGACGTATGTTCTTGCAATCGTCATTTATTAATATTTTTCGTTCATTAGCTTGCCCGGAGGGTGAGATGCGTTGCGACGAAACTCGCTGCGTCTCCAACTCTAGGCGGTGTGACGGGTACCGCGATTGTGATGATATGAGTGACGAAGAAGGGTGCCCGGAACGTAAGTACCTTATTATATACTTCTTTTCAATGCAGTTTTGTTTGTTTTCAAGAACAAATGTTTTCGTTGAGTAATCTTCTATTTATAGAATGAAGTCTACTGTAGGTGGAACTACAAAATTCTACTACGAATATCTATTCGTATTCTATTTTTATGTGAAAATCGACGTTAAGATTTCACATTGATTATAAAATATAACTTCCTCAAAGTAAGTCAAAGTATATATGGCTAGTAATAATAATAAAGAAGCACATCTTCACTTAAGAATTAGGTATCTATTGAATTTATCGTGATTAAATTCCATAATATATAATTTCAAAGAAATAGAGTTTCATAATGTTGCCTTTAGGAAAAATATCCTTATTTTATAAAACCATATAAAATATAATAAAACCAATCATAAATGAGTCGAGTGGAAAAGTGTGGGTAATGGTAAGTAAGTCGTTCGGCCTCTAGGATTGTGATTTGGGAATCGTAAATGTAATAAGTGGCGAATAAATATCGACATTGCGATTTAGAAATTGTTATAAAATATTTAAATACTTTATTAAATGCTTATGTTGATAAATTTTTCCGCAACTGCATCCTTTCATATTTGCAACTTTAGTTCTTCGAGTTCTCACTAGATGGCGCCGTATCCAATGTCGGTTATCTGAAAACTATATCTACTGGATTATAAGAACCACATATGCAAAGATGACCTACATTTTAGAACTGCGAATATTTCTTAAATTGTGTTGATATATCTAAAGTTTATCTATAAACCGACATCAATTTGCAGGCAATTTTCAACGGCAAACGAACAAAAAACATTATAAATAAGACGAACTGTTTGTTTTCATACAAATATTCTTTTTTTTCTTATCTATTCGCAAAAATTGTTCCGTTTGGTTGCCTTGTAATTTTGTTAAATATTCATTTTGGCATAGAATGGTCTCATGCCTATCATTATCACTACATAGTATAGAACAAAGCCGCTTTCTGTGTTCCTATGTCCTTTTGTATGCAACGGATTTTGATGCGGTTTTTTAATAGATAGAGGATTCCTCCTCTTGAATCCCTCTATGTATTACACTACCTATGATATTATTTATCAAATAGTGGAGAAATACTGTTATTTTTGAAGTTTCTTATGTAATGTCGTTAATTACCATTTTTTTCCGCGTACATTGCAAACGCAGGCTAAACCGTACGAGAATTATTAAAATAATGTACTCATTTTTATATACAACGTTTAGTTTTTCTGTAGTGTATTTAGTATCAGAATTGCACCCGAAGCCGGGGCGGGTCGCTAGTAGATAATATTCTTTTAATGCAATACTGATTAGTCTTTAATCATAATTCAAATGGTAATAAAAATAAATTAACCTCTTGAGCAGTGAATAGCGTCATAATTTAAATCAAAATACGGAAATGACCTATATGAATACGGCAATCGTGCAACTGTTTTGTATTTACGCAGATGAACTAATAAAGTGTTCGTGTGCTAGCAATTATATGAAAGCGTACGCATCTTCGGAATTCCCAAAAAAAACATTAAATTCTCACACCAACCGATTGAAAGTTCTAATTATCAGTTCTATAAATAAACCTCCTTTTTAATTTCCCATACTTCTCGAATCAATAAACTTAAAGAAGTTCCTACTATTATTACTGATCAAATTCCTAAAATTAAATGATGTATCAATATCTTAATGATTTGTTAAATAGAGTAATTTTCGCTAAAACAAACGACTTAAACTTTAAAGACGTTGCATTTGAGCTTTCATCGTGTTAAAAAATCTAGTAATTTATTAAATATCCATTAATCGAAACCAGACATCATTTAATATAATTAATTCTAGTACAACCCTAATTTCAGTTCGTGGGTAGATGTTACATAATCCTTGACAACCAAATGATGTTAAACTAAACAGCACAATGCTCTTATTCAATAGGAATCTCGAGTGCATCAAATCTCAAGTATTGAAACGTTATAATATTTTGTAAGCAGTCTCTTAATATTGATTCTCGCTTATTAACGTGGGACTGTTATTGCGTTGGTGTAAAATATTTAACTAATAAATAAACACCGTAACCGATGAAGAGGCTTGTTTACGTCTCGCGTAATCTTCCTAAAACAAAACATTTAATTTCTAATTACCTACTAATTTAACAAAAAATGTAGGTAATATGAAATTTAATAAATTATACCGGGTGTTTATTTATCCAGTCATGAAAAATAGAAAATATATAAGAAGAGCATTGGAAGCTGCAGGGAATATATGAGCAAATTTGTTTTTAATAGTGTTAGTGTGTGTAGTTAGTGTTAAAATAAATCTATTCATCATAATTATTTATTCCCATTAAGTCATTCATATTGATATCATAATAATTAAAATTAATTGAGTACTTAGTAGTAATAGTAGTTTACTCGCGTCCTAGAGTGTTCAGTTTTATATATGATATATTCAATTCTTCTAGAATATCAAAGATTTTTAATTTAAGCTTCCACTCCGCCTACTTTATATCCCCTATTTTTGCCCCATAGAGAAACACACCGGATAGACGTAGATTATAACAAATTAAATAAATTTAATTCAGAATGAAGATATTTTCCTCCGATTAAAAAGTCAAACCAAATATGAATGTCAATTGAAAGTTAGTGACATCTTAATAAAAACCGATTCACCGAGCATTGTGATTTGCGACACAAACATGCCGTTTAATATATACGTAATTGCTAAAACAGCATCGTCTTTATGATGATTACATTTTCAGTTGTCGTTTTTTATTACTGTTAGCAATTTAATACTGTAATCGTTAGTCAACGCGATATTTTTTAACAAACCCACAACTTAACTTTAACTCAATTATCTCTAGTTTAGTGAGTTGATTTTGCTGTAATATTAAGTTTGCGTGACATTGGTAGTTTGTTAAATATTTTTATATTATCCAACTAAGACACAAAGGAAGAGTTATGACTATAGCTGTTTTCGTTTGTTTTTACATATATGTCACAGAGGCTCCTAAACTATTGCGGTGACAGATGAACGATGTATCAATCGATTAATTGCATGGCCAGGTGGCATAGCCGGTATTTTGCGAACAAAATATAAGATCAACTATAATACAGAACTGGCTAAAATTTAAATAAGACAACCCTTGCCAAGATTTAAAACACCAGTAATGTGTATCTGTGTGTGTAATTCTGTGACGGTACAAATATCACATGTTTAAATTGTATGAAAATTATTCAATACCAACGTTACTTGCTGACCTGCTTGATTTTTTCACTCTGGCGCCTACCATGAAACATTGGTATCACATTTTTCCACTTGTCATAACGTTGCAGTTTTTAGATACTTTTATCAAATAATAATTTACCTTTTAAGTCTCAGAAACAAAGGCATGGGTACAATTATGAGACCAAAAGTTTTCATTTCACTATAAATACAAAATATATGTCTCTAAAAATACAATATATGAGAAGAGAGTATACATAATTCCGTTAATAATTGTCGACAATCTTTGTTTAATTCGTTAAATATTCCACGAATTATTAAAACAACGAACGTAACACTATTTAAGCCACTTTATATCAATCAACACCAAGGCGCTCGTTGTTAGGCCTATCCTTAATTAATCGGACGCAATCATTTATTCATTTGATCGTTTAACATACCATAGTCATTTAATTTAAATCTCGAATCATCATCTATTTTCGGCTTCAGTTACGTGTAAAAATTTGCTAATATTTTTTTAAACAGCTATGTGTTTTATAATTTTGCCAATGAAAAATATTCTTCGTCAATGATGAACCTAATTATAAATACTAAATAGGTATGAATTGGATTTTTCACATAAATGGTTTGAATACTTAGGAATATCAATTACTACCTACGTAAGTAATTATTATAAAACAGAAGATGTGCGTTACTACAATAAGTCGATCAATAGTTCAATAGTTTTTAAACATATTGTAAAGTAAGGAGTCAAGTATATCGAATTTTCTTGTTAGCATCATATTACCTTCTGAAGACATCCAAATCTCTTGGTTAACATGATATGTTGAAATTGACTTAGGGCTACGATACCCGTTTTGTGTGTCACCTGAACATTAAAGTTTAAATATTTTACATATATTTTCACAAGGCACAAAAAGTAAGTTGTTTATTTATAACATAGATGTTTTAAATACCTGAATATTGCAAATATTTACGTCAGTGACAATTTACTGTGAGTTGAAAGTCGTAGCCCTATGTAAAAGCAAGGTCGAGAGATCACAAGCTTCTCATGCGAGGCTTCATAGTTCACACATAAGTGGTGCTGAATTCACCATAAATCGCGGTAAGGGTTGTTGTTGCCCGTTTATTATAAGACCACACAACTTAGGCATAAACTGTAAACAATAATCAGTTCGTTAGAACGTCGTGTAAATACAAAATTTGATTTGATTGTGATTATTGATTTTTATGAATGTTACACAAAGTTTATTTATGGATATTCATAGATAATTGCATGTGTTAACACGTTTTAGCTGGACATGTAGTGAATTTTCCGTTCGTGCACCGTAGCGTGGTGACGTAGAGAGAGCGGCAACAATCAGTAAATTCAATTTGGATTCAATTTTTTGTTTCGATTTAGATATATTTTAATCAACACTCGCTAGGTTTTGATTCAATAGTCACTTTTCATACACAATTTACAAATCAATGTTTAAGCAAAAAATTACATTAAATGGAATATACATATTGATACGTAATATCTGTGCTTAATTCATTTGTGAATTGAAGTAGAAAATTGTATAAACCTACTTGTTTACAATATTTTAATTTAATTTTATTATCTTATTATATATAAATTACGTGTCACAGTGTTTGTTCGCGATGGACTTCTAAACTACTTAACCGATTTTAATCAAATTACACACACCGTGTGCAGGTTGATCCAACTTGAAAGATAGGATAGTAGTCCACGCGTGCGAAGCCGCGGGCGCAAAGCTAGTATTATATAAATGCTATTAAATAAACGTCATAGAAGCATAACAATAACTCCTATGCACGAACAACGTTTTCATTCATTTGTTAGTTTGAAAAAGCCTTACGCAAAGTATAAAAATGTTCATAGTTTGGCTACTTACAAATCGTTAATCAGCCAGCAATTTAATATATGCCATTAGGGGTAAGAAAGACATTGGCTGTGTATCGGAAAATGAACGCAAGCACGCGATGCCTCTTCGTCTATATTCAATTTCATAGGAAAACTTATTTTACTGAGGTTACTTGCTCACGAATACCTTGGAAAATGATCAAAAATGTCAAACTTTATATCTTTTTATAAGATTTGAATATGTTCGTTTTATGCTATATTATATAGCGGATGCTATATTTTGTATAGTATTTGAATTTAAGTGATACAGTTCAATAAAATGTAGATAGTATAAGCAATGTTTGATTAAAAAAACACAGTCTAAAATCAAATTTTACACATATGTGAAGATAATACCTGTGTAGACTTTCTATTTTTTTTAATTCAGAATGGGTGAAAAAGTCAATAAAATAAAATAATGTCACGATATGTTTAGTGTATATTGCACATTGATGTCTACTCGTAGATAGGGTAACAAGAATACAGTCTGATTGTGCCCATAAGCTAGTCTCTTGCTTGTCAAGAAGCGATTAGTGCAGCGTTGCAATAAGTGCCTACTTTTTACTGGGGTTTTATGTGTGGAAAATCTTGGTTTGATTTTAAACCATAGTTTATGTGAATATTAGAAGTATTTTGGAAATAATATATCAATGTTCTCCTTTGTACAATATCAATTAAAAATAAGTGATTCGTTGCATAATAATTAAAGTTTTAAAACTTGTAATTATTTATAAAACAAATTAACAGAGTTAAGCGGTTTTAAACAATTGTTATGTTTGAATTATATAAATGGATGTATCTTACGACATTAAAAATAATTAACCCATCAAGTTTTTGATTTTTAAATAAATCAGAAGTAAAAACGGTTAGCACACATAGTTAGGTCTTAAATAGTTGAGTCAGCAACCCTGAATGTGTATACGAAGTTCAGAGTGTTAGGGCATAAATCAGGTGTGCGAGTGACGTCCCTGATAGCGGCGGCGGAATGACGCGACAACCGACGGAAGGATTGTCGAGGTGCGTCCGACCCGACTCCATCCGACTGAGCGCGGATTACAACCTGAGATAACTTTCCTTACTTTGTTAAATGTTGTTAATACCGTATTTATGCATTCGTCCCTCCGAAATGCCCGCAGTTTGAGGCGAGGAATAAACCAGAATAAGAAGTGCACTTTTTCAGTTACATAGAGGTTTCCATTGCTCGCTTTTTAATAAAATTGTGGCATTACCTTTTGATATATCCACAGATCCAATGACCTATTTCTGATCCTCTCCTCTTGATTAGATCAGCGATTTCTATAAAAAACGTGGGCTGGGATATTTATAGAATAAAATGTAGACAAATAAATTGTTCGTAATCAGCTTTGCTGCCTACTCCCTATAGCTCTTGAAAATTTCTCAGGATACCGTTTAAACATTATTAGGTCACCTTGAGAATAAAATATAATAATTACATTTTAAACCAAGACCAGGAAAAATAAATAAAAATACTTTATTCTGCACCAAATAAACGATACACAAATATATAATTAAATAAATGTAAAGGGTACAAACAGTCAACGTATTTTTCATTCCGCGACTTCAAAATGTATAATTTCAAACTTTAGATTTTTTACGCCTAAAATACTACAGCAAATTACTTGTAACTTCTAAGGAAGGAAATTATTACTATTAATACACAATAATCGGCATAAAAATTTGGTTTCAGGCCAATGTGTTAACCAGTACTATTAGTACTCATTGTGTAGAGACGATATGGTTATTGTTGACACTGATTTATTACACGCTTCTCATTGTATAGTAATTAGTCTGAATGATACTTCAATTACGTAAGTACAATGACATCAACTGTAATGTGTTCGGTGTATCGAAAATATTAGATCTCATCTTGCTTAGATTTCAATATTTCTTCATTTGCTGAAACGCTAATAAATATAGGTGTGTTATAACAAAGTATTTAACTCCTTTATGAAGTATTTTTTGATATTTCAATTGTTGCAATGAAAAAAATAATTATAGTACATAATATTATACATAGTATATTTTTTAAAGGAGCTTATGCATTATTGTATTGTAACTGAATTCTGTTAGCGTTTATACATAACATCCCACACTTAATAACCTGCTAAGTTCATCAGAAAACGTTTATTTTTTCTTTTTAATTTTGTCTACGGCATGCCAAAGATAATGTTCTTCTTAGAATAAAGATTTAGGATAAATAACAAAGAAATATTATGTCTTTATTTCATACACAATGTGTCACTTTACGTTTAACGTTTTCAATACACTGATAAAGATATTTAAACAGTTATACAACTGTAAGTTAACTTATTAGATCATATTGGCATTATTGTGTTAAGCTGAATATTAATATAACCACCATTGACACGTCATTCTTTCCGACTCTACATTTATACTATCTGTTTAATACATTTATTTTCTATGTATAATGTCTATTTTTGAATTAATTACATGTTAATCATTAATTAGTCATACTTATTGTAAACCATTAAGTGGTCGATCCTTATTAGAAGTTGTCCATTTAAATAAAGATCAAAGAAAACTTCTCGTAAAGACCGACAACAAAGATATATGCAGTTGCAAAAATAAAATTCATCATAACATTTTATATCTATTTCCATGAACCGTGTTAAATTATAATACTTTTGAATTTCCATTCCACCTACTTATTAAAACATAATAAAGGTGTAACGTTATTTTTAGCAAATCAGTTCAGGCAGTTAGGTCGCATGTACGGTTCCCATTCAACACATTTTATGACATAGTTCCGAGTCAGTATTTCTCTTTTTGTTTAAACAGCGTATGTCAGACCGCCGGTGATCATATCCTGCAGCAAGAAGCAGCGTTGTACATATTCATGTGGTAGTTTTAACTGATCGTTTTTGCCAGAAGTTTGCACTCTCTGCCTTTGTTTCTAACAAACATATTATTTAGTCAGCGGACGATAACGTTATACGTATTAGTTCCATTTTTTGCGGTGTAAAGTATGAAATCCTTTTCATCAACGTTTCTCGTACGATTGCGGATAACATCGGCATGTAATAACATTTTACAAGAATGCATAGGCGTAAACAATATCACGCTCATAATCCTTTTAATTAGAACGTGGCTGTTTGGTATGTTTAGGAATGTGCACTGTATGCGTTATCTTCAATGACGTCATGTGTTGTCTTAGATGAGTAAGTAGAGATGCGGTTTTTGTACTATCCATATCTGGAACGCGCACTTGGATGTTGGTCATCGTGTCTACATTCAAAAATATAATTATCTGACCTATATACGTTTTAACAAATATATAATTTGCACGCCAATAATTGATATGGATGATTTGCACGATAATTACTATAGAATTTGAGGTATTAATAAATATCTCAAGAGTCATGTTAATGTTGTTGTATCTACATTGTAATATAATAAATTGGAAGCGACGACGTGAATTGTACGGGTAACATTCAATATACTAATGCGGTATAAATAAATTCAATACACGCATTAGAATTACAGCATAACCAGTTTAAACCTCAACAACAATGTGTTGATAATGATTGATGGAAAGCACCATCAGACATTCCGATTTCGCTTTTAATATTTATAATCAAGGCTCAATTTTCATTAGTCACGTTATTTCATTTAATCAAACTAACGGGTAGATATTTGGTCGCATCATACAAGGCTGTCTGAGGACAAATTCATAAAATACAAAGGATCCTGAACGAACTGTAACGCAAATTTAACGAAAGCTAACGTGTTAATTTATTTAAAGAACTTTTTAAATCATAATTCGGAGTAGCGTAAGATATGCTTAAAATACCTACATGTATATATCAACTTATAAGAACCAAATACATTCTCTGATAATAATTGTTTTGTATAGATTATGAGGACAATGACATATGACATTGCAATGACATTAACATGTAGTTAACATTGTTCAAAAGTCTATGCGACTTCAATAGTAGAGCTTCATTTATTTCTGCACTCATCGATCGACAGTGAAACCGTGTAAAAAACTCATAAGTGTAGAGGTTTGTTAAATGATCAGCTGTTTCTTAAGGTTAGTTATTTAAGGTATTTCTTAAACGGATGATACGTCGTTTAGCCGCTGTAGTGGACGGAAAGATGAAACCCGATTAATGTTACTCAAAGAGATCCTCGAGCTTGTCTTACTCAGATAGGGTACACTTTTTGTTACTTAGTCCCATATATTTCAGCGGTCCTGTGGAAGGGTGGAAATTTATTTTCATGTACGGCAATATTACCTTTTAAATTTTAAGCACTTCTGTTTTATTTACGATACTTTACTACAATGTGCTTAGCTCTAGTTTCTCTTTTTATGAACAAAATCAGGTTTGTATAAGTAGGGATAAATAGACAAATCTGAAATAACATAATGAAAATGTATGTTTTATAAAACGTAATAACATACAGTATATACAAAATTGTTCAATAGTTAAAGAATTAATTTTATATGTAATCAGTTATATGATTCAAAACTAAGCAAATAAATCATATTTCTGATTTGTGGTTAAGAACATCCATAGAAAAATATAGTTCTACATTATCCGGCCTTATTCGTTCTATAAACACACTTGATGACTTAACTATAATACCTTTTATCACATGTACGCTTTGCATGTAATAATTTATCGAAGAAATAAACTTTAAATGTAACTGTTACGTTCTCGTACGCAGCGGATTTATTATTATCTGAATGAAAAATATGTACATCAAAGAATCATCATATTATGCTTTTCATCCGATGCGAACTGTGGACGCATACTTAAAGTCATCATTGCAACATAATTATGAATAGACTTTAAGTAGTAAATCAATAGTACGTACAAGCTCAAATTCGATCTGTTTATATGGAGGTCCACTAAGATCAAGACGAAAATCGCAGTTCGTAACGTGAAGTACCCATCAAAAATAATTTTGCATAGAGTTTTCTATTTCTACAAACTTCTCTAGATCCTAAATATATTTAAGTTTATGCAGAATCGATTAATTATTAGTGCTTTTCAGAATCGTGGTTTTGTGAGAAACGCGTCCTATTTGACTTCCTGTAATATAAAATATCGAGAATATCTTTTAGGTTGGTGACGCACCTACGATCTATGAGTTACTATGCATCGATATTCTATCAAAATAATCTCATTCTACTAACCACGAAAACATAGTTGAATAACTGACGCAATAGAAAAACATACACGAAAACTAAACTGATAATAAATAAAAAAAGTGATTAAGAGCGAACCGACCTTTCTCGTCGTTTTGTCCAGTTTGTAAGTTTTTTAATAACCTTACTTCCTAAGTTACACGTTAGAGCTTTCTAGTTACATTAAGATTAAGTTTGAGTCGGAGTCACGTCATAGTATAAAACACTTCAAAGGAGCAGACATTCGTACCGCCAATGTTCGTTTTTATAACATATTTGCTAAAACCTAAATCACTACCACTGGCGACCTCATCTGGCGAAGAACCGCGCAACTATTAATAGTAAAGACATCCCGACGACCCATGTTGAGGTGCTTAGAATTTACAAAGTCCCCGTCAGTCACACGTTTTCGATGACAAAGTTTTCTGTAACACTTTACAAGGTAACACCCGGCGGTCTCACTTCCAAGTTTCAAACGACACTTGCCTACATTACTTCGAATGTTACCCTCCTTACAAGTGTTACTCAGTAATGAAACTGGACTTTAGTTACCTCATTAGGCGACTAAGTATTTTCTTTGTTTGTATTCAAAGCGGGAAATAAGCTGAGAAGACCAGCTTAACTCTTTTTTACTTACAATTCTTAGTGATTTTAACGAGGAACGTATGTTAAGCTTCGATCGGATTATGAAAAATTAAATATTCCTTCGTATGAATATTGAATAAATCTTAATGAATGAATCCCTATAGATTTTTATAGAAGTATTTATATACAAGGTAAAGGGATAGTTACATAAATTGTATTGATTTTAATGGCTCATTTGATATTAAAACAATAACGGATACATTAGTTCAGCTTTACAACAATATCAGACACTCATTAGGTTTTTGAGTGGTCACCAAGTTATAACAGGATTTAGGAGTTGGAAAACAGATTTGCCAAGTTTGTCAGTGGGCTGATGTATTGGGGAGGTTTGACATACCCTTGTATGCACACGACGTCATTCGATGTGCCCGCTAATGCGTTCATGTGGAGCCGAGAGCGAGGTGGCTGGCAGGCGGCAGGCGGCAGGCCGTGGCTCGGTACTCGGTAGTCGGTAGTCGTATACCGCACACCCGGCCGTCCGGACGCTTCCTTACCGCGCGGTTCGCAACCATTCATCCGTAAGTTTTGTGACAGTATCCCAAACTTGACTCGACACAACTTTCTGGTCTCTTCTTAGCCACTCACAGATGTGCGCCAATTTAAGAAAACCTGCGACGAAACTTATTCTAACATTTCTCCACTTACATTCGAAGTTTTTAAACTTAAAATTGGCGTTCGCCTGATTTGTTACAAAGTTGAATGGTGAAAAATCGCTCTGATACCAAGATTAGACGGTTAATTTAACTTGATGATTTTTGTTTATAAATAATTTCTAATGATGAATTTTTAGGAGTTATTTAATAAATAGGCAAATATAAAGAGCGTTACTCCATGAGTTTCAAAATAACGTGTTTTAATTAAAGGCATAATATTTAATAGTTTTTAAAAGAATTTATAAAATAATAAGATTAAAATTCACTCGTGAATATATTGTAACGTTAATAAGAGAGTTTTTTGAAGGCTTCGCGCGTAATCTTGTTATCAATGCAAACAGAAGTCGATGTAATAATTGATAGCATCATCACATGTGGACAGGTATTTTAACAGTTTTTTATGTTAAACCTATATTAATATACAAGCATAAATGTTTCATGTTACCCAAAATCTTTACAAAGTATTTTTAAAGTATATATGTTTTTTACATCTACAAATAACCTGATACCCATAATAATAAATTTGAAGAGAACCTACCGATGTTCACAAAAGTAAACTTATGTTTTAAAAATAATGAAAAATGAATAAAGAAAATATTGAACTCTATAGAAACGATGCAATTTTTTTAATCAAGTTATTTGTTGGTAAAAGCATCGACAACACGCGAGATTTTATTGTGTTTTAAAATGTTTATAAATAGTTCACAAAAATAACTTTTAGGGAAAGGATAATAGGATTAAGAAAATGAAAATCCGGGTGTTTCGTAAAATATTTTTACCGAAAATGCAGGTTTGAACATTTAATTTATAATAAATAAGTTTTAGAAAATAATTTGCAAATACAATCTTAAAAGGAATCTACTTTAAATGTACAAATCATTTAAAAAATGGGTCATTAATCAGTTTCGCATAGACTATTATAATAATTCATAACTAATAGATATGCAACGAAATTTTTATACGTACGCGACGTGCAAACATCAGTTCTCAGAAGTGCATTTGCCAATTGCATATATCATTTCGAAGTAACATCATACAACAAATTGAGGTCGGACCCTATTAGTTACTGTGGACTGTACCTACAATTTTATCCATTTACGGTTTATTCCTGTATTAAAGATCTCGAATATTTTTTAGTTTCATTGTTACTTGCCACAACGTCACAGTGACTATTTTCCTCTCAAAGAATTATTTTGAAAGAGTGAGGCCGCGATTCGCTAAAATACCGAATTATCGCATAAACCTTTGGACATAAAGCGCAATTCGCCGCCGTAATCTAATATTATTCGAGTTGAAGCTAAAGTTACATCGCTCACCGGATAAACATATCACAGTAAAAAGCTATGATAATGAAATAAGTTTTCTGTTATTTTAATTGACGTGATAACATGCAGGCGGATGATTAAATAAATCTATTTTGCACAATCCCTTTTTAACCTACGAAAATTGTATCCGAATATACTACGTCACATGATAATAGGTAGATGAATTATAAACGTATTTAAAGAATTAATTATTTATCAAACTTTGTCATCATCGACATCTTCAAAATTACGAAGTGTCTAAAATCTAAATCCAACCAGAATGAGAATTTTGTGTATTTTGTACGTTTAAATTGGTTCCATAATTTATTTGTGTTTATTGAAAACAAAATATTACACATTATTTTAGTATATTTGTAAATCAATGTATCAACCTATTTGTATGTGCTTTAAAGTCTCAGGAACCAATGAGGTACTTAACACTTTATTTTAGAATCTAATTTGTCGCGGCCAGGTACATAAGTTAGAACAGTGCGTCCCAGATACTAGCAAGAGAAATGCGTTTACTGCTGAAAATTATATTTTTTGACCAACCATAAACCACGAGCACAAATAAGCTTCTACGAAACGGTTAATTGCCTTTAGTTATGAATATAACTTGCTTTTAGATGTATCTAGGTTTATGTACTAGTAAATAATTAACCTACATAAAAACGCCGATCGCTCAAACGTTGTGTCTATTGCTTAAATATTAATATGAAATTTTCAATCTTAAATACTGTGTCTAGCCAAGTGAACTACTGTGTACAAGTTAACTTTGTTAACTATAACATAAACTATGAAAACATCTACATATATATCGTCCTTTCATGATACATGCCCGTGATGGTTAAATAGGGCTTCGTTTGTTTGTACTTTTATAATAATCCTTTAATTTATAAAAGTTTCGAAGACGTTTACTTATAATAATCATTCAATCATTATTATTATGGATATTTTAATTCCAAATCCATGAATAGCATTCTCTTTACCGTCTATATTTGACACAACTACACTCAGGCATCCAAAACAAAGTTATGGCGGGTATTTCACATTATATGTGTAGGCCAGCGTATCAGCTGAGCTTCTTTGAGTTCGAGTCATTCGAGTTACGACGCCGCGGCCGGCGTTTGGTTACCACGCGGTTATGAGAGTATTCATGTGAAAGGACCCTAAAACAGAATGTCAGTACGCTAAGGCATTCACGTTGCGGTTATATCAAGTTTATGTGAATTATACAAATCTACGCTTACCTAGAAATCCCCACATTGACTGCAAGCCGAAGTATAAACAATAGTAACTGTACTTTAGTATAATGCGATAACCTTTGCAGCGTACTAAGTTTCGAACACATTTAAAGCATAATGTTTTATCAAAAGCTACTTACCTACGTCGTTCTTCTTATAGGCGAATATTTCTGAGACGATAATATTTTTGCCGGGATGCTATTTTTTATCATATCATTTATTTTTTCTTTCAAGTTCTCTTGTTATTGTCTTATTTATTAACAATGTATAGAAGTAACATTTTATAAATCATTTATTGAAAGGGTCGTATAGATAATTCGTATGCATATTTAATATTTATGCAATAATATCAAATCACGCTGTTTTCTAAAATTGTAATCCTCTAAAATATTCATACAAAAATGCACTACACGAGGATTCAAACTAAATAAATTAACTTCTTAAAAAATCACAAACGTAAATGGTATAGAATTTAAAGGGAAGCGTAGTGTCGTATAGGGTTACCAATAGTCTTGAATCGTGGAGAGCAACAGGAATCCGATTAACATCACAAATTTCGTCTTTTCTCTGGTTTTAGTGTACCGGAGTAGGATCAATAAATCAAAGTTGCTTCTAGTTAAATAACATGATGTTTGATTGGGTTTTACAACTTATTGAAGGAAAAATAGATCAATGGTTTGATTTCGCTTAGTGTTGTATCAAATGCGCGTGAGTTTAGTCCTGGTACGTAACGGTATCGTGGCGGGTGAACAACCCTGATTCAGACGCCCATTCAGCCGCTGCCAGTGCACAACAACGGCTCTCGCTATATTACAATGACTGAGATGTTAAATGTTCCTGCCGCTACATTCTCGTTCTGATAAAATACATGCCTCAATTATAGCGCATATGCGATATTACTTAATCGACCAAGAATTATAGTAATCATCAAATTATAAATAAGGCTTAAGTAAATCATTTTTATTTTATTTTTTTTTATTTATAACTCTTTATTGTAAGATTTTTGAAATATATACAGAACCACTATATATGTACATAATTAGAAAATACAGATTTAATTTTTGGTACAAAACGCTGCCCTTAATGATAAAAAACAATCTCTTCCAGGCAGACTGGTAGTAATTACTAGTATACATAGTGTTTTTGTGTTTTATATATATATATAGTGTTTTTGTATTTTCTATTCAAATTTAAGATAGTTAGTAAGTTTTCAATGTTCCAGTCAAGATCTAATTAATTCAAGACACACTGCCCCATACATTTTATGTGATTTGGTAACTTGAGCTTCCACACTTACTCCAAGCGAATGTTATTTATAGCTTCGATTGTATCTAGAAAACAGTTAGTTTGTTTTGTGTTATATGCAGCGTTGCCAATGTGTGGGGAATTCCCCGATTTGCGGGTAATTAGGCATCGATTGGGGAATGGTGTGGGGAATGGTTCTGTGTGGGGAATTGTGGGGATTTAGTCATATCCTTCATATCCATTGAAAATACTGATAATTTGGTTAATTCTTAGTATTTTCTGGATGGATATGAATGATTGATTTTCCCTTAAAAAGAAGTCATTTAGATTTTCGTGTAGGTATTAGAAATTTCCAAAATCCGGTCACGGTCTAAAAAAAAAAGCTCATCCGCACATTTTTGTGTCGTTTTCTAGGTATATATAAGAAATAATGTAAGAAATACTTGATTTTTGTTTGTGGGGAATCTTGCGGGGAATATAATATTTTGGACCATATTTTTGCCCCAATTTGGGGAATTTAACTTTGACGGGTAATTTCGAGTAAAGGCATTGGCAACCCTGGTTATGTGATATGGATTTCTTTAATTCAGATTTGTTATACGTTTTTGATGTAAGGCGTTATTTCCAGCAATAATCGTGTTTTAGACAGTTTATACTTTGCCTACAAACTGGGAACGCAAATTATTTAAACAAAACAGATAAATAAATTCAATTCGTTACATTTTATATTTATTTAGGGAAAGTAAGAAGAACTGAATATTTCTTATATTAAAGAAGTATAAACATTACAACTGTTACGTATAATCGTATTGCCACCTTAAGCGTTTATTTGACAAAACAACATCTTAAGAGCCTTACAAATTGTTATTTTGCTATTGTCGCCATTTAAATACACTTTGATGTAAGATCGTCTTGTTTGTGACGCGATATGTGTACCTTCTTGTATTTCAGTTGAAATAACACGAGTTTCACCGATAACTTTTCCAACCACACGTACTTTTAATAGTTTTCGTACAAATTTTGATAAAATATTTATTTTATGTACGTAATGAGCGGTAGACAGTTTTAAAACAAATACGTAAAATTCTAATTATATTGAAAATGTTCAAAAGGCTAATGTAATTGGCACAAAGCCTAAAGTGAACTAGTAGATGATTGAAATGAATTGAAATCTGTCTAATTATGTTGTGAAATAAATAAACTCTTTAATTGACGTTCGGTTAAACTAAAAAACTAGAACTTACATCATATAACTAATGGCTCGCTCCGAGCTAAAGCCACTCTCGTCTATATTCATATGAAAATCGCCTATTTTACCCTCCCCCCCATCTTTGCTACCTCCCACCGATTTCACTCATGTTTGTACTCATGATTGTTCTTTGTCTATTTGCGTACAAATTTTTATCCAGATCAGATAATTTATACTCCAGATATCGTCGGACAAACATTAACCTATTTGTCCCCCCCCCCTATTTTCGTAATCCTCCACTGATTTAACTTATCTTCGAATTCGAAATCTTCTTTCATCTTAACTATTTTGCATATTAAATTAAATCACGATCGGATAAACAATACTCGAATTATAGTAGGACAAAGTCTTTCATTCTTACATACAAACATACAATCGCCCGGACATACCCTGAAACCTCGCCTCACTCAGTCAAATAAAGTACTATTAAAACCTAAACATGCCTATATAAATATTCACTTAAACAGAACAGTACTAAACAGTAATAAAGCACGTTACACATACAAAATAAGTATTTTTACATGCCAGGTTATCAGCAATGACTCTGTATTTATTTTGTATTTCTACAGATGTAAGGTCGTACTGGCAATTATTTTTCAAGATCTCTTTACACTCGTGTGGCATATATAGTTTATCGGCTGACATAATAGCCCTTCGAGACCCTTAAGATAAACCCAGGTCATACATTGTGTAAATAGCTTATCAAAAATATGCCTATTGAATGTATTCCACTTAATCAATTTGCAGATAAATAATGTTTTTAATTAAGTCGCGAGATAATGGATCCAGTGGAAATTGTGATGTAAATATCAAACGGGGAAAAAGAAGTCAAAGCAACTATTTAACAATTTATTAAACTTTTCGGTGAGATAATAACTAATATTCATCTTTTTTAAAAATACACGTTGGTTGCGAGTTAACGTGTTCCTTTAAAACATTAAATTGAGTGATTTTCAAGACCCTTTTACTCTATCCAGTCCTCACCCCACGTAGTGCATAACTCTTAAGAGAATTGTCATAATATACGCCCCAAGTTATAGTTATGTTACAATCACTTCCAAATAATTTGTGTATGGCCAAAAGAAATAGAAAAAGTCTTATAAAAAGGGTTAAGCTCTTTTTTACTAATATTATGTAATTTTAATTATATTGTAATTATGTTACTAAACACAGATTTTATAACGAATTATTTATTGCTGATAATAAAATATTTTCTGTTTTGGTATTTGCAATAGAACTTATTCCGTAGGTATAGCATTATGCTATTTTCATGTCTGCGTAGGAATCTACGGGCAAGGCAAACTATACATTCGAAAATAACCTGATTTAAGCTTTACTAACTTGATAGATTTTTTCTACTCGGAATAATTATTTCTGAGCAAAAATATACAAAATATAGCAATCAGGATTTATAATATACAAAATAAATAAAACTGAATGTCAGTAGTTAACTTTTTAAATATAATTCAATTGTAATTGTACAACAAAAATATTTGGTCGCGTTCGTTAAGTAACATGTCAGAACGTTTGTATTAAAATCTTGAGCTCGTCATTACAAGTCTTCAGTCAATCTTTATACAAATTGAGTTGTGTTCCACTAATCATGAGCGACGCGCTGATGGACGAGTAATTAACAAAGCTGTGTGGACAGATTATATTTATTCCAATTGACTTTAATATGAGTCTTGTTATTGTTCTGTTTATTATATACTGAATTTATACTCGTAGAGCTGAAAATGGTGCATCTATATACTGACCTTACTCACGTGCTATCATTCAAAACGATAAAATAATAGAAACTCAGGCCATATTGATAATAATAATTAATAGAGAGATAGCAGGTTTACTTCGAAAACCTAACATTAAATCCATCGTACTCACACGCAATTGTGGTTATTTAAATGTCAAGCTATTGAAATAACTTCCAATAAATAATACAATTTAAATAGATTTTCCAACGCATTGCAAATCCTGTTTACAAAAATAGTAATACGTCTAAGAAATGTCAACTTTAATTACGTTTAAATGTGTAAATCGAATGTCGAGAATACAATAGGCGTCTTAATTAGGTCTTAGCTAGCAGAAGTGTTCGATCTAGTTTGAATGAACAAATTGAATTATTGTGCCACGGGCACAAGTATAAGGTAACATGTGTACCATATCTGTTGGCTTTAATAGAAAAACTATCACTACATTCAAATTTTGAACTGCACATTTAAAAAGGTTTCTAAATCAAGTTCTTTTTCGATACGTTTAAAGTTTTATTAATCTAAGTTGACCGATTTTCAAGAATACGTAGTGTAGAAGTTAAAGATTGCATTCCATGCGTTGCTCCGTTAACTTTACTAACCAAGTGTAATCTAGGTTGAGGGTCGGTCGTATCGGGACTTATTTATAAAATCATTTTAATTATTCAATTTTATATATTTAATATTTCTTTCACTACAACTAATATTATGTTAATTTGTCGGCATATTTTAACAATGTCGTATCGTGTAGGTATGTTCCTGTAATTGATTTATTGTAGTCTTAAAAAACAGTTTTATGTTCGCGATTACTATACATTCAGCTTAAATTACATCATAATTTAAATCAATTCTTACTTTTCAAAGAATGGATATTGAAATACAAAAATTATGAATTTATATAACAAAGCTTGTCGCCGTAGTGATATTGTATGAATCATGCAGATGATGCGTTGTGTTTGTTTATCGCATCATTGCTGGGTCTCCATGGACTCGCATGGACAATAAAACCGTCTGTACACATTTAGAAACGTTGCAAATGATAATTCAACGTAATAGGATACGAACTATCTTGTATTATTATAAATGGCAATATCCAAACTGGAAATCATTCATACATTTCAAGTGTCCTCCCGAAAATTTGCCTGCATATGCTGTAATACGAGTATCCTCTGTAATACTGATTATAACTGTGTGGCAAATTTAATACCAAACCGTTTCATGTTTTCGCGTGATCAAACTTCAACATTTATAGTAATAGTAGGTTAAATAATAGTTAACTTTAAACGTTATCTGTTGCTCAGTTAGTCACGTTCGATATAATATAACATGGATTGGCAACTGACTATTAGTAAATATAAATTTTTTATTCAATAATTTTTATCTTTGAATATTTTTTTTTTTATTTTCCTAAAGACACTGAAGGAGAAGCGAAGGCGATGTACGTTGTATTATAACCTATTATTGTTTGAAAAAAGACTTTTGTTTTTCTCACGTTGTAACTTATTCTCTTGTCTATGCATTAGAATTATTTCATGACAATATAAATTAAATTAGATAAAGCAAAATCCTTTGTAAAATATCATTCCGTAACAGATATTTAAGACACGACGCGCTATAGATAAGTAAAGATAACATTGTAAATTAAAACTGTTCATAAGAATTAATAGCTATAAATTTCGTGGGCCAAAAAGGTAAAACAAACTGTATTGTCGTGACGACGTACGGATTTGCATAAAGAGCAACTATTTACCGATTACCGCTGACTTTTTGCGAGTTACACGCTGAAGCGTTTATTGTTAATGCATTGCGATATTCATGGCTGTAAATTTTGTATTCCTTAGGCGGTTGTGATTGAATTTAGTCGCTATTGTGTCTTCATTAATACAGCTTTGATTTGTTTTATTCAAATAATAACTGACATAAAATTATTCGCTAGTTCATTTTGTTGGGGATTTAGTGACCAATTAGAAAAAAAAATATTTTGTGAATAAAATTCTATCGTGATATATATACCTTATCTTGGAGTTATTTAATGAAATAACTATTATTGTCGGGTATTATGGATTTGATAAACATATGATAAAAAAAACATATCAAAAAATTATATATAGCTGTTATCTTCATACCTGTTATTTCAATATCGGTTAAACAGTTAAAATTAAGCAGTTAAACACTTAATACAATATCGAATTAACTATTCGCTTATAAATTATACTCCACAGGCAATCACAATGGCATGCGCACGCGATGGAAGCTCTTCGTGAAATTAATATCAGTTTCTAAATAAGTGTCCCGCAATAAACATTTTTGTCGAAACAAATTTGATAATGCGGAGTTTCAGCAATTTGCGATCCCGACCCAAATGTCACCAGTTATTTTCGTTGCGACTTTGATATAATTCCACTGTTAGACAATGATGAAAGTTCGAAGGAGCGTGGATTGTTGTTCAAAAAACAATGAATGTTTTTCAATAAGCAATGAATAGTACAGATAAAATCAAACTTTTGCTGTACTAAAACTTAAAAAGATTTGTTGTTTCACTTAGTTTCGTAGTTAAGTAGTTTCGGTGTCCAAATTTAAATTATAATTAATCAAATCTAAAGGCGTACAAATCAATGAATGTCAACCAATAATTTAACTACTGTTTTGGTATTGTTAATCCCGTTTTAAACAATTTAATAATGAGAAAAGATGTCCTTAGAATAATGCTGTATTTCAAAAAGATTGTTCTCATATACTCATAATAATGTTGCATAAACTAGCAAACGAGTCTTGTCTCACGGTGAGTCCGAGAGCTCGTTCATTAGGGAGACTCTTTGTCTTATTGACACGTGAACACTTTTACGTCGTTTACATTCCATTCGACGATGGTGTTTTTTAATCATTATCTAGACTAATGTTCTGAATGAAAAAAGTTTGCTAAGGATCAGGCTCTATTCTTCGTTAAAACAAACCTTTCAGTCAACATTAAAATATTAATACGTAACAAAATCATAAAAGAGCGATCGACTCATATCAAGTTGTTTCGTTTATTGCATTCGAGTCCTAGGCACACCTGAATAAGTTTTACAAGAATCGTAATAATCATTGCGTCGGCAATTTCCTGCGACAATTTATAAGACATTAGCTAGCCTGTGACTAAACGAATAAGCTTTGCTTTAAGAGTTATTTTTTACCATCATTGGACTACTCTTATTCAAGCTTAATTTTAACAATAGTGAAAAATTAGTTAGTTGTATAATATATCCTTGATTTCGTATAAATTTATAAAACATCTTGCCTTCAACGAATAGTCAATCAAAGTTCGTTACAACTGAGCCGTCTTGCCATATGCGCGTTTTTCACACAACAGGTGCACTCAGTGATTAAAATGAGCTTTTTGCTACCGAGCTAAAATGGAAGGCATACAAGCCGCGTATTTTGTTCTCCGAAAAGATCTTTACTTATCATGGATATGGAGACTTTTCGACACGGCACATGTAAGACAGAGCCCAGAAGATATTACGAATGGACAATTGACGATGCCATTAAGTGGTAAAGTATGTAGTACTTTAGACATGACACGAGATGGGGAGAGAAAATTCCATAGCATAGTTGTAAAGTTAAAAAAAAACGGTCTTGATGGTCTAACACTATAAAAATATATTAAATGTCAGTTAAAGGTGGAAATGAACTAAATTCGAATATCAAACGGGCGTAAAACATTATATCAATTATTATACAAATAATCGAAGTCTTTTTCAATAAATAACTGCTTAGTAGTTTCTTTACGTGACTTTAAAATCATTCATAGCATTCTGAATAGCATGACAGCTTCTACGACTATGGCACTGGAATGGGTGTTCTTGTATAGAATTGCATATAATACGAATAATGTTGGAATTGTTATGTTCTATAGTTGTAGGTGAGCATTAAATAAAAGATTCAAATATCAGTAAGTAGGCACACAGCTCAACGGATACGTCTGCACGCCACAGATGACAGGTTTGAAGTGTCAGAAGTGACACTAGCGCCCCACTGGTCTGTGTGCTAACATTTATTATATATCGTGAACACCACAGGAATGAGTGGCAAGATATGCGTCAAATTCCCCATAACATTTATGTTTTTAAAAGTTTTTTCGTTCTAGTCACAGTAGCTAATTGTAATAGAAATTTAAACCTAAATGATAATCGAATGTGAAGTAATGTTTATGATGAAGAATGATCAATCGTCCACATCAAACGCCGTTTATTTTGTAGTTAAAACGAACTATTCTTTATTTAACGTTTGTAAACAGTACTAGGTAATAAAGACATAAACAGTGCTGATGTGCTCGAGTATAAGAAAAGAAAAAATAACAGTTAACACATGTCCACTGAATGTATTGCGAATCAAATTTTATTTTTATTCCCACGTCGTGAGTAACACGACTCCTCTGATCTTTGTTTTGTTTACTGATCCGTATGTAGTATTCCCTTTTTTCAATTATTCATCTATAAATCAAATTGTCATGACGCTTTTTAATTTCACCAATTGCGTTGGTTACACTTTAAATTAGTCTTGCTTCTAGAGGCGATCGATTTTTAATGCATGCCTTTATCACACAGTATAAAACAAAGTCGCTTCGCGCTGTCCCTATGTTTTTTATCTTAAAGACTACTCAATGAACTTTGATGCGTTTTTTATAGATAGAGTGATAAAAGATAAAGGTTTACATGTATATAACGTGCATAATATATTACATGTGAAACCGGGTGGGGTTGCTAGTTGAGTGTAAGTTATTTTAAAATTACCCAAATTAAAACTAAATGAGAATGGACAAGCCCGGGCTATATGCGGTCAGATAATTTAGAAGACTTTTAAAAATAGAAATAAAAAGTATTATAATAATGTATAACTTTAATCTATTACTTATTCCCTTAATTTGTTTAATCTAATTATTTTTTTTACTATTTGGGTTTGCAGTCGTCAATCTGACAATTTCCTATGTATACTTTTATAATTAAAAGATCCACTACTTAAAAATATATCAGTCAATTTATGCTCTCTAAGTAAATTATAACAGACAGAACATAAACAATCTAAATGTACTACGAACATATTAGATATTCTACCATGCAGTCAGGTCTATTAATATTTATTTTAATTCTATACTATTTGCGGTCTAAACCGGAACAAAACCAGATATAGTTAATTTTCGCTTACTTCTATACAGTAAACTATTTTCCTTTTAAAAATAACAATGTAACGCCCATACTAAAAGTTATCCCTTAACATGAGCCCATTGCTCTGTTACTATTTTTTAGCTAGCCGAGTTTAGCCCAAAAGAACCCTTTATCTATAAAGTATTATATAATTTTATTTGAATAAACTATTTTTATATCTCCTTCATATTTAGTAAACATGTCCATTATGACCGGCGAAATGAACGCCAGATGCTGTGTATTCAAGGGCTCAGTTTTATTTTAAAACATTATATGTGAATATCATTTATTTACATCATGATCGGTGATGTATGCCGCGACTGTATCCCATTCGTCTAAGCCAAAAATCAGATTGATATTCACATTCATACAAATTTCTAAATATATATATTATAAAGCTAGAAACAGTAGTGAGTTTTGTTAAGAGTTTTTTCTAATCCCTATTATTTCCTTCAAAAATTTAATTAACAGCTTCATTAGTAAAAAAAATCACAATAGTAAGTATTGATCTCTGAGCCGAAACATCTTGGTTTAGTGGACCACTCGGTTTTTATCTTTTTGATAACACTAAAATGCTCATCAACCTTGACTGCGTGTACTCTAATGATACCTTTATCTAGTATGATTATGACGTGAGCGTTTTCCTTAGGTTTAAAATGTGATGTAATAACGTTAGCCGAATATGGTGCAGTGGTCAAAAGCTGTTTTATGAAGATTGATTCTTAATGATGGAACGTTAAATCTTGCTTAATAAAACGAATAAGCTTTCTTACGCAATGTTACGAAGCCTTTATAAAAATATGTATATCTTCAATACACATATGTAGCAATTGTCCCTTCGTGAATGTAAAAATATTCATGTTGGAATAAATATCCGAATGCATACGATTTCCATTCACTTTGTTTTCTTTAAGTACTGTGAGTAAAAAAATCTATATTATACACAATTTTTTAATATAATATCGGTAATCATCAAGTTGTCATGATATTTACGTGTGTCAAACACCCATAACCTTTAAACACGATAAACCCAACATCGTCGTATCAAAATTTGGACACTGTCACAATTCTTCTTAGATCTCGAAACCCGTCATCACAGTGAAAACGAAATAAATGCGATAAACAAGCATTAACGATGATTATAAATAAAGGGACAGTCTTGTCCCTCTGTCTCTTAGTTTCCTGCTCATCACTGCACGCACAGAACATCATCAGACGTAAGTATATACATATTTATTTATTAATTTCAGCCATTTTTGGATTTTTTTCATACTGACTGAAGGGTGAAATAGGTAAAGTGTCTGGTAAAAGTGCCCGTATCGTCAGTCAATTTAATTAAAAAAAAACAGTTCTATCTTCTATGCAAAGGAAATTTACTTAGAAAAAAATATTAGCTCATTTTAGCTTAGATATTGGATATAAGTTAAATCTACTTATGGAACCGGGACTTTCATTCCTATCACTAAATGGAAACCATGCATTTCTTACTTGAATATCTATTACAGTTATGACTTAATTGCATCTTTTAATGAGAAACGTTTCTATATCTGGCAATGATACAATAATACAGTCATCGTATCATTTAACATATAATATTTTAACTCAGAAGAATAGAAGTCAAGGTTAAATCTATTATGTTCAATTTTGATATCGTTTTCATAACATCATCAATTAATGTTTCAATTCGTATTGCTTTGAATCTGAAATAACCTTTAGTTCTTTTTCATATACTTACATTACGAATTCAAAACTATCACCTCCAAGTAAATTTCTACAGATTAAAACTGTATAGTAATTCAAGTCTTGTAACATTATAATAAAATTATTGATTCACACTCGTTATACTTTAAGTTTCATATTACAATGCGATCAAAAATAACTATATGTAGGTACGTTAAAACATAAAGAGAACAACAGTTATGTGGGTCACAGTATTTACGAACGTGCTGTAAAGTGAGATGTTTAATTTTTATTAGCCCAAAACTAAATCTGTTTTATGAGAATATTAATACGGATTAATTTTATTGCTTCATGTCGTACAAATTTCAAGTAAATCGATTATAGCACCGTTCGAATGGAATAATTCAGAAATAACCAATGTAGATCAATTTTAATTTCCTATTTCATTCATAACATTCAATGATATAACATCTCAGTAATCCATAAGAAGGTATTACAATCGAATCCATAAAGGCCGATTGTTGATTGTTGTCTTCACATAAAATTTAGACAGGACGTAAACTTATGATTTCAAAATTATAAATCAATTGCGATTTTCTATGATAGCATCTACTTTATATCCGTTTTATATTTTATAATCAAGTCTAACAGCAATTTATTTCTATGGCAGGGACTTGGGGCGTGGTATAATCAGATTGCGGACCGTAACAATTCGTCCACAAAACATAATTGTTTCTACAACTGTTTACTGTGTATCATCTATCATCTATTACGTGGGTAGATGATGTGAATTAATAAGTATTTTGTTTACTGCGCTGAGAATATACACATACATATTGAAGTTATTGGGATTTAGTTAATATGTATTTGTCGAAAGATAAAAATATCGATGGGATGATAATACTTTGTTAATATCAGAATATCCCTTATTAGAAGCTATACAATTCCGATAAATGCACTCAGCCCTCAATTCCTTGTAATGTATTGAACTGGCCAACGAGTGGCAACAAATGGATAAATCATCTAGTGCTGTAAAGAGTGCTGTCGGATGCATGATAGTGACAGTTGATATGAATTGCCTCGCACCCTCGTACGATCTATATAACACTTGTATACGCATTTACTATCGGTGCATTGTATTATCAATATTTGTTTATTAATGCTGTAATTTAACAGACTAAACACCTATAGATGATTCGTGATGACAATGACGTGATGATGTCATGTTAACCCACTCACTTATGGTCACGTTGTGCAGTCTGCATAGAAAACGATGCAACTCCACTTCGTCATCAATATTTGCATAGTGATAATTTTAGTAGAAACATAAAAAGTTTACTATGGATCATAAGACCTTACTACATATTAGGTTTGGGAGGAAATTAGCGTACCGTTCATAGAAATATAGCTTCGAACATGCCTCGATTAGTATCGATATTAAATTAAGGTCTTAACATTATAAAACTGATCACCTTTCATTCAGTATCAAGACTTGGTCACGAGGTAATTGATCTGATGAGACGAAGCTGTTTAATATTCATGGCCCCTTTGTGTCACACTCGTTGTTTGCCACAAAGAGGTAGGTTTTTCAATAAGGCTAACGCTAAGATACTATTATAGGGTTAATAGGCGGATTATACTCGTAATATCATAAAGCCTACGACGATCAAGAAATTATAAATTGTCCAATATTATATTTTCTTTCCATGAAATTTTAGAAGCAATACCTGACTTCTACCTAAGGAATCTGTAGTTTACTTTTATTAAAATACATTAACTCAAAGATAAAGTCTCCATGAGGATCATAACGAAATATACGACTATCAGCAAGATGGCTAATGCCAGTATTATGATGGTAATAGATGCATTTAAAGTCATTGTAATTTTTGCGAAACGACTCGCCGCAGTCACGAGAGATTAACCGCCGATTTACTTGATGTTATTAACATGACAGAAGCGTACTTCGAGCAACGACGTTAAAGTATATGAATCTTTACATTCATCATTATAATATCTAGGTGATCTGTTTAATAGGCAGTACTGAAGTGTCTTAATTTAACAAATTTGTTGAACGATATCGCTGAGTTTTTATTGCTTGACAGTGATCATGATTCAAATACAATAGGATTCGACGTTATTTGTAAATTGATTTATATACGTCAATACATTAAACTAGACATAATTTTTGATCAAATATTTATTAATAAAACAATTTATAAAGAATGGGTATATGTGTGACAATTTACTACAAAATTCTATTTTAGTTCTATGCAACTGTCATAATGTATTGTTCGTTATCCCGATGTCTGTCAATCTGTCTGCTACACAAACTACATGCTTTAATAAAACAAGTATTACAATAATTAACAAGCTTCTAAGTTGTCTTCTTATGACAATATTTGACACACAAGCTTAGGAGATTAAGCCTAATTATAAGTGTATAAATACTACTTTATTGTTAGATGCAAAAGTTAAAGAAAATAATGTCAAGCTGATGCCAAACAAAGCTCTTTTAAATCGCAAAACCATAATACGCTTGTTTTGCATATTTTATCAATTACTATTGTGTTGGGTCTTTCCTCTAACGATGTACAAATAGGTTGGTTTTGTTATGGTCCCGTTATATTTTGATATGTAGTGGATGAATATTGAATATGGCCTTATTAAGCTTTGGGAACTTCTAATATGTAATATATATTTGAAACAGTAATAATAACATGAAAAATCTTTGTTATTTTCTTTAATAGATTTGTAGATTTATTGTTTCCTTCACATTTTTATTTTTACTATTTAAATTTCTTTACTGTTTGAAAATGTTTTAACGCATTAATCATTTATCATTTTTATTTACTTTTGCTAGATAGTGCCAAATAGTTGTAGAAATGAAAGTCTACAACTATTTGGTATATATTACACATCACATCGAAGTATTTAAACCCATATAATATGTAGTCGTATATATAAGAAATAAAAAATAAAATAATACTTCTCGCACTTCTTTTCTAACGTTAAACGCATTTCCTAACATCTCTTTTGTATACATACAAGTCCAATGTAGTTCAACTCAAAGAAATGGACCATAAATCAAGGGGGATTTAAATAAATCGCCGTGTAGACCTCTATAGAGGCATGTCAAGCGGTCTGGTGTTCACTACGCATACTAATACAATGATACAAATCAATAAAATATTCTTTTATCTTTATTCGTTTTGGCTTTCTTTCATACAAATTAAAAGGGTCACTGATTTTCTTAAACTGAATATAACATATTATTTTATTCCTATTTGACACATCTAAAGATGCTTCAATTGGTTTTAGGTGTTTTCCTTGTCAGTATATCTGGTTTAAAAATATATATTAATCTTGTAAATATATGAATTACCCATTTTAAAAGACAGTAGACTATCGATAAAAACTATATCATCATTTTGATAATTCAATAAGTTTTCACGTCAGTGAGTATTATAATATTAATACTTAAAAGTAATAATGTTAAAGTTCGCCAACATAACATCTATTAGCGATTAATAAGGTATAAAATAATATCTGCAGCGCATGTTTAGTCGTAATAACTAACGTCCAATAATCAATCCGAAGTTCGTAACTGTCCTAGTTAAAGTACTAACTAAAGAAGCGGGATCACGTAAAACCTCGGGGACAATTTGGTAATAAGGGGCAGGCTGTGCCTGGCGCAGGTCGACTACTTATAACACAGTTTAATTTATTTGTGGATTCCGCCTTGCTTAGAAGCCATTTCGTTAGTGCCATTCATGTAATAACATTGGATATCGCTTTTTAATTTTCGACATGTTATAGTTTGAGTAATTACTTTTAATTGTATATCTATTGACAAAATATGGTATACATGTTACCTATGGGTCTGAATTAAAGCTATGAGCAAGAGGATATAAGTTACATAAAACTGATAACATTCCTATAAAGTATCTTTAAATTTTGCTAATTCACGGGAAACCATATAAACATTATACGGATCTCGTTAGGCATTTTATATAACCAAGCTGCTAAGTATACAAAGGTTATTGGCGCTCATACTACATAATGAAATTAAATAAATAGACATTGTTAACGAATGAAAAGCGCATACATTACACCGGTGTTCCAGTCCCTATGATTTAACACAATATTATACGTCAAAGGGAAAGCAGTAGAACGGCACAACATTCACTTATACCCATAAAATGTATTCAAATAAATAACTCGGTATTTTAAAGTCAAATTTCATTATTTTCCAATATAGAGAAAATCGCTTTACGCCTAACTTATATTAACGTTAAAACGATCATTTCAATATAAAATTTTATTAATGAATAGAAAAAAAATATCTATACAGCATTTTAAGACGTACAACTTTGCTGTAAGAACTGGAGTTATTAATGCATTGAACTAGTTGGTATGTTAGATAATAATAACAAATCGAAGTTAACCTACCTCTCAGATCGCAGCCTGGTTGTCAGTAATAAATACCTATGTCCTAAATTGTTTAAAACCTACTTCAGCCATTCCAATACACTATTAAGTTGAATGTTAATGTTCGCACAAATTATTATTTTATGTTGATTAGTACTATTTACATCTGTATAAATACCTTTACCAACTAAGACATTCCTTTGTTTGAATGATTCAAATATGCCAATGGTAATTAACTATTAACATTTGTTGTATAGAAAAAACGAAAGCTCTTTAAAATAAAGAACATAACTATAATCTCAAGTCTTTAGAGTTTAGAATAAAGACCGTGTAAGTTTTTAATGTTAACAGGTATTTTAACTGCAAACTTGGACCTATTTAGCATACAGCGATAAGTATATCACGTAGGCCGCCTGCGTCCGCAGAATGTTAACGATATAAAGGTGCTCCTGAAAATGTTATCCGGAGAAAAAAATTGGCGAAGAATCTCCGAGTTAAGGCGCGTTTTACTTACATATTGCCGTAGATTTATGCAAACATGTTTGTATGACTGTTACGTGATCGCTGAACGTTGACAGCTCGCGGATTTGTAGGTTGTAAATTTCAATCATTTGGCATTGTATTCGAGCTTTCAGGACATGATACCTACTAACAAATAATATTTATCACATTTCAATAATTTTGTTAAGAGTAAAGATAAAAATAATGTTATTTTATCGCAAGGTACTAAATTATGAGTATGTGTATGTCAATCCTTACTGGAACACACGAGGTAAATAACTAGATTAATTGAATAAAGACAAACCAATTAGCTGCGGAATACACGATATAGCTTAAACTTTTTAAAGTTTTGCTTCGTTTGTTCAGATATTCGTCTCCCGGTACAAACTTCGCTACTCGAAGCCGTATTTGTGACGAATCCTACTTCACTTACGCCATCTAGTCCAATTAAGGAAACTAACGCTTAAAACTTTTGAAAGTCTAACAACGTACATATAAGTGACACGCTGCAATGGAACGAAAATATAATAAATCGATTTGTTGTGTATTTGTAGCTTACACGTATTAATAGTCCTTATTAGTTTATTAAGATTTATATCACGGTATATGCCCATTTTATTCTTCCGACGTTGGTTCATTTGGGCAGATATTGATTGATTGATATTATTCTAAAACAAAATTGTCTCGTCTACCTCCGACGTATTAACTCTTCAGAAAATGTATTATATTCTTGATTACTGATTTAGACGAAGTTCAGTGGACTACTTTTTTTATTCATTTAAGCGGGCGACAAAATTAAGAACATTACTTAACAAGATACATGATACATCAATGCTAACTTAATTTTCTTATTGTTCACAGAAACGTGCGGAAATGATGATTTTCGGTGTAGCAATGGGAAGTGTATTGAAGGCGCTCGTCGGTGTGACCGTGTAGTGGACTGTCCTTCAGGAGAAGACGAACTGGCGTGCGGTACGTTCACTACTATTTAATAAAGGAACAAAATTAATCCTTAACATATATATGTAATAAAACATCGAGAATGGTAGTCCTCTAAAGGTTGATATGGAATTTTATAAAAATAAAAATTAAGTAAAAATACTCCAGTTACACAATTACCATATAACGCACGGTGAAGCATTGAACCGTAAATATTAGTCTCTAATTTAATTTGATAAATAATAAATAAATCATTACAGAATGTCGACCCGATGAATTCCGCTGCGAAAACGATGGATCCTGCATTGAAGGCAGGAAGCGATGCGACAACATCAGGCACTGTGCAGATGGATCGGATGAATACGACTGTGGTAAGCTTACAAGTTCAGAGAATAAAGTGCTGCCGTCTTTTCTTGAATTTAATTATATTCAATAACACACAACTTTCACACATGCTGCAATTATTTTGGAAACGGTAAGTTCATCGCCTGCTCGTCTGGTCTGGCCATCACATTTGCAAGGACAGAGGCAAGTTCCATTGCTATGATGGATCTTGTATATCTATACTTCTTCGCTGCGATGGATTTAGAGATTGTCGAGATGGTAGCGACGAAGTTGAATGTCGTAAGTATATCTTTTTCGCAAACGAATGAAACTCTTCAGAATTATTCATTGAATGACGTACTAATGAAAACGTTTTAAAGCATGCCGCTCTAACCAATGGCAATGCGATCACGGAACTTGTATCAAACGCAGTCAACGTTGCGATGGTCGTGTCGATTGTCCAACGGATAGATCTGATGAGAGGAACTGTGTCGGTAAGCGGAAAGCTTTGAATATAAATATTTATATGATTTATGCTTAAAAGGCACAACGCACGATAGCACTACTAATAAAATGTATCTTGAACGTACATTTATTTACGAAGTATATATGATAGTCACTTTGACAGCATGTGTTAATATTAGGAAGGTTAATTGAATGAGTTATGTTCACATTACAAAATAATGTTATTACAACTTTTCGATATGCATTTTAGTCATTATTTAAAATAATATGCATGTTATAAAAATGGTCAAAATTTGGAGGAATATTTGATTAGCTGTGCATGTATTTCCAGCAAAGGGATACTTTAGATGCAGAGGTGGCAAGTTAATACCAGAAAAAGGGCGATGCAATCGTCGATACGATTGTGATCCTGGCGATTATTCAGATGAACAAAATTGTCGTAAGTTTTCGATCATTCGACAACTTGTACTTCGTTTCATCTTTATCTTTCAATTCATAATTTCGTTCTCAGTTTTTCATCAGTTTGTTAACCTTCGTCTCTTCTTTCGCCCATTATTGTCTTTTTGGTGTGTTTTTCCCTATTCAGTGCTTTTCGATACTTCATTTTCATCGATACTTCAGTTTCCATTTCCTTGTTTAAACATTTTATGTTGTCTGTATACATCAGTTTTGTGAACTTGGCGTTGTAATGGATAGTTTAGGTTTTGCATTTTCTTTTACCGGTCAGCTTGTGGAGAAGACGACTTCAAATGCGACAATGGCTACTGCATTCCCAGATCTAAACAGTGTGACCGAACACGTGACTGTCAGGATGGTTCTGACGAACGAGATTGCGTTTATGGTTTGCATCTTTTTCAAAATTTGTACCCTGACAGTATTATTATTCAATAGATTGCCCTCAAAAGTAACGATTATATTGGCATATGACCTTTACATATTAAGCATGGATGTGTATTTGCTTGATTGTATTTTCGTTATATTACAATTTATACAATGTTCCAAATATGCAAGCTTAATATTGAATAAAGAAAGTTTTAATGAATATAATATTCATCATATACGTAACCACAATGTTATCATTGCATTTTTGGTACATAAAAGTACTAAGGTTTCAAACAAGAACCTTAATACATGAACAAAAACATGCATACATTATACAAAATTCATGCTGTGATATTTTAGAAGCTCAATTAATAATTATAAACTATAAATTTATACAACAGTGTAAATGTTTAGTTTTTATTTTACTTTGGTTATGGTTTACGCGTTATATTACGACAGGCTCAATATGCATGGCTTATCAATATAAATGTTCGAGCGGACAATGTGTTAAGGCTGATTCTTGGTGCAATGGGACCGCGGAATGTGACGATGGTTCAGACGAAAAGAATTGCCCTTGCAAAAGGGACCAATTCCAATGCCGAGATGGTACTTGTATTAATATTGCTCAACGGTGCAACGGTCACAAGGATTGTGGCCTGCACGGCGAAGACGAACGCAACTGCGGTAAGTAGTTGGGACCAAAGGCCTCGGTTGTAAATAACGTTTGAAAATCTCTTTATAACTCCAACGATCTAAGACGAAATAATTTAAATGTTTATTTCTCTCTACCCACAAATACTTTTTGTTAAACTCCACAAATAAGCATGTGTATGTTTTGATTGCTTGCATGACTGTTTGTAAGTCTCACCATAGAATTCGACATATTATGTAAGTATATGCAACTATTTTTAATATATTAGATTAATAAGCAATACTGTAAGCGTAGTTATTAAATGTGTTAATGTATGACGCAACAATTGATTTATAGACCTTCAGTATAGAAGTCCTTCTGTTGATAATTCGTAGTATTATAACCATAGTTAATGGGGTTATTTTTTAACATACATGGATTTTTAACTTTTGTTTTATTATCGAATTAATTGTATGAAAATTGTTCTGTGCAAAAATCTAACACGTGATTAATAATATTTCAGATGCTACGTCTTGTCCACCAGACAGCTTCACATGTGACGCTGGCTCGAGCATCCATTGTGCTAAGCGATGTGACGGCAACCAGGAATGCGACAACGGCGAAGACGAAGACGGTTGCTCTGGTAAATAAAATGTCAATTGTACCTAAATTGGTCGTAAAACCGACTTACAAAGATGATCAGTATCTGATTTACAATATAAGATGCATGTGTTTTCTATATTTGCGGTAACTCAAGTAAATTCTTACTGATGATGCCAAACGAGCATCCGTGTAGTATTAAAAATTAGTAAAAGACTGTTCCAATATTGCGTTTTGAGTTTCTGTAAAATATAGTTGAATAAGTTTAGTGATTTATAATGTTTTACTGTAGTAGGTGGCCACCATGTTTTGAATTGTTTTTAGTTAAGTTCAATGATTACTTTAACCAACTTGATTTTAACTTAATAGCGAATATTATATTATAAGAAATTGGCAATGCAATTTTTCAGCAAATGGCGATTTTATAAAGCGTTGTTTTATGTAAATGTAACGTGTTATTTTACAACTCAATCGTGTTTCCTTTAAGACTGTCACGAGTGCGACGGACGATGTATCGAAGACTATCGTATCTGCGACAGAGTCGCCGACTGCTCAGACGGCTCTGATGAACTCGGCTGTAACGATTGCGACGGACCCGACGATTTCAGGTAACTTTATGAAGTGTTTTTTAATTGTGGTAAGTCGCTCGCGAATTTTCATAACCTTTGCGAATTATATTTAAGCGAATGCTGGTTGCGAATATTCACTGTTCTTTATGTAATTGTTGTTGTGGTTCATAACGAAAGGTTGTATTGTCCACAGATGTATGAACGGAGAATGTATCAAAATGTCCCAGCGGTGCAATAACGTCGCAGAATGCTCTGATGAGAGCGACGAGTTGCAATGCAATACAACTTTGATCGCGGAATCACGTAAGTATTAAGACTATTAATATAGCTATAATTCTACATAATATATTCTATTATAGGTACTGTACCCTTTACCAATACTTTATTTGCTCAACGGCATTACGATAGCATCGCACCGAGACTTTACAATAAAATTCCAACAGATGACATTAGTGACATATTCAAACTAACAACCAATCGTTTTAAAAAACATATCTTTTTGTGGCTTCGTAAGCTTAACTATGACCAGACTGAAAACCTTCTCTTAACTCTTACTGTATAATAATTGATTCACATCCCCAGACACACACACACCCACCCACACACACACACACACACACACACACACACACTCACATAACACACACAATGCCCATATTATAATTAAAAGCAATATTGTTTATGTTTGTTTATTGTTTATTTTTATCAATTGTACCTAATATAAGGGGAGGCACTGTTCCCTGAGACACAGGTTACCACCTAGTTCAGGGGACAGGGCACTATTGTGTAAGATAACCTGTATTTTTGAAAATAAACTTTATTTTATTTTTTTTATTTTTTTATAGGTAGAATGCATTAATTGATTATTATTTTTCGTTAAACAGCTGAATGTAATGACAACCAATTCCGCTGTCGAAATGGTGCGTGCATCGATATTCAGTTCTTCTGTGACAAACATGATGACTGCATTGATAAGTCTGACGAAGAAAATTGTGGTAAGTAATTTAGTATGTGAAATATTATGGAAAATAAATAATATAATACGAAAACAAATTCTTTACACTGTAAATATTTAGTATAAAAGGAGCACCAATTATTTGTGAGTCACTGTGTTTAAGTGACAAAGCACTGATTTGCTTGAGCTCACTTCAATAAAAGCACTATCACGCCTCTTCGTTGACTTCTATTACTAAAGCACGCATTAGAGTACTATACACTTATTCAATTTCCATTTAATTTCCGTATGATTAAATCGTAAGGGGCCTTAGCGATGACGGGATAAGGACGATATATTTATTCGAAGTACTTGTTTGAGATGATTGTCTAAATTGGAGTCATATTTAGCATGGTACATGATGAGGCCGTCCCGCTCACCGATACAGACGTCGACGTGCCACGAATCTGAATTTACGTGTTACGATGGCAAGTGCATACCACATATGCGACGATGCGACAATATCTATGATTGTATGGACTTCTCTGATGAGCAAAACTGTCATAATTCTGGTATATTCACGTTAAATACCCCCGTTGTTATGGAATGCTCAATTTTATTTTTAATTTACCGAGCCTTTAGACGGGAGGAGTTTTGTACCTATTTGTGTGGTTTTTCTTACGACGTCCGGCATGTTTCTTAAAGTTTTATAACAGCTTAAACCTGTCTTTACTAGGAATTTAGATGTTATATATTTTATGCTTGTAGAAGTAGGTGCATGAAATTGAAATTTTTATTTGTATAGGATAGCAGTTTGACGTGTATTTAGAATATTAAAGAATAGAATCATTTCACCTATCCAATCCCTATTATTGTCATTTAACCTACAATCATCACATACATAAAATACCCCATTTCATTAGTGTCCTTTATTTGCGTGCTATTAAATTTATTGCTCACAATATTTTTATTAAATTAAATTTTGATTTTAGCATGCGATGAGGGATACTGGCAATGTACGTCAGGTCAGTGCATCTTGGAATCAGATAGGTGCAATGGCTACGATGACTGCAATGACGCTTCAGACGAGAACGATTGTCCTACCACATATAGACCCTTCGTCACCTACCCCCCACCGCAACCCGAGACGACGCAGCGACCCTACTATACGACTACTTCTGCCCCGTATTACCCGCCGTATGCGCCTAACAATCGTGGTAAGTTATTCCACACTTATTCGTATTCAAATTTCACCGACTTTAAATATATATAGATGCGTAATATTCGCCAATTCATTTTTACTCATTAAAAGGAAGCTTTTTACATAAAGCACATTAATGACATCAAAAAAACTTTTATCGATTTCATATACCATTTTGTTTTTTCCTCTGGTTATTTAACAATCATGATGTGATCATTATCGCTACTTCAAATTTGACTTCGTTAACCATTTTAAACGAAACTAGACAAAGCTATGAATACAAATCTAAGTAAAGGTTCATCGACAGTAGAATGCAAAAGAAACCAATGGCGTTGCGAGAACGGGCCATGTATAGAGTCGTACCAACGATGCGACGGTCACGTGGACTGTCCGCGAGATGGCAGTGATGAATTTGATTGTCCAGCTGGCAGTAAGAATCTACTAAGCGCCTTAACAACTCAGTGTATCCGATCTGAGTGGAGGAGAATTTTACGAACATGAGACGACTGTATTATATATGATACTCAGAATACAACCGTTATTTCTTTTGTTAATTTAATACAAACCGTATGTTCTTAAGATTCTCCTATTAAAAATATTAATCTAATAATCATTGAAGTTTATTTTATTAAGAAAAGGATCTTCAAAATACGATTAACGTGGGTTTGATAATCTCCTTGTATCTAACGGGTTTTAAATGCACTTGTACATAATAATATCAGCACTAATCACTAATAGGATTCAGGAAAGAGGATAAATGTTAATTTAAGAAAATGTAAATTTTGTGTGGATTCTTTAATATATTTTGATTTTTATTATACTTACGTTAACTTCTCCTTATTTATTTATCATCGAAGAATGTAAGGAATCCATCCAAAACTATTCTAACAAAACATGTATATAATAATCTAGGTAGGTAACATTAATTTAAGTATAGAGTTATATAATATAAATATGTAAATAAATGAGTGTAAACAGTACATGAGAAATTTTTGAAAATGATAAAGAGTAACAAATACTTAAATATAATTTCAAATTAAATTGTAATAATAACCATGCAAGTAGGAATAAGATTTGACATTTGCAAAAAATTCTCTTGTACTAAAAATGCTAACTTATAAATTTACAAGGTTGGCACGGAGCAACTTTTCTACAATTAATCAGTGTTTGGTTATCTAGTGTATGTTTATATTTCTAATGTTCTAAAAACGTAATTAACGTTGGATTATACCTATATGATACTAATCTTTTAATTTAAAATTTTATTTTTTTTTAGTACATCCATCCGAAAAATATGTTTTACCTATACAATTAAATATTGATGTTGTTAAAATAAAATATAAATGTATATCTATTGTTAAATTGCAATGGAAAATTTCATAACAAAAATATCCATAGTAAGAATACCTATGATGATTTTTTGAACCATTTGTAATTTTTAAATATTGGATTCATATTCTGAACATCCGAAATGCACTTGTATAGGAATAGAATAATAATTCAACATTATTTTCAGGTCCAGTCGCTTTGGATTTGAAGACCTACCCCTCAGAGCAAACAGTGAGAAACGGTAAAAACATTTTAATCGTATTAAATATTTTATGAAAATACTGAAAGATTCAATAAAACATTATTTTTAAGAAATCACACATATATAATATGTGATATTATGAAAATCGGAAAAAACAGAATCGGAACCGATTTTATTACTTATTACGAATATTATTAATTGCAAAATCTCAAGTTCTAAGCTAATAAAAATTGCAAATAAAAATCGAAAAGCTTGTATATACTACAAGGGAGCTTCAACGATATTACAGCAATGAAAGTACTTTTGTATTGCAGTCTTGTATTTGGATGCAATTATCGAATATTAGTAAGTAATTATAGTTCTTTATATAAATTATGCTAAACATTACTATTGAGTGTAAGTTGTATTAAATAAATCCGATCTTAATTAATCCGTCGTGGTTCATGTCTTCCGGAAAATCAAATTGAAAGATGTTTTATCATTGTGTATTTTGATTTGTAGCAAATGCTGTAAAAAGTAAGTTTTGGTATAAAAATGTTAATGCTCTATTTTAATTTATTTCGCATTTGCCTAGCGGACACTACAGCGGATGATTAGGTATTAAAATGATATATAACGTAATTAGGCTTCATCAAATCCTAACAGTGTAGTATAATGCCTATAGAACAAGATATTAATTTAATTGTTTCTTTCATGGTGGTGGTACAGCCAATTATGGTGAGTCAGGGTACTTCTAAATACCTAAAATGGGTGCTCATCTTGGGCTCAAACTAATGTTTGAATTTAACGGAATAACTTTGATTTTTATTTATTATGTTTGATTTAATTTTGGGAGTTTTTATAATACAATTTATTAAAAGCACACAATAACTTTTTAAGTATTGGACTAAAAAAATTACGCTGCATGAGTTTTGGGCAAATATAGCACTTTATTGGGATTTTTACTAATACAGCACATAATTGCGGGTTTTTGTGTGATCAGATAAAATCATGATTTAGGCTTTACTTACATCAGTTCATCGTCATAAAAGTATAGAATTTTGTTAACGTGTAGTTAACAATGTTAAATTGAATGTAACCAAACTGCGAAATATATATTATATTCAATAACAATTATTCGGGTATGTAACTGTTATTAAAATGCTTTTTGAATACATAATAGAATGTTTTTAATAAATAAAATTCGCAGTTTAGAGAACGGACAATTTTCATAGTAATTTGTGGATGCATCACTATCATCTTTTTCCATTCTATATATTTTTATATCTTAAAATATGTCTCGTCTTGTGAAGCTGGAACTGAATTAAGTAAATATCTTTTGGTTGATAAACTAATAAATAGTAGTAATATCATGAAAATTGTTAATGTATCTGCAAGTTATTACCAAAACATTTAAAATCACCACAAAAGTGACATTAATTTAGGGTATAGCTACACTCATTTCATAACAATTTTGCACACTAAGATTCTTTGAATACCTAATACATGAGTAAGTTTTAAGTTCACACATCAATAATATTGGGGGCGAAATACGATATTATTTAATTATTATATAATAAAAATAATAAATAATATTTTTAACATTTTATATACGAACGTTCGACCATGGAAAGAGTGAGTATATTGCGACAATCAGTGTTTGTATGATACGTTCTTCGAGCCTTGTTTATATGTCGCACAAAATATTTAGGATTAAAAAATATACATTTTCTTTTAAATACCTAATACGCTATTATTAATAAAACTAGTCCATAATTATGCTCATTTGTATTTACATATTTCAATTGGTATTAAAATTTACTTCATTTTATTTCAAATTTGATATTTTTTAACCATGGAATGCTGCATCGGGTCTGGGTGCATGGTATGGCATTTTCAGTTGTACTGAACATACTGGCATATTCTAGGAGGAGATGTAGTATTCTCATGCCGAGATGAAGGACCAGTGCGTGCGGCCGTAAGATGGGTTAGAGAGGGTGGCAGACCTTTGAAACCTGGCTCCATCGACAGAAACGGACGTCTTGAAATGAACCAAGTCACAGTAAGATATCTGAATACTTTTGAAATAGTCCATAGATCATTCGCTTTTCTATTGGAACTGATATGATATAAATTTTAATTACAGTCAGCGGACAGCGGTGTTTACATTTGCCAAGCTCCTAGATACTTGGGTATCCGAGGTGCCGAAATCAGAGTTGTACTCAATGTTGATAATGCACGTAAGTCTGATTTTATACGCCGACATATCAGAGCTGTGTTCTCTCTTTTTGTTATTCTCTTCAGTCTGGTTATAAAAAATAGAGATGCTATATCACATTATGTATTTTCAGCGGCAACATCCAGTCCACCGTTTTCTGCTTGTCAATCTTATCAAGCTACTTGCGGTAATGGTCAATGTATTCCAAAGACAGCGGTTTGTGACGGAAGATTTGACTGTAGTGATGGCTCAGACGAAGACGCGTGTAGTGAGTAAAAATGTCCTAAGTTTACAACAGTCATCAGCTTTGAATAAAGCTAGTCATTGATATTAAGCGAACTATATCACAATTTACAAGTCGAAGTGTGCTACACGAAGATACTTCGACATGTTGATTATAACTTAAAAGCTATACTATTATTTTTGTAAGAATCAAAAATTATGGAAAACTCGTTTCAATATATTTATGTTAATTGAAGTCTTCTAATAAATCTATTTATCTATCTTAAAATACCTATTTTCTGAAGGATACTAAGTTGTACTCAATACTCATTTACAGATCAAAATGGAATGTGTGAACCCAACCAATACCAATGTGCAAATCACAAATGCGTTCTCAAAACTTGGCTTTGCGACTCCGAAGACGACTGTGGTGACGGTTCCGACGAACAGAACTGTGGCCCTTCAGATCCTTCCCAGCAATGTAGTAGAGTGGAATACGCGTGTGCTACCAACAACCAGTGCATACCTAGAAGTTTCCACTGCGACGGCCAGAGCGATTGCTTTGATAAATCTGATGAACTCGGATGTGGTAAGATAGCCTTTCTTTATTACACGTTGGAACACTCCAATGCGTTTTGTATCTTTCATTAGTAATGTTTTCTTTTTACAAACGTACCTGACTTATTTTTGCAGCCCCCGTCCATGTCACACGTCCTCCAGCGCCAGCTAACGTTAGACTGAACCCTGGAGATACACTCACCTTGGTTTGCGAAGCCGTGGGTATGCCTACTCCGCTTATATCTTGGCGTTTGAACTGGGGTCATGTTCCCGAAAAATGTACATCAACCAGTGAAAACGGCATCGGAACCCTCACCTGTCCGGACATGCAGGTGAATAGAACAATATTTCTTTTTCCCTAAAATAATTTAATCAAAATTATTTATTAAACACAATAATATAATTTCATCTTTTAATTTCAGACGGATAACAGTGGTGCATACTCATGCGAAGCTATCAACAATAGAGGAACAGTGTTTGCGGCGCCCGATTCCATTGTCTATGTTAATAGATCAGAAGCTTTATGCCCAGCTGGATATTTCAACAGGTATTAAAATGAGCAAAGCTTTGATTTTAACTGTTTTTTTATTCACACTAAAAATATAATTATCAAATAATATTTTGTTCATTTTATATGCTTTTTAAACACTTCCAGCGAAGCGCGGTCACAAAACGAATGCATCCGCTGTTTCTGCTTCGGCGAATCAACCACTTGCAAGAGTGCTGATCTCTTTACATACAATATGCCCACACCCCTCGGTGAAGGTGGCACAAGGCTTGTCGGGGTCAAACAAACATACAACGGTGACGTACAAATTGATAAGCAACAACCTATCTACGATCAATTTTATTATCAGCCGCTAAGAAATGGAGCCACCGTAAGTTTGAATATAATAAAATTCAAATTAATATCCCTAAGTATAATTATCTTTTAACTTACACCTTTTTTCACCAGGTAACGCAAGTGTCAAATTTCAACGATGTTTGGTCAAGAAACATCGACACACACCCTTACCTAACTCTGCCAGAAACATATAATGGAAACCAACTAACATCATATGGCGGTCACATTAAATACAAATTATCGCCTCACAATCCACAACCCTATGGCCCCGATGACAAAGTTCCTGACATTATTATTATGGTATGTTCAATTATATTTTAACCCAAGTATAAGAAGAATATGATGTAATTTAACGAAAACTGGTGATAGGATGATAAGTCATTTAGTAATGTGGTCTTCTTTATTTTAGGGTAAATACCAAAACCTCATCCACGAAAACCGAGGTGACCGCTTCTATGTAGACGCACGCTTGACACCTGATAATTGGATGAAACCAACTTCTCGCGGCTTGGAACCAGCGTCCCGGGAAGACATTATGATGGCGTAAGTATAAAATACTTTAGCAATGATATATAATAAGAACGGTGTTATAAAATGTGATTTGCTTATGAGTCTACCTCTATAATGAACATATATTTGTTTTAGTTTGGACGACATAGAAATGATTCTTCTCCGCGCTGATCTCAATAATGCCGGTGTGAATATATCCGAATTTACGATGGAATCCGCCCAACATATCAACGTAGGCCTTGGAGCTGCTAGCCTTGTTGAGGAATGTTCTTGTCCACCAGGTTACGAAGGCCTTTCTTGTCAGGTAATATTCAACTAAACTATATTACAAATATAGTTCAAGCACTATAGGAAACCAAACTAAATTTCAAAATTGTTTTATTTGTATCAGAAATGCGCATCTGGATACACACGTGAAAGTTCCGGCGCCTGGCTTGGATCTTGTGTTCGCAAGCGTGCCTGCCCACCGGGTACATACGGAGACCCCAACAGTGGCGGGGACTGCAGACCGTGCCCTTGCCCACTCACTAACAGGGAGAACCAATTTGCAAGAACCTGCTCACTCGGACCCAGCGGCGTTGTTATTTGTGATTGTAACCCAGGGTTGGTAAAATTTCCTAAACACATATTATCCAACTATACAACAAATTTCACTTACCTTGCTTGGTTTTCAGCACGATAACGTTACAAACCCATTTAATAGCTATATAATATATAAGTCAGTATTATAATAGCATAATATTTTTATTTCTAGCTACGAAGGAAATGACTGCAGTCGCTGTGCCCCCAACTATTATGGCAATCCATTGATACCTGGTGACTCATGTAAACCGAAACCTTCAGATAACTGTAACGCCTTAGGAACAGCGCAAGTACGATTGCCAGACGAGTGTGTCTGCAAGGATAATGTCCAAGGAAGATACTGTGACCAATGCAAGGCTGGAACTTTCTTCCTTTCTAAAGACTCTAGGTAGGGTTTACTATTTAGTTATAGTTTTTTTATATATGTGAGGAATTAGAAAGTATTGGAAAAAAAAGCCAGTTGAAAGTCTACTGTTGCGAGTATTCATAAAAATTTCTGTAGGACATTAAATATTGGTATTTCAGATATGGATGCGCATCATGCTTCTGCTCAGGAGTTTCCCAACAGTGCATGAGCAGCAAGTTGCGTAGGAAAACAACAACAGTTCGTTTCAACGTGCCTCAAATCATTGACCAAGTGAAATTATACAAGAGCGCGCCATTCGGCTCCGGCGGCTCAGTGCGATACAATGCGCCAATTGAAACGGATGTGCAGCCTGAATTATACGGAGGAGAAATTACTCTCAGCAGCTTCGATAGGTCTCAACCTTCAATATACTACTGGAGCCTTCCCATAAGGTATTATTAATTTTCTTTAAAATATCTACAAATAATACATTGTAATCGTATTTATTAATTCTTACACATCTTTTTTCAACAGTTTCGCTGGTGACAAAGTAACATCTTACGGTGGTTTCCTGAATTACGAACTACGTCATGTACCAACCCCAGGCGGACAAGGCTCTAGAAACAACGCTGCTGATGTACAACTTATTAGTGTAAGTAAAAATATATTTTTTGTGTTAATATAATTGATAACTCAAAAAAAACCATTGTTGTTTATACATTTATTACAGCCTGCAATTAATCCAATTGATCTTTACAGGATAACAGCCTGACCTTCAACTACTTCGGAAACTTCGTGCCGGACAGTGAAGGTTACTTAAACGCTACTGTACAATTCTTGGAAAAGGGATGGCAAAGGTAAATGTTTTATTTGATATATTCTTATTTAACGTGAAATATTCTCCAGTAAAGTAGAATTATTGATTTTGAATGACGATTTCACAGGCCCGATGGTAAGGAAGTTTCGCGGGAACATTTCCTTCTTGCTCTAGCCGACGTGAAAACCATTTTAATCAAGGCTACATATACAACCAACACCGAGCTAGCTTCTATTGCCAGTGCTAGTATTGAAACTGCAGAACCCGGTGGCACCGGACCATTGGCACAACATGTGGAAGAATGCGTTTGCCCAGGAGGCTATGTGGGAACATCCTGTGAAGATTGTGCTCCTGGTTATACTAGGTTAGTTCATATTAGTACTTAAACATTTTTTTCTCAATCTTAGATATATTCAACCTGTAACCTTTTAAACTATAATGGTTTGATATTATTAAAAGTATGGCACTCTCTTTTAGGATATCGAGTGGATTGTATTTGGAGCATTGTGGAGCTTGCGATTGCAATGGACACTCTAACATGTGCCACCCTGAAACTGGTGTTTGCTACGTAAGTTTACTACCTATTTTCTCTCTTTAATTTTCTGGATTTCTAAGTAGACTTTAATGTTTAGCTCGATATAAATCTAAAACTGGTAACAAAGTGATATTTATTTATTCTATTTAGACCGCTGTAATGTTTTGTAAGTCAAATTATTCAGCGTATGAAGTTGAACTGCATTACGCTATACATTCTAACTTTTTTTCACTTCCAAAATCTTTTAGGATTGTGCTCATAACACAGCCGGAGCTAATTGCGAGATGTGTAAAGATGGATACGAGAGAGATATTTATAACAACTGTGTCCAACGCTCTCCCAGCACACAAACGCCATGCAAGTGAGTAATTTAATCTATTAACGGAACAAATGTAAAACTTTTTTTCATACTTTTTTGAAATTTTTATTTTTTATTTTCATAGTTGCGACCCACGTGGCGAGGAAATACCCTGCGATTCTTCTGGCTACTGCTCATGCAAACAAAACGTAGAGGGAGAATCTTGTGACCGTTGCCGAGCTGGCACCTTTGGTCTGGACGGAGCAAATCCCGTTGGATGCTTGAACTGTTACTGTTCTGGAGTCACCAGTAACTGTCATGAGGTAGAATATTCCCTTAGGCTAAGTTCATGACGCTTTAACTATTTATGTCAGGCTTCTAATATAACTTGTAATGGTCTGTTTTGTTACCGAAAAGTTAAATTTAAATGTTTTAGGCGAGCCACTATACAAGAATACCAATAGCAGCACCTATATTCGGAGAAAACTACGGCGGATACACCCTTACTGACTTAAATGGAGAGCAAGTGATCAACGATCACTTTGTACCAGCACCAGATGAAAGCGAACTCATGTACATCTTTTCGTTCTTGCCACAAGGCGAATTATACTGGTCCTTACCTGTATTCCCAGGTAAAACATAAGTTTAAGTACAATATAAAATCAACGTTACACATCTATTCATTTTAATTTTCGAAACGTATTTTATTCTTATCGTAAACTAGCTGAGCTCCGCAGTTTCACCCGCGTATACATCCCGTTCCCGTAGGATTTTCGGGATAAAAACTATCCTATGTCATTCCTGGGGTCTCAAAGTATCTCTGTACAAAATTTCATCCAAATCGGTCCTGTAGTTTCGGAGCCTATTCATTACAACCAAACAAACAAAGTTTTCCTCTTTATAATATTAGTATAGATTAAAATCCTCCTTGTTTCAACAGGAAACCGAGTCTTATCTTACGGTGGTGTTCTTTCAATGACTCAAAAGTTCCAAACTGGCGGTTATCCTGAAGAATCTGAACCTGGCACTGATGTTGTACTTATTGGCGACCAAATATCTGTTTACTGGTCGAATCCATCACCAATTAAATCTGGAGAAGCATTTGTAAGAATTCCTTTGTAACTTTCAGATTTGTTTGTCCCAGGTATTTTAATCATACTATATTTTAAATAAATTTTGTAGACTTACCAAGTACCTCTTCGTGAAGACAACTGGTTTATCCTAAATTCTGCGACACCGGCAAGCCGCCACAACTTTATGGGAGTGTTGAAAAATCTTCGCCGAGTTTTAGTGCGAGCTACTCTCTCAGAAAGAATCACATCCACGGCCATTGCCGATGTGTCCATGGACACCGCCGCGGAAAGCTATGACTCGACTTCACCAGTCGCTAAAGGCGTTGAGGCAAGTTATATTATATATTTTATTTTATATAATATGAGAATGAAATGAGAAAATATGTAATAATTAATAATTAAAAATAACAATTTTTCTAATTATTTCTTTCTGCTCTTTAGGTCTGCATGTGTCCAGAAGGCTATAGAGGCACAAGCTGTGAGTCTTGCGCAACCGGATACTACAAAGACCAGAATGGTTATTGCAAACAATGCAACTGTAATGGCCATGATTGCCAATTAAATGCCTATGATGAAGTCATCTGTAATTGTAGGCCTCCGCTTACAGGACCTGATTGTTCAAGTGTTGGTAAGTTCAACCATTTATAAGCAGAATAGAATGTGTTTTAAAATTTACAATAAGAGGTTATATTGAGTTTCTCTATTGGTACTACTTAGAGTTAAAAATCAAATTAAGTTCTTCCTGATAACATTTATCACGTAGCTAACAAAATTTGATCAAAATTCTAAACTATAACAATAACATAGGCCTGATCATGGAACTTCATCCAACCATTCACGGCGACCACCACAACTCCACTCTAGTTGGAGTTACCTTTACTTGCAAATATCGAGCTCCAGAGCCGTTGACTATTAAATTTTTCCATGATGGAGTTGAAGTAGGAACGGCAAAGTTATATAATGAATCAACTCTTCAAAATGACGGCTGGCGATCAGAACATAGTTGGCATACTATGTGGAACACGAGGCGACAAGGCGATACTTATGAATGCCGAACATTCACTAAGGGGGGATTTACTCTTGGGGTTCTTACTACCACGCTACCAGAGAAAGGTAGACTGAAAGTTATGCCGTGTCTGTCTTGTACACCATGCTTCAATAATGTTCATGATTTTTAACCCATCTTTATCATTTAATAACCAAATATCGTTGTTAAAACGTCTAGTCTTGTTTTGTTTGTAACAGTGTTGCATAGTAAAAGAATTACTTATGTACAAATTGTTATATGTTTTGTCGCTCGAATTGTTATTTTTGTTAAGTCGTTGTGAAGATACGTTGTAATATATTTTTGATAGGTTGATTGATATCTCCTGGATTTAAATTAATACATTCATATAAATAATTAATTATGTGTTACCTGTAAAATAGTACCACATTTCAATTTCCATTACTTTTTTGTCCAAAAAATTTAGAGTATTAATTTTTTGAAGGATGTTATAATTGATGGTTTTGTTTAAATATATCTTAAATATTTTTTCCTCAACAGAAGGCGAAAACAGTGTTGATCAAACCACACGACCACCTCTACCGCAGAGCACGGTAGTAGTGAGGATTACTAGCCCCACAATTAAGATTCAGGAAGTGGGTAGTACAGTGAACTTCACTTGCCAAGCTCAAAGCCGTATGGTACAAAGACCGCTACAAATCTCATGGTCTAAAGCTGACGGATATCTGCCACAGGATAGAATTCAAATTGATCAAAATAACGGATTACTTCTTATAACTAACCTTCAAATCTCCGACAGCGGTAAATACATCTGTCAAACAAGTGATGGAATATCCACCGCTCAAGCTATTGCTACACTCAAAGTTCCTGGTAAGTTTTGTGCTGCTCAATGGAAATAAATATAATTTAATATTGATTTATAAGAACATTGTAAATTTAACTTTTGTTTATATGCTTCACTATGGATTAGTTGTCCCGGAACGAGTGTTTTATGCGAAAGGTAAAGTGAGACTTACTAGAAGAAATCTATCGATAATTTCATTATAGAATAATGTAAATAATCAATTTAAATTTAAAAAATAGATATTCTGCAATTTTATAAATACTTATATTTTTAACAGGAAACGACATGACCCTTCCTACGGTAGCAATAAGCCCGTCCATCAAGGAGTACTATGAGGGAGACAGAATTGAACTGACTTGCTCCACAACCGGTAACCCCGCCCCAAGGATCACTTGGCTGAGAGGTGGTAATCGGCCTCTGCCTAGGATGACTGAAACCTATGACGCCCTTCTGATAATTGAAAGCGCAAGAGTTGAAGATTCTGGTGAATATAGGTAAACTTCGAAACTTTATTGTTTTATACTGTTTTTTTATTATTCTTCCATTTTATTCACATAGTCATATGGTACACACTATTTAGAAACAAATATGCATTACCATTGACACAAACATTGATAAAGTGATACAGAGACAGATGAGTGCAAGAAGAATAACAAATTCTTAATAATATTATAAATGTGAAAGTTTGCATTACTGCGCGTCAAGCCGCACCTAATTGTGCATGCTATTAGCGGGATTAGATGGTAGGCTCCTTTTATCTCGGAATTCCCACGGGACCGGGAAAAACGCGGGTGCAACTGCACGGCGTGGCTGGTTATCAATAGTTACGCAAAATACAAAACGATTCTAATCCACATTTTCTGTGGTACTAATTTCAGATGTATCGCATCCAATGTAGCTGGTTCAACAGACAGGACGGCAGTTATTACGGTTCGATCACGACCATCCTGGCCGTCTCAAAATAAACTGACTGTATCATTACTATCGCCTACTGTCGATGAAGGACAAAGCATCAAGATTGTGTGCACTGGCACTACTACCGTACCCGCTGGAGGTATTGACTGGGTTAGGTACGTACGAATAACATAGTTTACAATATTACTACAAATCTTGGATTTTGTTATGAAACTCCTCTATTAAACATAGATTTGACATCTATCACCTGATAAAATATTGAACTAAATTGAATGTTAAATTTTTATTTCTATTACAGAGATGACGGTACCGCATTCTTACCAAACGTGCGTGCTGACAATGGCGTTTTGTATGTTGATTATGCGCGTCTTGAGAATGCAGGAATTTACATCTGTCAATCATCATCTCCAGACGTTATTCCTAAATCAATTGTCCTCTCTGTCACTCCTCAATATACACCTTCTCCATCAGAAGTGTCGAACATCACTGTTTCTGTTGATCACCTGAAGATACCTACAGGTGGAAGCGGAACAATTGATTGTACACCTCAAGGATATCCTCTGCCAATAATCAAATGGTCTAAGGTACAGAAAAACTTGTCTCGATGAAAGTTGAATTCTTTAGCTAAAGGCTTTACACAATATGGTATATTTGTCTTTAAAATCCTACTATCTTAAAGTAAAACCTCCAGTGAAATGATTATTATAATATGTTATTTATTAATAGCGATATAAATTCGATTGTCCTAAATATTTTTGCAGTACCAAGACTCATTTGGCGCCGAAACTAGCCAACGTGACACAACTCTTGTGATCAGCAATGCTCAAGACAGCGATCAAGGTTACTATATGTGCGAAGGAACCGTAGATGACAAGCCCGTTGCCATCAACTATGTATACGTAGAAATTGAAAGTAAGTAATTATCATTCCAGGAAAAAATATTAAATTTGAATTTAAATTTATTCCTTCTTTTTTTTTAATAATTTAGAACGTGAAGCTCCTCGAGTTGAAATTTATCCGCCCGGAGAGAACTCAGTCACATTGGGTAGTCAACATCAAATTATGTGCCGTGTAATGGGTGGTATTCCTACCCCTGTCGTCACTTGGGACAAGAACAGAGGAAGACAGTTATCTCCACATGTTCAGATACTCCAAAACAACGTGCTCAGGTTTGTAATTTAAATGTATTTTTATTTGATAGATCTTATATATTTTCAAGCCAACCTTCAAAAGTTTTTGGGACATGTACCGCAACAAGTAAAAGTAATAACAATTTCTACAAGGCTTTTTTAATAATTATAATATATTTATTGATCATGAACTCTTTAAAATAAAAGCGCGTCGTGCGGAAGGCAATGTCAGCAGTTCTTTTGAAACACGATTTTTTTACAGTTTCCAAACAATCGAAGTGAATGATGAAGGCACATACACATGTACGGCTACGAATGAAGCTGGTTCCTCGAGTGCTAGCGCCATTGTTAAAGTTAGATCACCTCCAGAAATAACATTGACGCCTAACAATTATGTGTCAGCTATAAAAGGCGAAAGAGTAGATATTGAATGCAGAGCGGATGGCTATCCGGAACCCATTGTTTCTATCAAATGTAAGTTCTGGTATTTAATAATAAATTTTAACTGAGTTAAAGGCTACTAAAATTTATGAATGCTATAATATTTACCTGTATTGAAAAGTTAGTGTCAATGCAACGCAATTCATTAGTTTTTCTGAATAAATTTGTTATGAGTTAAAATACCTATCAATATTGCGCATAGCAACTCAGTTTTCTTGACAGCGGTGACGAACTGTCAATTCCAATTGACATTCCAATTTCGCGTATTAGGCGCGAAAAAATGGAAATCTAAAAAGTTTAAATAAATTTCTTTATTTACGAACATTATTTTTTATAAATGTAGAAGTCCTATACCTTCCATTGTATTGTCCTAATGTGGTAATCCCAATTATTAAAATAAATGGTGGTAATTCGCCTGAAGTACAAAAATATTCAAATAAGTAATTAAGTAGGTTCCTATTTATATACAATCCACAAGGAAGAATCCAATAACCTAAAGGTGCCTATAGAAACAATTTATTTACTTTTACAATTTTCGTTCACAACGCAGTTAAATCAATTTTATTTGTTATTCATAGCCACAGTAGTTACCTGCATTTAAAAAAATATAACAGTTTTGAAACATATTTTTAATTGTGAGTTTTGATACCTTATCAATGATGTTCTTTCAAAATATAAAAGCTTATTTTATAGTTAACACTTGCTTGGTCCTCTAGATAGTTCCAATAAGGTAATTGTAGTATCATAAGGTTAATACTGATGGCAAGTAATTGTTACTAAAGCACACCATATGCGAACAGGCTGATGTGTATGGTGATATTTTGAAATTGTAGTAATATGTTGTTGATCAATTTATTAAAACTCAACTTATTATAATACCACCATCAAAGACTTAATTATAATTCATTTTTATAATTATTATGATTCACTTATATAAACCTGGTGCTTGATTTTGAGTACATCAAAATTTAGAACCGAACAAAATTTAGAATGTGAAATTGTACAATAAATATTAAAGTTTAAATATTAATACAGAAGGCAAGACTTTGGAAATTGATTTTACTTAAGAAATTGAGTTATATTTTTTTATAACCATCATAAGATCTTTTGATATTTACTTAAATTAATTGTTTAATTTTAGCTAAGAGTGATTACCGTGAATTGGTGCCACCCTCACCAAGAATCGCAGTATTTTCCATACCCTCTGTAAGTGAAAGGGATGAAGGTGACTACATCTGTACCGCCAGCTCTGTGGCTGGTATTGTGTCTGATGAATTTGCTATTCGAGTCGACCGAGGAGATGGAGGATTTGGTGATGTTGGTGAGTAAAATGAAATAAACTTATTTGTGAGGCTTGTGGTTACATAGATGTTAGTTCTAAATGATATATTATTTTAATTAGAATTTCTAGACGTTTTCTAGTCTTTATGTCAATAATCTAGACACAATTGTCACAAAAGACACAGACACCCCTATTTACATATTTGAATTTGTGCAAGTAAAGTAGTAATATTATACAAAATATCTCTTGATGCACTCCAAATGCTAAGTCTGTTATACAAAATCAAAAAGACTTAATTTAAGTGCCAAATGACAAACTTCCACTCAAGTATCACCTCTGAACAAGTTTATAAGGCACTGTATGTTGTTACAACTCATTGTATTGTTTGTGAATACAAGTGAAAGTGTCAAAATACAAAGCATTCATGAATTTACTGAATTAAAGACATATATTTTTTAAATGTTCTAACAGAGGGCAGTGGAGAGGATGAATTCAATCCAGGATACCCAGATATTTACGATAACAGGCCAGGTGATATGGTTGTGATAGAAGGCCAAAGAAGTCTGATTAGGTGAGACATCAAAAGCATATCAGTAAGAAGCTCATATAAGAAGGATAAAACTAATTAATATTTTTTTTTATAGTTGCAATACTTCAAATGACTTCAAGGTAATTTGGGGAAGAGCAGATAGACGCCCTCTTCAATACAATGCAAGACAGCTCGGATCCGATCTTATTATTTACAATGTGAGTATTATTTTTGCAAACTTGAATTTAAAAAGTACTTTCCTTGGTAATGTGAACTATTTTTACACATAATATTATCCAGATACCTATATTAAAAGATTCTATATGATAAAATAACATCTTAAAGCCTTCATATTTCTAATAATAAATTATTTAAATAACATGATGGGCTGTAAGTGACAGACACATTCTCTAGCCCTACCAACTCTCTATGCAAAGTTCCTCATATAATAAAAATCATTAATTACAATAATTGTGTAACTAATCAATGTCCAAATTGTTTATAGACCTCCAAAGCTGATGCGGGTAGATACGAATGTACCGTCATAAACCAACGTACACAAGAAGTGCAAGAGTCAGTGTACACAAGTCTGCAAGTCATGGCGGCGCCGAGGATAACCTTGAGACCACCCACGCAGACCGTGCATCCCGGGCAATCTCCTACAGTTGAATGTGTGGTTGAAGGAGATGATATTTTGAGCATCACCTGGAAACCCATTGATACCGTACCATCCAGGTAAGTGTGGTGCCATTTTAGAAAATGTTTTTAGATTTTTTTATTTGTATGAATAGAAAAAAAACATGTGAAAGCGCATAGAACAAATACATACATAAGTCGCAATGCAAAAAGTATAGTAGAAGTATGAAGTATGTTAAACATAGTTAAATTATACTCGATAGACTGTATTGTCACTTCTTGATGGAAATGCATTTTATACTATTTTATAGAATTGAAACTATTTTTTACACTATTTCCACTTTTATTTATAAACTTTATTAAATTTACAACCGGTTTCGAACAATCATACCTGACGATGATTGTTCGAAACCGGTTGTAAATTTAATAAAGTTTATAAATAAAAGTGGAAATAGTGTAAAAAATAGTTTCAATTCTATAAAATAGTATAGTTAAATTACTTTTGCAAAATCTATACATATAATAAAAGAGTAACCGAACCATTTCTGTACATTGAATATTTTTCAAAAAGAGTGATTGGTATGTAATATGTATGTTCCACAGATACCAAAACCATGGTTAGAAATTTTTTTTTCTGTTTGTCTGTTTGTCTGTTTATCTGTTTGTCTGTTTGTCTGTTTGTCTGTTTGTCTGTTTGTCTGTTTATCTGTTTGTATGTTCGTCAATCACGTAATAACCACTGGGTAGATTTTGATAAAATTTCACATGCTGATAGACCGATATTAGGTTCAACTTATAGGCTACATTTTATTTGAAAAAAATATTTTTAAGGGTGACTCTCCATACATGTAATCGGAGGGTAAAAAAATAAATTCGCTAATACATCATTAAATGAGATATCATTGCATAGGTATTTGAAAATAAAATAGAGGTTTCTAAATGCGTTTTTTGCTAAAATAAATATTTTTTGAGATATACGCTTCTAAAGTTGTAAATGTGTTATACCACGTGACAATATGAGATTTTGGTTGAGTTGCGGACATGCCTTTTTATACTTTAACGTATACGTTAAGAGAATAAAAGGCATGTCTATAGGTTAAGACAATAAAAACGCGTAATAAATTCTTAAAAACCTTCAAAAAATAACTAACTCTCCGCCCGCGGCTTCGTTCGCGTGGGCTAAAATTTTCTGTATTTTGAAGAGGTGCACATACTGTCAGATTTTGGTCAAACCTATTTCTATAGAAAATTATAAAAAAAAACTACAGACATGCGCATATATCAGCGGTCATGCGACCGTAATTACTTTGACTTTTGTTGTGCGCCTCTACAAAATAAAGAAATTAGTAGCCCACGCGTGCGAAGCCGCGGGCGGAAAGCTAGTAGCCAATAAAATATAATTAATACTTTTATTAAATAATGATTTTTTAAACTATGATATAGTTTGTACCCATCTCCCACTCTTTAGCCAGTGTGGATATCGGCTTTAACATAAAACAATAATGAATTTTACACCTAAACCTAAAAACAAAAAAAAAAAAACCCACTCAGTAGTTTTTTTTTTTTAGTTTATCACATTCTTATAATATACAGAAAGGCGTGGCCGGGAGATACCATTTTATGATAAAATCGTTAATGAGAATTTTTGCCCACAGCCGTGTTGAGATGAGGGATTCCACTTTAATATTCCGTCAAATAGAAGTGGAGGACGCTGGAAAGTATGAATGCTTTGCTATGAACAGAGTCGCAAACGCAACAGCCATAGCTGAAGTCAAAGTCAACGGTAATATTGTTAAATTACTTGAAAATTTGCCTGATAAAGCACGTAGTAACACAACTAAACGTCCTCGCAGAACGAAGTAATAAATATAAGTAACGCATACTGATAATAAGTCTGTCATCAGTTGGTCTTTTATTATTTTAATCCTAACTTATTAAACTACATGCTATACATCATATCCCATTAACCTTTCTATCTACGAGGACTAAAAATAATTAAATAAAATCATCAAAACACGGTACAAAATTGGTAGAGCTTCACACTCAATGTAAAGCACAACGTAAATACGTGCAAATTATTTTCCATTATGTTAATATTCATTTCATAATTCACTACCGAGTTTCAGTTAAGAGCTTTTTCACTGAATGCTTGAATGAGGGTACTTGATTGCATGTTATAATCTGATAGAAGAGATGGATCGCGCGCCTTCGGAGTCGCATGATAACGAGCAATTCGCGCATGTCGGGGCCGCTGTGCACCTCAGCTGCAACGTGACCCAGCCCGGCCTGAGGATCAGATGGACCAAGGACGGCAGGACCTTGCCAAACTCGATATCCAAGAAGAAAGACGGCTCACTTTTCATAAGACTTGCCCAAAAATCTGACAGCGGTCGTTACGTTTGTATCATTTGGGATGCGTACGGACGACAAACTAGCAATTACATCAACCTCCATATTGAGGGTCAGTGAACGTCCCTAGTTTATATGTAGTGGTTGGGTTTGGTCGCCATAGCGTTTTCTGTCCGCTTTATTGTTACAAATTTGAAACTTTTCGCATGTATTACTCTTTCTATCTCGCTGTCCTGTCCTATAACTCTTTGTACCGTCTTACAACTTTTCTTCGTTACTCTTTTAGCTGTGCTAGCGTAGTTTTATTTTATAAGCAATAACGATTAAGTATATGTTAAATTATCAATAGTTGGTAATATATTTTTTTACACAAAGGTATGGAATGCTTGGTATCCCAGTTTCGTTGTTATGACGGAAGTGGTTGTATAGATGACGACCTCTATTGCGATGGATACAGAGATTGTTTCGACTCTAGTGATGAAATTAACTGCACATTAAGAGAAAAGCGTCTTTTAAAATCGCACTCGGATCATCGCCAAAACTCTGGTAATTGAAAAAGGGTGTAAGGGACATGCTATGTGTTTAAGGGTGTTTACGTCCTTATGGGTAATATTGTGAAAGTTCGTTTTCCTATGGCTGGTGAATATTATCCAAACTGCAAGAACCAAATCTTGATATAATTACATTTTGTGCTGTCCTTATATTTTAGATTTGTTATACATCCTATGCCTATGTCTTGAAGTGCATCGGCTAGTGTTACGTGGTTTTGTCCTACTTATTTATGATTATAATTATAGGTAATGGATCGTATTGGTTCCTTCGCTTTGCATGATCTCTTAATGTTTCATATTATGGTGTTTTATTTATGTATGTTATGTCTCTTTCTATGTCAATTAAATGTAAGAGTAAAAAGACAGGTAAGTATTTGCACGCTCTTTGTTCACTTTTATCAATATTATTGTTCATATATAATTTCCTTATTATAAAGATAATGGTAATGAAGGGTATATATACCAAATTAAGGAAGCCAAACCTTAGATTATCGTAATGTGTCGTTATTCTGGTAAATAATACCCTTTTAGTGTTGGTTTCCTTATAAGGTATTATAAAATTTTTGTTTGTGTAACGCTGGTGCATGGTGGCGAATTTGTTTAATATTATCTTGGATCTTAGATATTCCTAATTAATTATTTATACAGAAACACAATTGATAAAATTTAATGATATTTAAGGAAACCGAGATGAAGTACCAGCATTGGTTGGAATCGATCAGCCTCGACGAGCCTTTAGAGTTGGTGAAAAAGTTGAAGTGCTCTGCAGAGCTAGATCTCGTGACATCAAAGTATCATGGGAAAGATTCAGAACCAACCAGTTCGTGCAAACGAGGGTATATATAATATAAACTAAAAACATTTTTTGAGATTTTATTTAAAGTTAATTATTCAATTCCAAATTTTATAGATTTAAAGTCTTTTTCACACTACTTCCACATTTATTAATAAACTTTTAAATTTACAACCGGTTTCGAACAATCGTAATCGGGTAGTAAACAAATCATATAAAATACAATTTTGTGGGTAGGAAGATATGTCACAGTATAGATAATTTTCAATTTAATTCTATAAATTTTATAAAATGTATTTCCATACAGAAGTGACAATACAGTCTATTAAGAATTCTTAATATCATTCCATTCTTATACAGATCTATGGTGATGGGGCTCTGCTAGTGATACCAAATGTGGAGCAGTCTGACGCTGGCTTGTACAGGTGCAACGGAATGAACCGCTACGGACAAACATCCTCCGAAGATTTTACACTTGAAGTCATACCAGGTATATAATAAATATAATTAAATCGCAGTAATGTTGGTAGAAATTCTCCAGTAACCAGAATATGTAACAATTTCAATGACATTAGTAAGTCTCTGGTTGGACTTATCGATATTAATTGTGATTCATCTTCCGTTTTTCGTAATAAAATTCATAGTTTCTTATTAGGTTCAAATAATAACACACAAAAATGATGTTAACTATTTATTTTTTTCTTCTGTTTTTTTTTTAATGTTATTTTAATTTAAATGGTATGGCTAATAAATAAATAAATAAATTAACTAATAGTCAACTTCAACACTTATATTTGTTTCATAACTGTTTTTAATGTATTTTTAGTGTCTGATACGCAATCCTACCCGATAAACGATGGTGAGACTATGTACACGGCTCGCTTAGGCGACACGATCGATCTACCTTGCAATACTAATCTTGAAGAACCTGTCTCGATTGAATGGAGGCGAGAATTCTCACCGCTACCGCCTGGCGTTAAACCCTATGAGGTATGCAAAGATTGAACAAACAAACGAAAAAATAAATATTCCTAGTCATTTAACACAACGCCATCTAGTCCTAAACTAAGCAAAGCTTGTAGTATGGCAACTAGATAGCTGATAAACATACTTTTTTTTTTGTAAATACATACATACTATAGATAAATTAAGACCCAGACAGTAAATTACAATGTTCATCAGATCAAATTTTGTACTCGTAGGGATCGAACCCTCACCCTCCGGCGCAATAGACCATTGCTGTATCCACTGCGCCAATCGTCTAACCAAAAAGGGTATTGAATAATATTAATAAAATGTTTGCTTACAGCGCATTCTTCACTTGGACAGTGTATCTGAAGCCGATGCTGGAACATACGTCTGCCGTATCAGGAACAATGTAGCTCGCATAGAAACCAAGGCGACTCTCCGTGTGATAGGCATCGTGCCCAAATTCAACGGCGATGGTTGGCTGACACTACCTACTCTGAAGGACGCTTATATGCAATTCGAAATTGAAATTTCATTTAAACCTGCCGGTAAGGAATTATATTTATACTAGCTGCGTCCCAGGGCTTCGCTCCCATGGGAATATCGGGATGATATATAGCCTATAGCCTTCCTCGATAAATGGGCTATCTAACACTAAAAAAAATTTTAGAACCGGACCAGTAGTTCCTGAGATTAGAGCGTTTAAACAAACAAACTCTTCAGCTTTATAATATTAGTGAAAAGCAAAAGTTTATAACTAGCTGTTCCACAGGGCTTCGCTTCCGTAGCATAATGTCATTATGTCGCTCAGTCTGACAGTGAAAGAATTTTTGAAATTGTTCCAGTAGTTTTTGTGTGGAAACATTACAAACATAATTCCTTCTTATAACATTAGTATGGATAATAAATAATGTGTCAATAATATTTTTTTCAGACGCAAATGGTATTATATTGTATAACAGCCAAAAGGAAGACGGATCTGGTCACTACCTAGCCTTAGAGTTAGTGGACGGTGTGCCGCAATTCACACTTAAGTTCGATGCTGCTGATGCTCTCGTTACCAGAGGAGACAGGCCCTTACAACTCAATGCTTGGCATACAGTCAGACTAAGGCGTAGTGGCTCTAAAGGTAAATATCTAATAGAGTATTTTGATTGCCACCTAAATTTCATATAGTCCTACCCAAGAAATGTTTGATATAATTATTGTAATAATGAAACAATTGAAGTAGTTACCAATTTCCATACCATTAAGTTATAAGTTAATACCTTGTTCCTATAAATACAAAACGTGTCGTTTTACTTACGGACAGTATCTATAATAAACGTGGCGTTAAGATGACTACCTAAACTTGGTTCCGATTGGTCGATTATAACCGCTCGTTAATGAAAATTATTCGTATCTGTTATAATTCTCATCCCATTCTCTTTTTAATGCGAAATACTGCTTATAATAAACATTTTTCTAAATAAACTAATTTCTCTTATTTTCTTCTAGTTACTATGGATGTTGATAACACTGGACCTTTCTCCGCTGAATCTTCCGTCCAATACCAAATTTTGGACCTGTACGCACCATTGTATATCGGAAATGCTCCTCAACAAAGACCGTTAGAATTGCAATCAGCTCCTGGGTACGTTAATTTTAAATCTACACAATTACTATAAAGCGTGTATTGAATTTTAAATATCCTAATCAACATAAAGGTTAACTTTTATAAATGTGTATAAATTTCAGATTCGTCGGATGCGTGAGCATGTTGATACTTGGAAAGGAAGAAAAGAACATAATGGCAGACAGTCTAAGCAAATACAATGTTTACGACTGTGATTCATGTACACCTAACCTCTGCCGAAATAATGGAGTCTGTCAGGTGGGGCTACTTACGAGTACATTTTTTTTGTCTTTTTTTTATTATGGTGCATAGAATATATTGTAATTTCGAGTGAGCTTTCAATATTTTACAGGACATTCAAAACATTATACTAAACACGTAAAAAAAGATGCAGAGGTCTCAAAGTCAAAGTTGTTTTAGATTTACGCTTAGTAGGATATTGTAGTGTGTAAAATTATTATGATGTACATATTCATTAAATATGAACTCTTGACGTCACACCCCTTCGTAAACAGGGTAGTTTAATTTACAAAACGTTCTACACCCTTGTATTTCAACTGTTTAGGTACAAATTCTGAATTTTCTGTAAAAATATTAAAGGCTACCTTGAAATATTTTTTTATCTAATTACTGTAACGGCCTATGTGATTCTTCCATATTTCTGAACGTAACATTCAAACGCAGAGCGCTCTGATTGTTCGTCGCGGTTTTTGTATTCGTTTTTATATTTTACCTATTCACCTTTTCTTCAATGTCAGTACTTAAATTTAAATTAAACCGTTTAACCACTAAAAGTGTTATATATTACTTGTTCTCCGGTTAACAGGAAGCCCGTAACGAGCGCGGCTACGTGTGCCTATGCGCGCAAGGTTTCGCCGGGCAGAACTGCGACCGGACCGGCGAGGCTTGCCGACCCGGCCTGTGCGGACCGGGCAAGTGCAGTGACACCGCTGACGGGTATAAATGCGCGTGTCCCGTTACGTACACCGGCAAAAAGTAAGTTTATATCAAATTCAAGAACTTTATATATCACTTTTTTAAATATTTGCACACCAAAATACATTCAGATATTCAGATATATAGACCTCGGAACTAGTAAAACTGTATCTCGGAGGTCAGTTATACACAGTAGGTATTCACGGGAGACAAACAAGAGAAAACCAATAAAAAAACTAGTAAAGTAATACAAAATTGAATTAAATAATACATAATTGAATGCTAGCTTTGCTGAAGTTAGCTATTAATAACCACTTGATCATAGTATGGTGAATATGTGTTAATTATATTTTTATTTTACAAGTAACTTGTCGTAAATTCGAGCCAAAATTTAGTCAGATTCACTTGGCGGTTTTTCTATTTTATGATCAAATATTTATCCAACGCTAGCTATTGTAGCTTTATATAATTAACAGTTGTATGTACCTTTACTTTCAGTTGCGACGTGAGGCAATACATAGAATATCCCGCCTTCACGGGCAGCGCATTCCTAGCTATAAAGCCGCCGCAGACGTCACGTTACCTCCGCATGTCCATGAAGATCAAGCCCAAGCCACCGGTCACCGACGGCATCATCATGTACTGCGCGCAGTCGCCCAGAGGATACGGAGGATTCACTTCGCTCACTGTGCGTGATGCACGCTTGGAGTTCAGATACGACCTTGGTGATGGTTAGTTACAGTTTACATATTAAATAAAATACTTTTTAAATGATTTTAAACGCGGTTTATTATACAATAATAAATATTATACAATAATGAAAGTACTCGCGTTAAAACAAACACAAGATTATACTACAGTTTACATGTCAAAGTTAGGGTGATTAAAGTTATGCACAACTGTTTTAAGGTTAGATCCATAATTTGATTTAGAATTACTAGTATCTTATATAGATCGATAGAATCGACTGTCTGAACCGTTTAAAAATGTCTATTCATAAGTACTTTGTATTATATTCTAACATTCTTAATACAAACAACATATGTAATTATTACTACTATCTTAATATTTTACTAAAGTCAAAAAAATCTTAACAATTATAGATAAAAAACGAAAAGCATTCGCATTTAAGAGTCACAACTAGCAACAAATTTTTAATAATACAAACAGAATATGCTTACTTTATTACGCTTAGATTCGATTGTCAAAGCCTGAAAAATAACCTAATATTCTATTAAAATAATAAATTTAAATCCTCGCATTGTAGGTAGCGAAGCGGTGGTGCTGACCAGCAACAAGACCCTGCAACCAAACACGTGGACATCCGTGCAGGTGGCGAGGAGTGGTCAGCTGGTTTCACTGAATGTTGATATGATCTACAGCCACAATGCCAAACTCGCTTCACCAAAGGTAAATCTTTTAACATGTTATAAACTTAACTAGATGCTCGCGCGGCTTCGCACCCGAGGCATAAAATTATTATATTATAATCTTCCTTGATTAATTGTATGTATAACACGAAAATATTTTTTCAAATAAGAACAGTAATTCCCGAGATCAGCATATTCAAACAAACAAAATTTTTAGCTTCATATTTATTATTAATTAATTTTTAGTTACAGTAATTTCCTATCCAGTTTGCAAATAAGTTTAATTACTAATAAACCGCACGGCTTCGCCCCCGTAGTATAATGTTATACATATATAGCCTATAAAATACAGCATATGTTACTCGCGGACAATGTAGCTTACGAATAGTGAAATAATTTTTTAAAATCATTCCAATACTTTTTGAACCTATTGATTACAACCAAACAAACTTCCCTCTTTATAATATTATAGTGTAGATAAATAACAATATTTTAAACTATTATTTTTTTGCAGGATTTGAACTTAGAAACACCACTGTTTGTCGGTGGAGTAGATGACTCGATCATTCTAAATAACAACACAGGTGTATCTGGCGGTTTTAGTGGCTGCATCAAGGATGTGAGTGTAATTCTGTTTTATATATATACCTCTGACCCCCTTTTAACCTAACCTTGTTCCTTATAACTTTTATTTGGGAGAAGCCACTGGCTCCCGACAGATTTTTTAAGTATTTCGGGGGCCTATGGATTCATTCAATCGTGCACCTAGTGTTTTAATGCCAATAAATAAATTTGTATTTGTATTTCCATATCAATTTTAATATAATTAGTATTGAAATAAATTTTTAAATTGATTATACTTCCAGGTCAAACTGCAAGGAGATGATCTAAATCTCATCAACTCTTCCATACAATCGGCGAACGTACAGGAATGTGTAAATTACGACCGCGGTGACATACCCGAGGTATGTTTTTTTAAGATTTTTTTGTTTTGGTTTCTATCCTTTTTTTATGTTCACACAAATATAATATATATTGAATTTCCAGATGATACATTCTGAAAGTAAATTACTGTTTAGTAATTAATTTCATATAAATAAAAAATATTCACCTTGTATTAAAAGATAGATATTATAAGCTTTGTAACATTGAAATAACGAGTCAGTTTTTTATCGCTCTTTTAGTTTTATGTTATATCACTATAATTTTTCATTTACTTCCAAACTTATCAATACTGTATAATAATATTGAAGCATAATTAAAGTTTCTATTATTTCCGTATTTGCTTGCCTGGAAGACATATTTTAATACCAATAAGACTACTCATTGGTTTTATATATTTCCATTCTTTTTGTGCATGCAATAAGGTTATTTTTGTTCATTCATATCAAATTCGTACTAAATGATAAATCAGTATAACGTGTGCTGCTAGATTTTAAATTATTAACATTCAATAAAAACGTTCATAGCATATCCGCACTGGATGACAAATCAGTATAACGTGTGCTGGATTTTGAATTATTAACATATAACAAAAACGTTCTCATAGATCGAGAGCATTTGCTCCCTATGCCGCAACGGCGGCTACTGCCTGAGCGCGGAGTCGAGCGCGTGCACGTGCCCGCCGGGCTACAGCGGCGTGTACTGCGAGGGCCGCGCGCCGCTGCTGGCCCAGCGCCGGCCGCTCGGCGACCCGTGCTCCGCGCTGCCGTGCAAGAACGGCGGCACCTGCAAGACCGACCGCTCCTCGCGCATGAACTACACCTGCGACTGCCCGCTCGGCTACGCGGGCGTCAACTGCCAGATGCGTGCGTATTGTACATTCATCTCATATTATGTAATTAATAAACTATGTTATAAAGAAATGTCATATAAAAGTAAATTATATCATTGAAGTATGATAACTTACTTACCTTTTCTGTGACGTAGAAGGAAATGCAGGCCTACGACACAAGCTTGCCTAGTGTAGGTCTGCAGAGTTTAACAGTTAGTGTCCTAAGGTACAAATACGAAATTTATTATAGCGATTATAATGTATAGAAATTTTGTGGAAATGAAGATTTTTATTTTATTGATCCGCGTCAAGCTTAACAAGTCAAAACGACTATTAAATAAATACTAGTGACAGACAACTTTCTTCCTACCTGAGGGTATTGTAGTGTTTTTGTTTAGAGAGAATTTGTTTCCCAGTATGACACAGAAGTTCCAAGCATATACGACCGCAGCGAACGACCATTTGGCGAACGACCCGATTGACGCAGTAGATTAGCAATGGTCTATTACGCCGGAGGGTGTGGGTTTGATCCCCACGAGTAGAAAATTATGATGTGGCGTTGTGTTAAATGTCGAGAAAAAATTTATTTATTATTAAAATTGTTATAGCCTTGGAGCTGCTTAACAGCGTGGGTTTCAACGGCAATGGATACATCGAGATACCTGCCAACTTCTTGCGATACGATCAATTGGAAATTGAACCAGCTGTGATCGCGTTAGTGTTCCACACTACCAACGACGGTATCCTGTTCTACCAGAGGGAAGCGCAAGTTGCCCGAGGAGGAGACTTTATACTTATTAAGAGTAAGTTTTCACTATTTAAGCCTAGTTTTAATACGGTTTATACTCACTGCTTTTTAACTCGGTGTAGAGACAGGTTCAGACTGATTCGGAGGTTGTATTAATACAACTAATTATACGATGGCTCATTTATCGTCAAATCAATATACTACTTAATCTTCTTATTTAATTTAATACATACTCAGGGAAAAAAAATATACATACATACTTTTATTTTTTTTTATCAAATATTCATAGTAAAGCCGTATTATTATGTAATATATATGATGAATATTATAATAATTTCCAGTCGAGAGGGGCATAGTGGTGATGGAGTGGGACCTCGGCAGCGGCCTGAACAGCGTGGCCATCGATGAAGTGCATGTCACCGATGGAGAGAACCACAACGTAAGTGCTAAAAATTCTACTATTCAAGTTTATTATGAGTCACTAACGGCCGTTTTCAATATTCCATCTATCCCTTGTTTTGACAGCTAAAGTCAGACATATCTATCTATTTACACTTACTTTGATTTCAATATGCTTCTGACGGATAGCCTTTGCTATGTGTTATGTCTATCTAACGTCAATAAAATTCTTTGTATAACCTTGCGTAATATTAAGTAGTAGAAGTAAAAATTGTCTTTTTAATATGCTTATGTGGTGGTAAATAAAGCATCTAATTTCATTTTCATTTTATATTATTTAGCTCAAATCATTCCTTTGTACTTATATAAGTGATATCCTACAAAAAGAAAGTAACTTTAATTATTTTTTATTTACATGTTAAAAATTGATAAATTAATTTATGCACTACAAGTTAAATAACATTTTTTTTGTATTATAGGTAATCGCCAAGCTGTTTGATGACAACCACGTGGAGTTGCAAGTGGACAACATTTCCAAGAACGAGATGACCAACGGCATCTCCAACGTCATGAACGCAGACTCCAATATTTATATCGGTACAAAATTATATATTCACGTTCACTCAGTATAATTGGAAATCCAGATTATTTTAAGCTGGTGAAAATACAATTTAGTAGTAGAATTGTTCTCATAAAAATATGTTTTTATGTTAAAATGGCAAGCGACTGAACGCAGCTTATTAACATATGCAACATCAAAGTGTCGCAGATACCTTGCTGGCTTAAAGGAATATTACATTTTATAAATAAATTTTAAACTTAGTATAACACCGAGTATCTATAAACGTGTGGGGTATGGGGTGGATATTAAATGCTCCTTTTTATAGATCAATTTTTATACAGGAGTAAAAAGGAGATCAGATCAATCTTTTGCCAAACCTACAAATTTCCTCTACATCTCTTCAAAAATCGAACCAAAGACATCTCGGTTAAATCCCTAACACGTACCAAAAAAAATTTATACAGTTCAGGAGTACTTTACCAATACAATTTCTACGTTGTTGCAGGAGGAATACCAGACAGGTGGAACGCCGAGTTCAACTACTACCCCGGGCTCATCGGGTGCATAGAGCAGGTGGAGTTCACCGGCCTCACGCGCGGCCTCAACCTCGGCAAGGAGGCCGTGGCGGGCAGGAACACGCAGCGGTGCAAGGAGTGAGTACACAGACGCTATTAAAGAGTTAAACTAGTTTCCTTATAACATTTGTTAACAGCAATTTCTTGTGCTCATTTATCATGTGGTTTTATTAAAATGGTCATGAATTCGATTATTTTTTATAAAACAAAGTCTTTATTACACTAACACTAACTATCAAAAATTGTCCATGGAATTTTTCAGCATCTTTCATTCTCGTTGCTCTTGATCATGTCGCTATTTTATTTTTCTTTATATACACTATCTGTCATATGTAGTGATCATTTGGAATTCCACATAATTATGTGAGTGGTCACGAATTCACAAAATTAGTAAACTTAGTATTTTATTTTTCGTGTTACTGACATTAAAATAGTCTTTCTCACTAATAAGTAATGAATTGAATGAATTATAAGATATTATTGTATAAACAATTTTCGTTTTAAAAAGAAATAGGATGTCAGTTTTGCAATATTTTACAGAAAGAAACATAACGTTTCAGTATTTAAATTATTTAGTATGTATACATTATATATTATTAGAGTGAAAATGAAAACCTGTAACTAACCCTCATTTTACAATAAACTAGTAATATTGTGTCATTTTTTACTAACACGACTAACTCTTTCACGCTGCTCTGGATTGATAGCTCCATGTTCCCCGATGTCTATCCCTTTTTTGAAGAAATTGAAGTTTTCGAATCCCCTCCACCTGGATATCATTTCAATTCCCTATCAACTATTACTTACAATTCTCTTCATTTACTTCTTCCGTCCTTAGTATGCCTCTTTAAAATACTTTTAAACAATATCTAAGACAGGTACGTACTTTTAGAATTATATTTTTTGATTATTGGCAGTTATGCAGGCCTTATGTTAAGTCTTTTAATCATAATACGTGCGTGAATTCTGAATCGATAATACTAGCTATCTATCTCGCTTTATTAATTCCTAACAAGTTATGATTCGATTCTTTGTGACCGCACGTATAAATATTTTTGATATATAATATTAACGTAGATAAGTAAATAGAGAAAATTTTGTTGATTTCATATTTTAAATTTTACTTATATCTACTTTCAGGTCTTATAAATACTAAGTCTACAATATGATACCAGCCAGTAACTAAGCAGTTTCAATGTGAGTTTGCACAAATACAAAGTATAATAGTTAATATGTACATTCATTTAATATAATAACTTTTCTTTATATCTTGTAATTTAAGCAAAATGTATGCGAATTTAACCATTATTTTTGTTATTTCAGATAAATACGACGGATGCGCTTAGTTATAGAAGCTGTTAAATCTATTTATGGGACACTATTTAATATCTCTCTATGAAACTTCGAGTTCCAAGCATTATAAATGTCAATTGATAAACAACATAGTGTATAAGTAGTCATAATATTAATGATTAATTTTCAATCTCGTTATCGTTACTTTCAGAATGAATGACAATTTTATGGATTTGAAATTTGTTATAATTTAAGAGATTTTATTGAACTGTACCAACATCTAGTATTAAGATATCACCTTTCTGGATAACGCTGCTAACGTATTCTTAAGGAATGTATATTACCTAAATCTAATAATCATCCCTAAACCGCGGGGTTCTCTATAAGAGTCTTTGGTGCCATAAGATTTATAATTGTTGTAGTTAGGGATCTATTTGTACTGCAATACATATTTTATTCTGGCAGGCATTTTATATTTTTTTATACGATCGTAACTTATGCTATTTTTATTCAGTTTTTATCATTTTCTGAAAGCAGCGAGTTTATTATTGAGTAATGTGCCAAACGTGAAGGATCTTACTTTAGTTTTGTTTACCACTGCCATTTTATTTGCTTTTATCTGGTAATGTATGTTATTACCCGTGAATATTATAAGTACTTTTAATTTGCTCGATTAAGAATTAAGTCGTCTGGATTGAAAGTTATTGCGCTACGTTGCAGTGCGAGTAGCGTAATTAACTACGAATACACGACCCAAGAATAAATTTAGACAGTCCATCCATTTAAAGTTCTTCATCAGTTAGTAATATTAAGGTTTATTTTCTTGCATTTATAGTTATTTAATAAAATTACGTAATCATTTTTCTAAACTTAGTTATTTGTATTTCGAAAGTCCTCGATTGCACTTACATTAATATACGAATGAGTTATAATTTTAATAACTACGTGATTGCCTACTATTTTATTAAACTGCCTTTATGAAAATGTTTTCTTCTGTGTTCTATAAGTGAATAAATGCGACTAACAAAAAATAAAAAAAATGTGAATATGTATACATGTTGTTTTATTTAATCCTCCAATATCACTTAATGGATAACGACAATATAAATAAGGTTTGATTTTTTATGAAAGGTCATTTAAACGGCGCCTTAACTTTTTGTAGTAACTTTGCTCTGATGCCTCTTGAATTACAATCGTCTAACCAGTTAGCGCATTTCTTTTCAATATTATAATACATATTATTAGGCACTACAGTTACAAATGGATCGATGACTTGCGGCTTCATTACGAGAAAATCATTCTTTCCCCTCTTTTGTACGACAGGTCTATCCATTAGAGCAGATGATTTCAGGGCCAAGGCATTTTTAAGTTCGTTTTCTATTAAACCTTCGAGATCTGTTCTATGAATCCCCGGAGGAGGCTCGTCATTTTGATGACGTAACCATCTCTTTAATTCTATAGGGCCAACTTTACTATTCAATAAATCATATAAAAATCTTATCTTCTCAGCACGGTCTTGCATCCGTCTGAAATAATGGGTGTGCTCCTTCGATCGTGATAACAGTTCCAAAACTTTTCGGAAATCCAATCTGTCTGCAGAATCACTCATATCTTCAATTACATACGGTTTGATCTCTAAAGAAAATATGAATTTCAATAATATCAAATTGACTGCCAACACCTGCAACCAAAAATTTTATTAATCCATAGAAATGACTATCTATCAAATCTTTGGTGATAGAAATTTTTAGTAGTGGTTATATTTAACTAAACAAGTTGATGATTTATATTATTTAGTTATATAATAAAAATCCTTACTTTAAACCGCATATTTGCTAAAAAATCAATAATTACTTGATTTTCTACATGAATATTTCAACTGCTTCAAATGAAGTACGTACCAAAATTAATTTCGAGATCAAATCAAGCACTTAATCGAAAACATTGTTGAATATCAACAAGTGTGTAATGTATTATTTCAATTACATGCAATGTACAAAAATTAATGACCAGTCTATAATGCTCCTTCGTTTTGCCGTTACTAATTTTCGTATTTTCATTAACATGGTGCATGACACTAAAAAGGCGTTTGGTAACTCACGAAAGTAATTCAAATGGCATTATCGCATAATATTGTACATTCGACACCAGTCGCGATCTCTTTTATTAATCCCAATTATGATGGAAAAATAGGAGAGGATGGGAATGGACTGGGATTGGATGGGTAATTTAACCACTGCGAGCTTGGCCCAATCTGCAATGCTCATCTCCCACATTTAATTAATTGTTGCTAAGTTATTTTAAAAGAACAAGGAGGAGTAGGTTTTTCAATGATTAGAGCACGAAAACCTACTCCACCTTGTTGTATAAAGTTGATTCCAGGCTGTTTTGATTCCAGGCTGTTCAGTAAATGGAATTTTTTCTTTATCTTTTGATTACCATTCTACGATTCATAAAGGTTGCATAAAGGTTTTGCTCGTTTAAGAACATTTCGTTACACTACTCTCTTCAGAAATTGCGATCTACATCTTCACTTGCGAAAAATAAATTAATACCGGACATACCGTTCGATTGTTATTAACGTAAAAAATTTAATTGCCGAATTGTTAATTCCTTGATATAAAAATATTCGAAATATTCAAGTCGTCTGAGACAATTCAACTTCTCTCAGACGACTTCTTATATCAAGGGGTTAATGTATTTTAATAACATTGCACAATGTTTGTGGAAAAACGAATTCATGATATACTTACTTAAATTAAAAAGGTAGTTTTTCTTTGGGCTTGTATGTCAAAAAGAAGTCTCTATATTGAGGTACTGCCACAGGAGTTTGGCCAGGGAGCCCGCAATTTGTCAACGTTTCCCGGCATTTCTCTTCGTCGAAACCTTTCAATTCGCAAAGTTCTGTCAAAAACTCATTCCACTCGTCCCAATTAAGTTCTGATTTACTGAAATTTAGATTTCTTTAATAATGCATACATACGCGTGTGCGGTCATTTAATGGATAGGCACTTTTAGGAGTATTGATAAAAATGAAAATTGCAAGTGCAATGCCGAGTAATTCATCAATATATTCTGCCTATGTATTGGAATAAATATGTTTCTATTTTTTAGTTTTCAAATTTTGTTATTAACTATAAGTGGCTAACGGGTGCGTATATAAAAAAATATTTTTGTTGCAAAATTTTCTGAGTAACCGAGTATTTATCAAGGTAGCATAGGATGTGTAATAAATAATTGTTCATAAAATATGACAGGACTTTATATTGAGTATCTCATAAATACAGTAGTTCAACGACTACGGAACATTTTAACTGAGCAACCAAGATGAGAATTAGTATATTACCAAAACTTATTAAATAAGATTCCAGTGTCCGTCATAGTCAACTTCCTGTCTTCCAGTATCTTTGCTTGTCGCATCCAGAAATCCGAACGGTATAATGTTATGGTTGTTCCGTCTCGTTTATTATCTTGCAATCGGGAGTATTCATAGAACTGCCCTTCAAGTGTCGCTGCTTCTTCGTCTCCCATTGCTTATTGTGCATCAATTTCTATAAAAATATTTTTGTAATTTCGATTCTAGGCACTAGCGTTTGTCATGAGTCAATTTATTTTTATTTGAATATATTCTATTAATTTTATAAAAAGGAGGATGTATATGAAATATAAATGAACTGCAATAAATAATCCATTGTTGATTTGGGTACCATAGCAACAAAGAGCATACAGTTCAACCCTCAGAAAACTAATAAAGCATAGAAGGAAAGCTAAAATAGCAACTAAACTTGATATATCTGTTGTATTTTTACTTATGGAGCGACCTTTAAAGTTAGAGAGGGATACGTATACAGAAGACGTTTCGAAATTTGGTATGTGGTCACAAGATGAATTGTCACTTCTTATCACGGTTAATTACGCGGCCGAATTTGATAGTACATGTTCTTGCTGTCTGATAGTTTCTTAATTTGACGGATCATCATGGACGATGCATTGGGATAGCACTTCGACAAGTACGGGAAAATATTACAGAGCCATACAACCGGTCATCCCTGCAAAGCCTTGGTTTACGAAAATGTATTTTAGTAAATCCATAACATCTACTCTTATCAGAACGAGAATCGGCCATAATTGTACTGCTGCGCATCTCTCAAAACTCAATATTATTAGAGCTCCTTTATGCGAATGTGGACAGGACATTGAAACCCTCAACCATATTTTCTTTTCTTGCCCTCGCTATAATCATTCTTCCTTTATCTATTCTTTAATCTCTTCAAATTC